>JAFBMS010000124.1:704924-1065282 GCA_019788955.1 Albula glossodonta
TTAGTACCTATTTAATTTTTTAGCTTAAATCATAAGATTATCAAGCAAATGTGCGAACACTCAACACCGATAATTTGCTATCCACCTAGATAATGCCCAGATGACCGTTTCACAGGCCTCTGTTTTGCTCCAGATCTTCTGGCCATCTGCAGAGCTCTTTCCCACACCTCCTACTTGAGGCAGCTGACAAAAAATGTATTCTGGAGGTGAGGAAAAGGGCTCTTTTTTGAGCTCTTTTGCTTCTGCTCCCATTAATTTGGTCTTTAAATCAGTCAACAGTTTCTGTCCTGTGAAGATTTTAAAAAAAGAACAGTAAGTCATTTAGTTGTTAACCGTTACATAGCTTAAAACTAGGGCTGCCTCCGTCTGTTCCTAAAGATTTTCCTAGTTGACTAGTAGTTGTTAGTTCAAGCCATTAGTTGACTAGTCGTTGCAAGTTTTTGATATTAATTTAATTATTTAAATATATATATATATACACACACAGAGTACTGTGCAAAAGTTTTAGGCAGGTGTGGGAAAAATACTGTAAAGTAAAAATGCTTTCAAAAATGTAAATAATTGTTTAATTTTTAACAATTTACAAAATGGTAAGTGAGCATGAGAAAAATGTAAATCAAATCAATATTTGGTGTTACTACCCTTTGCCTTCAAACCAGCAAATTCTTATAGGTACACTTGCACAGTGTTTGAAGGAACTTGGCGGGTTGGTTGTTCCAAACATCTTGGAGAACTGTCACTTTCACTTTCAGAGTCACTTCCAGGACTTCTTGGTCTTCTTTACGCTGAAGATAGTTCTTAATGACATTGGCTGTATGTTTGGGGTTGTTGTCCTGCTGCAGAATACATTTGGGGCCAACCATATGCCTCCCTGATGGTATTGCATGATGGATAAGTATCTGCCTGTATTTCTCAGCATTGAGGACACCATTAATCCTGACCAAATCTCCAACGCCATTTGCAGAAATGCAGCCCCAAACTTGCAAGGAACCTCCACCAACCCTCACTGTTGCCTGTAGACACTCATTATAGCTACAGCCAAATATTTCAAATTTTTACTCACCAGTCCAGAGCACCTGCTGCCATTTTTCTGCACCCCAGTTCCTATGTTTTTGTGCATAGTTGAGTCGCTTGGCCTTGTTTTCATGTCGGAATTATGGCTTTTTGGCTGCAACCATTCAATGAAGACCACTTCTGGCCAGACTTCTCCTGACAATAAATGGGTCCCACTGGTTTCTGCCAGTTCTGAGCTGATGGCACTGCTGGATATCTTCCAGATTCAAAGGGAAATAAGCTTGATGTGTTTTTCATCTGCTGCATTAAGTTTCCTTGGCTGACCACTGCATGTACAGTCCTCAATGTTGCCCGTTTCTTTGTGTTTCTTCAAAAGAGCTTGAACAGCACATCTTGAAACCCCAGTCTGCTTTGAAATCTTTGTCTGGGAGAGACCTTGCTGATGCTGTATAACTACCTTGTGTCTTGTTGCTGTGCTCAGTCTTGCCATGGTGTATAACCTGTGACATGAAATTGTCTTCCACAACCTCACCTTGGTAGCAGAGTTTGGCTGTTCCTCACCCAGTTTAAAGCCTCCTACACAGCTGTTTCTGTTTCAGTTAATGACAGTGTTTCAACCTATATGTGAAATTGACGATCATTAGCACCTGTTTGGTATAATTGGTTGATTTTCTGTTCACTGCATTTTGTTAATTGATGAAAATAAACTATAATAACACTTCCATTTTTGAAAGCTATCTTAGCACTTTTTCACACCTGCCTAAAACTTCTGCACAGTACTGTATTTTTGGGGAATCAGAAAATGGTTTGAGTTCCAGGGCTGATGAAGAACGTTGTAAGTAACATTGTTAACACTGTGCTACATTACAGAGAAATACAAAACCATAATAATGAGCATTTAAAATAGAAATTTTACAAGCACGCACACGAAGCAAGCCGCCTGTTAACGACAATGTTAACGGCAAAAGCGGTAGTGATTCTCAAAGTGTCGAATGTTAGACAGTGTAATATATGTAATATATGGTCATCAAAGATTGCATGTGAATTTATATAAAGAAAGTCTAATAAGTACTTAATTATAAATAACCATGTTCTATTAAGTAATGGATTCATTATTTATTAGCAGCTATAGTAAATAATTAATCTAATGCATAATTAGTGTCTTATTAATGGACACCTAAATTATCTGGACTAATATTATGACATCTTGCTAATTTATGTAGGGATTTTTCTTCCATGTAAGTAAGATTCGTAATTCCAAATTTCAGGTTAAAAGCAATTTAAAAGCAAAAAAGTCATGTGTGGTTACAGTATGAAACATACTGGGTAAAAGAAAGGAAGATCAATTACAAGTATGGCGTGGTGTAGGTACAAGCTTTATACCCCAAACCTGACATAAAATGCAAACTCCTGTCCCTGATTGGGTAACAAGGAAACAAATGGAAATTATTGCAGATCAACGGTTTGAGACTTCAAAGAGTCTCTTCCTTCCTCTACCTCACGGGAAAGAACAGAGATATCACACGTCATACATTATCCCAATCACTCAAGCAAACACAAATCTGGTCTTCGGTTCACACCCCCTCAGACTCAAGAACAAAAGGTGTGGTGTGGAAGGCAACAAGATGATCAGCCTGGAAAAGGCATGCTAATCAACTCCCTTTGATCTGAACCCCCCTTTGTTTGTATGAGGTGACCATCCAAGAAAACCAAGCAGGCATTGTATTTTTCCTTACATGACATACAATTATAATATTTTTTAAATAAATGACACATTTCAGACATTTTTGTGGCTGTCAATTTGTAACAGGAATTGTGTGTGTGTGTGTGTGTGTGTGTGTGTCAGTCATAGTCACACAGTGCCATTTCGCTCACAATAAAACAATATAAAATAGCAATATGCCGGTAATGAATCTGACTGCATCTCATTTTAAGACTGACTTAATCAAATGGATTGAAGTTAATTTACTGATTTTATAAACGTTATCGGAAGAATGAAAACTATGCCAATCTGAAAATAGCGCTCGCATTCGAACTACTGTTGCCTAACACTGGGAGGGAAACAGGGGCCCTGTGGGTGTGTGCTGTGTGCCTGCCCCTGAAGTAACATGGCGGGAAATCGGGGACTTCCGATTGGTTGTTTGTCTGTTCCTGTGAAATGTGGAACTGACAGTAATAAATGATGTGACAGATCACATGGTGGCTGACTTCACTCTATGATGTAAAGCACTGAGAACTTCCGCTGCATTTATTTACATGTAGACATACTGTAGTGACACATTTTTTTCCTCATCCCTCAGAGGACCTGATTTCAGTGACATTTTCCGCAATGATTATCAGGAATGTGGTTTTAAGCTGTTTCACCTGGTTATTTTTGTTAGGATATGCCTTTATCTTAGGATGCAATGTTCTGTAAGTTATCTTGAGTGCCTTCCTGCCTCCATTCCAGAGCCATGGTCAAAACACCCCAGTGGGCATCTTTGGGCATTGGCCTAGATAAAAATTTTTGGGTGTCTGTGGTGAGGAGGATTTCAGAGTAAAAATGCAAGGAAAATTTGTTTTTAGTCCAGGTTGGTCCTGGTCTTTCTGTTTGCCTTGCCTGTGAAGGAGAGGGTTAGCATCTGGCAGGTGGGTAGTCTGTATTAGAAATGAAATTTTGTAAGACAGAAGTTTCTGCAAACAGATTTTGCTGCGTAGCTGCATGTGGTCAAAGACAGACAGAATCCTTCATAAGCTAAAGATCACTACGCGATAACAGCTCCATTTGTATAGTTTTTACCATCCATGCAGAATCGTATACATTTAAACATTCATTCGCGGTAATGGCTATTTTCTTCTCCACTCACCAAAACACAAGCAGTTTGTGGGATCACTGAACACTGTGCATGATGCTCATTTCACAACGGTTATCATTTTATCAATGGATGAAATCTTGCTAACAGGTGGAAAAGGATTTTCATTTTTATAAAATATTCCAAAAGCAAGGGAGAGCCTTCACCCTTTTAATAGGAGTTAATATGGATATTACATCTCTCCTTTATTATTCTGTGCAAAACTATTTTCTGTGTGGAATCTCAGCATTACAATAACACAGGAACAATAGACCTTAATCCCTCCAGCACCAATATCCTCAACCTGAAGCTGTGTAACACACTGAGGATATGTAACACACTAAGGCTGTGTAACAGACTGAGGATTACAGTGTGTTACACAGTGAGGCTGTGTAACACACTGAGGGTCTATAACAGAGGTAGGCTGTGTAACACACTGAGGATCTGTAACACAGCGAGGCTGTATAACACACTGAGGATCTGTAATACACCGAGGCTGTGTAACACACTGAGGATCTGTAATAGAGTTAGGCTGTGTAACACACTGAGGATCTGTAACACATTGAGGCTGTGTAACACACTGAGGATCTGTAATGCTCTATGGCTGTGTAACACACTGAGGATCTGTAACACACTGTGACTACATAACACTCCATTTTTACTTGTGTGACCCATGTACTGGGGGTGTCAGAAAACAATTAGCTATCTTAATAGATCGAGAAAAACAGGAGTCTCTCATTTAATGTGCTGTACAGGTTCTGACAGAAATACTTTTTTGGAACGATCACATAATCTCCAAAATAAAAATGTGATTGTTATAGTATTAAATCCCTCACTCCCTTTGAATGATGAGATTCATATGATGGATGTAATTTGCCTTAAAATGAATAGGCTAGAATTAAGGTCACTGAACTGTGACGGAACCTGATCTGAAAATACATGTAAATTATAATTTAAAATAAGGGCAGTCAGTTCCCAAGTTTGCAGTGTGCAAAATCTGTGCTTACATCTCAGCACTATCAGTTTATGAAATATATGCTAAGCCTGTCATTAAAGTGATTGCTTAAATGTCTGATTTCTTTGAAACCTTTTTCCATAATTTTTCTTCTGTACGAATTTAGTAAACCCAATCGTAAGTGCAAGCCAATCCTATAGGTTTAAAAATCGTCTGTCAGGATGGAGAAGATGAGCATTGTCATGCAACAGCAATGCTTGTCATTGCATTTCACCCCACAGTCACAGTCATTTGTCTGGAGTGGAAACCACAGTCAATGTCATTGGTCTGGAGGACTTGAGTCACAGCCATCTCAACTGTCCCATGGGATGCATTGATATCCTGAGACACAGTACCTTGCAGTTTCATAGAGACTGCTTTAAAATGTACACATTTTATCATGGTCCATCTTCATAGAACATCTGTGTTTTATTGGAACTTGACTTTAAAAGTTTTACAGTATGCTGTAAAAGGTCCCTGGAAATGGACCTCAAACTGTGAGCCTGGGGATATGGACAAATGGACACAATGCTAGCATTCTGTCTTGGATGTTTTGTTGAGTTTTGACCAGTATTTTAATCACTATAATTATTATAACTGTAATTACTATTTCAATATCTCGGTGACAGTATCCCCCAGGCTGCTCAGATAATCTCTGTATTCATCAGGACCATGTGTGCTCTAAGGCCTCTCCGAGATACAGAAGCAACAACCCTGCGATTGCAAACCAATTCAAGCACAGGTTATATTAAATTGAAAGGTTATATTGGGATTTTCACAGAGGAGATTACCACAAACTCTACCATGAAACCAGTTTTATGTGTTTTTATTTCATAAAAACAGGTTTCACAACCTCAGTTTTCCAAATATATTAGATGCCTACTGATACGGAAGGAAACTTCAGTGTCGAGTTTGACCATCTCTGCTATTGTTGATCCCAAGCAACAAAATATGCCGACTGTTTCGAGGGTCTCGCCATTGATTTGCATGCAAGGCGGAGGAGCGTCAATAGCAATTGCAAAAGTCTTCCACCCAAAAAGGTCGCAAGATGCTCTGTGTGCAGAAGGCTGCATCAGCCCTTGGATCATTATGGTTTATGTTGTCTTTGGGCTTCCAAGCAGGGCTTTCTGTTCCATCAAGTGAAGGAAAAGCACAATGGACAAAGTAGGATGGACATATATGTTCAAAACAGGGTGGTTGCCATAACATACTCTTGCCTCTTCAAGCCAGATGGCTCAGAGACATCACTGTTGACTCAGATACCCAGTGACTGTTGTAGCCATTTCATCATGGAAGATGTTGTTCCAGCTGAAGGAACTTCAGGGGACCGAGAGCCTCATCCTACTCGCTGCGTCAAATGCTTTTGTCAGGTCGACAAATGTGTGACAGAGTGGCTTGTTCTGCTCGATGCATTTTCCTTGTACCAGTCAAAGTGTGGTCAAAGCAGATCTTCTCTTTCTGAAGCTGCATCGACTTTCAGGGTATACACTGTCTGGTAATTCCTGGAATGGAATTACAATGACTTTCCAAAGAGGTTGAGAAGAGAGATGGCACGATAGTTGTTGCAGTCTTGCTTTGAGTCCTTATTCGAATACAATATAACAACATGATTTGCATCGTTCATGTCCTGGAGATGATATCTTCACCTCATCTCGAACCCAGGACTCTGTAAATATCTCCTGTTAGATGAGGCATGCTCAGTTTCAGAATTTCCAGGATTTAATACTCTTAAAGGCCTGTGCAGCTTTGAAAAGATCTGGGCTCCTGTCAAAACGGTTGAGGCTGTGCATCTTGTCCACGGAGTCTTTGAAAAGTCCTTCAGAGCTATATAGCTGACTGTAATGTTTTATTTATCTGGTCAGATTTCTCGTGCTTCTTTCAGTTCTTGAGTTTGACACAGTGTTGGAGTCAAGGCACGTTTCAAACATGCCTAATGCACCCTCATCACAAATTTGTGGCATGCAACGTATCTCTTACTGGTCTTTCTAGTGGCATGCTGTGTAGTAGCTCAAGCAGATCTTGGTTTATCTAGGTCGTCTCTGCTAGATTATTCCAAGTGGACTAGTTTGGCCTGATTCCAACCCTGATTCCATCCACCCTTCCATCCCAGTCCACCAGCTAAACTATCTCATGACCAGCTTAGTCCACCTGCTCAAGACCAGCTAAACATATCATTCATTACCCACTTGGCCAGTCTTTGTTGTCATGAGGTGGTCTAGCTGATAGAACAGTTCAAACCAACTTGACCAGCTCATACTAACTAACAAGCTGATCATGAGGTGGTTCCTGGTATCAAGTTGATAGACTAACCTGCCAAAAGCTGGTCAACCAGCTTAAACGTTTAACAGGTTCGTACGAGATAATATTCCAAGTTGGTCTTGGCTGGATTTTTCAGCAGAAATCTGAAATCAGAGTAATCAGTAATCCCTCTCCAATAAGAATCACGGAATTCACTTATACATGGTTTTATAAATGTACACCAGTTCACCAACTGCGGGTCTGAGACTCATGTATACACGGTTCGTGGGGTTAGGGGGACCTTAGCCAAAGCTATAAATAGGTAATATTCTTTAGACCGTTATTACACACTACAAATGCATACAACGCAAGCATTTTTTTGAACATTTTGTAGCCATGATGATGATGAAGGGGAAAGTGGAAAACTAAGATAAAAGGAAAGATTACAGCACAACTTCTCGGTTTTCAGGCGGTGAAAACACAGCGAAGGTGGCTTCCCATTATTCCACTTTCCCCTTCATCATTACGGGTCCGTAACATTCAGCAAACAATGCTGGTGGCGACAAGCAAGTGAAAAGGGCTAGGAAAGTGATGAATGTGTGAATTGTAAGGTAAATAAATTTCTGCTATTTGTTAATTGTAGTATTTGTTTGATTTTGTATGCATTTGGAAGAGTGTAGTGTGTAATAAAGGCTTAAAGAATATTACGTATTTGCAGCTTTGGCTAAGGTTCCCCTGACCCTATTTTCTTCATATAAAGTGAACTTCACCAACCGCACGTTTTTTTAGGAGCATAACCCCCTGTACTAAACTGGAAATCCCATTTTATTTTATCCGCCTTTGGTTTTGGGGAAAATTTGATTTCATAATAAATTTGTGGGCTACACCACCTTCTGGTGTTCCATTGCATTTGAGGATGAATTTTTTTGTCTGTCTTTATCAATATTTGGCTAAATTAAATTTTCACTCTTCAACCAAGAGATGTTTTATTCACCAAGTGCATTCATAATTTGCACTGTCAGATCATAATTTAAATGGATGTTCATTAGGAGTATAAATCAAGCGTATAAACTGAGCTATGAAATTGAGAAATCTAGTTAAAGAGGTTTTGAAATTATGACATTAAATGTTCACAAACTTGTTATTAATAGTGAAGATCATTATGGATGATACCATGGGCTAACGAATTCAAAAATGTACTGAAGGATGTATCACAACGAACGTGCATAATACAATTTTCATAATAAAATGTGACATTATCCTGACTACTGTATTAGTATTAATATTATTATTATTGTTGTTGTTGTTGCTGTTTTGTTGATGTTAGCATTTGCATGGTTATTGTTATTTATAATAATGTATTTTCATTATATTTTTTTATATTATTCTACTGTATTATTAATTTCATTTGGATGATTTGCTGTCCTTTTGGTTGAGGTGCACCTGGTTAATCACTGGATTGTTTTGATTGATCAGTGCATGGGAAAAAATGGATCAAATCAGTGTCACTGACAACACAAGTTAGCTGGATCTGTGTTTGTTTTGTAAGTACCTCTGTAAGTATAATGATCACTGTGCTAAATGTGCTCATCCGGTACTTTTTATGCTGAAATGACTGTTTTGGAAAACAATATGAAGATATGAAGTGAAGAGTTTTTGCTGTCTGACTCTCCCCGCTGTTGCTAGGCCTGTGGTTGGCTGTTGGGCTCCAGATCAATTGTTGGGATTGGCTGTTGTTGAGGTCTGATCAGTTGCTGGGATTGGCTGTTGATGGGCCTGTTCTGGCCTGATGCCTAGGTGCCAACCTGATCCTCCAATCAGAGTGTGAGCTGCAGGGGCTTGTGGGACAGACAGAATCGCTGCCCTCCCTGGAAGGAGGGGCTTCAGCCGGGACACCAGAGCAGACATGAGAATTATTATCATTATTACAGCAACACTGCACATCACAGACAGGTATCTAAAACAAATATTTTTAACAAAATGCTCATTTCACATGATCACATTGTTTCAATTACCCTGTATTAGCAAATGTGGAGTGTTTCTTTTGGGGCAGGTGTGTATGAACTAACCTTCAGTCTGCACACACACACCAATCACCCCCACTGCCCTCACAGTAATCTGCCAACGTGCAAAACACCACCATCTGGATCAGCGTTTCTCCTCTACATAATATGTCCTGTTTGTCTGTCTCACTGCCCTCCTCTCTCTATCCCTTACACACACACACATACACACACACATGCACACACTGTCTGCCTGCTCCTCAGTCACCCCCTGCCTGCCCCACACGTGCTGCTCTGCTTTGTCACACACAAACCCTCCACTGTCTGTCATTGTCTCAGACGAACCACAACTCTTTCTGTGCCCATCTTTAATCGCTGTTACTGCTGTACCAGCCTCCCAAGTCTCTTTCTGAAGGAAATGAAACCAAATGTTTGTGAACAGCTCACAATATTACAAATCCATCCCGCCCATACTTTCACACAGGGTCAGAGCAGGTGCATGTGATTTATATACTGCCTGCACATTTTGTTCTAGAGATGAGGCGCCAAATCTCACTGGGATACGTCCATATATGACTGGGCAGAAGGTAAAGCCAGATTTGAGCGGTGGGGCCGTCACGATCTTTCCGGGACAGCAGAGATGTCCTCAGTAGACCTCCATACGGCCGCCACTAGATGCGCCCTCTCACTCATCGCCTCAGCTGCATCTCTGCGTCCACACAGTCCACCTCAACAAAATCTTGGTTATCGTACATACAGTCTCTCAGCATCTGTTTTTTATTATATATGAAAAATAATATATATTTTTTTTTTCTGCCAAGTTTTTTGCTAGTTACAGAGCGTTTACTTTTATAGCGATGAAAAAAATGCTTTTTAGGGATTTAGCATCTGTTCTAGTCTTTGTCCAGTGCCGATTCAATACAAATGGATATCTGTATACCCTTTTTGTACTGCAGTGGACATGTTTGAATATTAAAAATTCCTCTTCATGTGACGGCTTTGTCAGGTTGTTTGGAGATACGCCCATTCCTTTTGGACAGATGTGTCTATTTTAGAGGAGGTGCAGGCTTCATAAATCTCACACTTCCTGTGCGCCCCATCCCTCCTGTGCTGTTGAATTAATGGTAATCATTTAAAATCTCATTGTTAGAGGGGATTTCCCTGCAGTCATTCTGTTTAGCTGCTTTGTCTAAATCGCTCGCATTAAGTTGTACAGCGTTGCTTTGCAGATATGTTTTTGTGGCTGCATCAAGCCCTTAATCATCTCCATAAATCTTGTGCTGGGAGGGGGCGGGAGGCTGCGCTGACACACACCATTGCCATCTCTTTGTCTCTGTCGCTGTTACTCAGCGCAGCTCCCTACCGATTATTAGCCACACTGAAACAAAGCTGCAGAATTCTGCATTGAAATCTGCATGTAGGGTCAAATCCTAACCTGAATTACTTGATGTATTTTTACACAACTCAGAGTTAAGCACTTGGGCTTTATTCATATCCAGGCCCGAGCACTAAGTGTGCAGAAGTGTGAAGGTTAGATGGGGTCAGTAGTTACTGACAGAACGATACAAATGATGCCTGTCAGAAACCACCCCCAGCCTATGCAGTTATATCAGAGTTCAGTCTGAGCAACCTCTCCTTATTTGAGTGTCAGACACTGCTTGTGCTCGAATGCAGACGTTGACAATGAGTAAAGCAGCTCGGGGGCAGTGGTTCCAAACCACTCCCAAACAAAACAGTATTAAATCATTTAAAAATGACCACAGATGCTTGGCTCAGGGATGCTTCCCTGAGGTAAGAGAATAATTATAATGTCCATAAAAACAATGTCTATTACCCGATTTGTTTCTGGCAGTTACAAATTTTCCATATTGTGACAAAACTGCATCTGAATGTACAGCTTAGTTCCATGTAAGATAATTATACAGTTCTCAATATTTTTGTGGTAAATATGCAGATAATTTGTTTTAATTAGTTAAAATAAGATTTTATTTAGGTGGGAAGTTTTGGTACCAAGTGCAGTGTACATTTGTCTCATGGATTTCCATTTTCCTTTTGGAAATGGTTGAAGGTAGTGAGTCAGATATCAAAGTGTTTTCATTGTAAGTTATCTGGTCATTAATTACTTATATTTGGAAGATATAGTGTGATTTTTTAAAATCAAAATAGGATGAATGCTGTGGGTGTTTGATGTTAAAGCGTGCAAAACCCATTGTCTTGCTGAGATGGAACATTCCGGCTGCCATGGGCCACTTGCATGGGAGCCGCAGGGTCATGAATGAGATGGGCTCAGAGAGAGAGAGAGAGAGAGACCTCTGGATTTATGACATTACTTTACCGTTATTAAGTTATTATGGATCCATCATTCCTGTGATTGTGGGAAGAGAAGGAACCCATTTAAAGTAAATGTATTTTATTTAAACATTTACGTGCTTCTATCACTCAGGTCTGGCTATGAGCAAAGCTGAAAGGCTTAACTCAGAGGTGCGTGGCGGGGGCCCAGCTTTATTAATCAGCCTTAGCGAGCTCCTCTCTCCAGGGGCTTCGTTTATAAAACTTTAAGTTCTTTTGTCACTAAATAGTTATGTACGGCAAAACATACGAGTTTGTGTACACAAAAAAATCCAGATTTTTGCGTACACCACACATATGCATGTTTTCGATTATAAATCGCAGCTAATCCCACGATTGTGCGTGCATGAACGTGTGTGACAACCACACCCTGAAACGCCCACGTTTAAGCATGTATGGTGCTCCGGAACTCAAAATCAATTAAGGAAGATCTATAAGTAATGTGCGGGACAGAGAAATAAAATGTAAATGCAATAACGGCAGCGAAGAGGGGAAAAAACGTGTAAAATCAAAGCATTAGTCTTAGAGATTAGAAAAAATATAATTCAGATGGCCGCGGCACCAGGGTAACAAATACAAAAAAAACCTTGCATGACAGGAGGATACCACAGCTGTCAATTCTGTGGATTTAGAGAGCCACACACAGGTCGAAATCAAGAAAAAAATGGTCCGACATCAAGGTCACGGCTAAGAGGTGTATGCTGCCCCAACAGGCAAGTGTAGGAGCAACAGGCAGCGGTATGGAAGAGCCACCGTTGAGCTCCCTCGGTGAGCAGCTGGCTGCTATTATCAGAGTTGATTTCCAACATTACTGTTCATTTTGATAAATGAGTCATGACATGACCCTGTCTACATTTGTCAGTGTTGTTTGCGCGTGCAAATCAGTTGCAAGTTTATTGAATGGAAATTGTTACGGTTTACGTACACATACACTAATTGTGCCCTTATTGTGGTATGAGTGCACCGATTACATTGGGAAAACTGGTTGTTACTGCTAATTGACTTTTGACGTTTGCCTGCTTACCGGCTGTATGGGGAATCTAATGTACCTCATGCTCAAATGAATAATGCCATTTAACAGTCTTGGCATGACATATACAACACAGGGGACAGAGCTGCACACAGCACAGGGGACAGAGCCTCAAACAGCACAGTGGGTGGAGCTGCACACAGCACAGGGGACAGAGCCGCAAACAGTATAGGGGGTGGGCTGCACACAGCATGGGGGGTGGAGCTGCACACAGCATAGGGGGTGGAGCTGCACACAGCATGGGGGGTGGAGCTGCACACAGCATAGGGGGTGGAGCTGCACACAGCATGGGGGGTGGGGCTGCACACAGCATAGGGGGTGAGGCTGCACACAGCATAGGGGGTGGAGCTGCACACAGCATGGGGGTGGGGCTGCACACAGCATGGGGGTGGGGCTGCACACAGCATGGGAGTGGGGCTGCACACAGCATGGGGTGGAGCTGCACACAGCATGTGGGGTGGAGCTGCACACAGCATGTGGGGTGGAGCTGCACACAGTACGGGGGGTGAGCTGCACACAGCATAGGGGGTGGGGCTGCACACAGCATGGGGGTGGGGCTGCACACAGCAGGGGCTGCAGTGGAAGAGATACTGGCACATTAATAAAGGAGATTACAGCTGTTATTCTTGAGAAAAAAATAAAAAGCAGGTATCCTGAAACCAACAGTAGCTCTAGAGTGATGGCAGAAATGCCAGTGGCAGTTCAAAATGGCTCCTATTTGGGTCTGAATAATCTTGGAATGGAGCCTGAGTGCATTCTGTTTCAGTTCAGTCTATTCAGGAAGTGGAAATTCCATCCATTAGTAAAAAAAATCCTCTCAGAACATGATACATCAGTTTCTGCCGATTAATTGAAACTGAACTGACGTGAACTCTGCTGTCAGATTCTCAGAACTCAGGCAAAAGCTGCACATCAGAGGACAGTGCAGTTCATCATCTCTCGCAGTGACAGTGGGAGCGGTGAGTCTCTCACAGAGACAGTGGGAGCGGTGTTCTCTCTCACAGAGACAGTGGGAGCGGTGTTCTCTCTCACAGAGACAGTGGGAGCGGTGAGTGTCTCACAGAGACAGTGGGAGACATGAGTCTCTCACAGAGACAGTGGGAGCAGTGTTCTCTCTCACAGAGACAGTAGAAGAGGTGAGTCTCTCACAGAGACAGTGGAAGCGGTGAGTCTCTCACAGAGTCAGTGGGAGTGGTGTTCTCTTTCACAGAGACAGTGGGAGTGGTGAGACTCTCACAGAGACAGTGGGAGTGTGTGAGACTCTCACAGAGACAGTGGGAGAAGTGAGTCTCTCACAGAGACAGTGGGAGCGGTGTGTCTCTCAAAGAGACAGTGGGAGTGGTGAGACTCTCACAGAGACAGTGGGAGTGGTGAGACTCTCACAGAGACAGTGGGAGAAGTGAGTCTCTCACAGAGACAGTGGGAGAGGTGAGTCTCTCACAGAGACAGTGGGAGCGGTGTGTCTCTCAAAGAGACAGTGGGAGTGATGTGTTTTCACAGAGACAGTGGGAGCAGTCTGGCTAATATCTGGCTAATATGCAAGAATTTCACATTACTAGCTAGCCAACAGACATTCTTTTTTTTGCCGGCATCTCTGGTCATAGCAATAAATATACAGGTATCCAATCACAGTACTTTTAACATGATTCTTCCACTGGCAATTTTCCTGGGATAGTAAATTAAAGGCTAGTAAGCAAAGTATGGAGTTGAAGACTCGGTGTGAGACAAACGTTACCCTAACAACAGAGTCGGCAACCGGGTAAACGTTCAATGTATTTAACTTAAGGCGACATGGTCAGCGACAGCCGCAGCGACCACTGAACCACCGTTGCCCGAAGTATAAACCGAATGTCATTGCGACCGGCGATGTCATTGGTCGCAGCGACAGTCGCCCCAACGGGGTATAACCAGCCAATATAGCATGAGGACTTAGGTGTGTTCATGATACAGTGTGAGGGTGTCCGCTGTGACTTGTGTCTGTATAATGGTGACTTAGCCCCATGCTCCAGTTACAGTGAGGATAGGCCATCGGGCCCTGAAGGCAGCGTTGTTCACTCTGCTTCTGCCTCTGCGTCAGTCCCAGGCCCCCACAGCGTCCTCAATCAGAGCAGATCCAGCAGAGCATGGGGAAACTGCTGTGGAGGAGCCAGCACATCTACCGGAGTGCTAATAATGACTACATCTTATCCCCAAATAAGGGTGCTGTGACTGCACATTTTATTGTCCCATTTGCGAAACGAATTTCCATTTTCAATTTGTGCGTATGGTAAGTCTTACTGTTGAAATGCCTCAAAAACTGTGAAATGATATCTTTCAGTTGTTTAAATGATTAACTTCCCTGGGCAGTCATCAAATTAGCAGTTATTGTATCCGACTGTCGGAAATGAAACTTAAATTGTTGTTTGAGGGAAAGCACGTTTTTTGTTTTTTTTGACAGATCTTGACAGTTAAGTGGTTTTGGCGTAGTTTTGGGTGCAAGCAGCATTAGAGGAAGCAGACTTACACAGCAGTGTTTCTACTGTGCTGGACTATATGAGGATCATCTTCTCAAACTCATATGGTCTTCTCAGATGATGTGACTGAACTAGTAATCCTTGTCCAATTAGGTGATCTGTGCTGGTTTCTCAGCAGCTTCTGCATGGTTTACAGTGACATTTTAGATTGGCTTGTTAGGCTGCAAAACATGCTGAAGCAAGCCATTTCACAGGGTAAAATAAAGTGGCAATTCAAAGCAGATGTGATCTATCTATCTATCTATCTATCTATCTATCTATCTATCTATCTATCTATCTATCTATCTATCTGTCTGTCTGTCTGTCTGTCTGTCTGTCTGTCTGTCTGTCTGTCTGTCTGTCTGTCTGTCTGTCTGCCTGCCTGTCTGTCTGTCTGTCTGTCTGTCTGATACAGGATTATTTTGTATAGTAGGGGTATGTGTTTAAGGACTTAAGCCCCCTCTGCTGAGTGCAGACAAGGCTGTTGTCGTCCTGACTGCAGACACAGGGCTGTAGTCATTCTGACTGTAGACACAGGGCTGTAGTCATTCTGAACGCAGACACAGGGCTGTAGTCATTCTGAACGCAGACACAGGGCTGTAGTCATTCTGACTGCAGACACAGGGCTGTAGTCATTCTGACTGTAGACACAGGGCTGTAGTCATTCTGACTGCAGACACAGGGCTGTAGTCATTCTGACTGCAGACACAGGGCTGTAGTCATTCTGACTGTAGACACAGGGCTGTAGTCATTCTGAACGCAGACACAGGGCTGTAGTCATTCTGTACGCAGACACAGGGCTGTAGTCATTCTGACTGCAGACACAGGGCTGTAGTCATTCTGACTGTAGACACAGGGCTGTAGTCATTCTGACTGCAGACACAGGGCTGTAGTCACTCTAACTGTAGACACAGGGCTGTAGTCACTCTAACTGTAGACACAGGGCTGTAGTCATTCTGACTGCAGACACAGGGCTGTAGTCACTCTAACTGTAGACACAGGGCTGTAGTCACTCTAACTGTAGACACAGGGCTGTAGTCATTCTGACTGTAGACACAGGGCTGTAGTCATTTTGTATGCAGACACAGGGCTGTAGTCATTCTGTACGCAGACACAGGGCTGTAGTCATTCTGAATGCAGACACAGGACTATAGTTGTTCAGAGCACAGACACAGGACTATAGTTGTTCAGAGCACAGACACAGGACTATAGTTGTTCAGAGCACAGACACAGGCACTTCTATTCATTTTCACGGCTGTCTCCACACATGATTAATCATGTAACAGAAGGAGAGATTGTGCTGCTATCTGCTGGGGACACTGGGGTGATTTGACAGTATTGCTTTGGGTGAGGGTGAAATCACAGTGTGGGTTTAGCTGACAGTGTTGCTTTGGGTGAGGGTGAAATCACACAGTGTGGGTTTAGCTGACCGTGTTGCTTTGGGTGAGGGTGAAATCACACAGTGTGGGTTTAGCTGACAGTGTTGCTTTGGGTGAGGGTGAAATCACACAGTGTGAGTTTAGCTGACAGTATTGCTTTGGGTGAGGGTGAAATCACACAGTGTGGGTTTAGCTGACAGTATTGCTTTGGGTGAGGGTGAAATCACAGTTTGGGTTTAGCTGATAGTATTGCTTGGGGTGAGGGTTAAATCACACAGTATGGGTTTAGCTGACAGTGTTGCTTTGGGTGAGGGTGAAATCACACAGTGTAGCTGACAGTGAGTGTAGCTAACAGTATGACACAGTGCAAAAAGGGAGGCCCTTCTGTTGGGTGTGGGACTAATGAAGTAGGGAACACATAATCATCTTCCATAAGGAGCTGGTGAGGTAGGGAACACATTAGGGATCATCTGCCACAAGGAGATGGTGAGGTAGGGAACACATTAGGGATCATCTGCCACAAGGAGCTGGTGAGGTAGGGAACACATAAGGGATCATCTTCCATAAGGAGCTGGTGAGGTAGGGAACACATTAGGGATCATCTGCCATAAGGAGCTGGTGAGGTAGGGAACACATAAGGGATCATCTGCCATAAGGAGCTGATGAGGTAGGGAACACATAAGGGATCATCTGCTATTAGGAGCTGGTGAAGAAGGGAACACATAGTGTAAGCTCCAAAGAGGATAGTGTAAGGGACCGTCTACCATTAATCTTCAGCAGTGTTGCCTGTTCAAAGAAGGCTGACAGGCTTGGTTCTGCCCCAGCCTCTGTATATAAGTGCTGCTGACCTCAGTAAGTGGTCCCCAGGCAGGACTGTAGCTGGAGGGATCAGGCTGACAGGCTGCCAGTGGACCTCCCTCCAGCCCAATTGCACAGAGATGTGCCCCCATTCACGGCTGAGTGGGAAAACACACCCCAGACCCGTCTGTGGCAGAACCAGGGATCACAGAGATGGATGGACAGATTGGGAGAGAGAGAGAAAGAGAGAGAGAGGTAGTTTCCCTCAGCTGGCTCACTGAAACGGCACAGCATGACTCCCACGGTGCACCCCCCTGTCCCTGGGCAAAAGAGCCGGCCGTTGACCTCAATAAACACGCAGCTGTCAGGCTGCCAGGATCTGGCTGTGTGAGGAGCCGCTGCCAGGGACTTAGAGGATCACTGGAGCCGCGTTCGGAGCGCAATGAAACAGGCAGTTCCGCTACCACCTCTATGGACCACACCCATGTCCGCCTTTCAGAGCAATGCTGCTCATCAACACCCGTATTTATCTTCAGAGACCATCCAGCGCTGCACCCAGCCTGCCTACCCCTCAGCCCCCTGCCTCACCCTATGAGCCGGTGAGCCTTGCAGTCTCTCTGTGCACTTGTATACATCACAAACTCCTTCATAGTTGCTTCATATGCGAGTCACTTTTTTCTGTGTAATTAGAGAAATTATATTTTATTTAAAGATGTGATGGAGACATGAATGTCTTTAATTACTGCTGTGGGGAGTTGTTGTGGTATTCCTCACACAGGGCACCAAAAGTGTAAGGAATTTGTTTACTATACCTCACAACAGAGTCACTTATGTGGAGGAAATTCTATAACATATTCTACTAATAATGATGTAATTAAAATAAATTAGTCTCATATATCAGTCTCATAAAATATACCAGTGTCATTATATAGCTATAAATATGCAATTTAAACTAATAATTTAATTAATAATTATAATTCAAATTATTATATTAATAACTAATCATAATCAAATCACAACGTTACACATTCAGTTAAAGTAGTACCATTATTACCGAAGTAATAATGTTAATGATTGGACAAAGGTGAAGGCATTTGGAGTTCTTTGGAGCTGCAGAGGTTGGCAAACATTCAATATGTATGCAATGGTAATAAACACACTACCTTGGAATATAACAAAAATTATTGAACACATCTACTAACGGCAAAGCACGTCATTACAGTTATAACAATAAATGGTGTCTGTGTGTATGATGTGTGTGTGTGTGTATGTGCATATGGTACAGTGAGTGTGTGTGAGGGCGTTAGCGTGTATGGGGGGTCGGAATGTTCTCCTATGTGTAGGGGTCGCACAGCCTTGGGTGTGTGCACAATGCACACTGCTGACACACTACACACTATATCTCTATCCCTGGCACATTACACACTATCGCAGACACAGTACACACTATCCCTGGCACACAACACACTATCACAGACGTAGTACACACTATCACTGAGACATTACACACTATGGCAGGCACATGGTACTCTATCTATACCTACCCTCAGGGTGTCTGTGAGCCGTGCAGGAACAGTTTAACAGACTATGCCAGAAGATTAGTGATGCAGCTCTGCCTAACTTCACTGAAGACAGTGTTTGTAAATCTCTATTCTGCTGCTCTATTCTTGTGTCCCATGGAGCAAATGTAATTTTGAATTCACTCAACACCACAACACAATTCCATTTGCCATGTTCAGGAAGATTTTTTGATGCCAGTCTCCATTTTGCTGCTTGTTTTGACTTTTTTGAACTGGGTAACAGACTGTTGATATAAGCGATGTAAATCGCTTGTAATTCGATGGAATGCTTAGGTCTAGAGGAGATTTTAACATTATTTTTTATATTACTGTATATGTCCTTTGAGAATATGGGTATTAAAATGCTGTCTGCTTCTCCCTGCACATGTTCATAAAAATGCAGGTTCTCCTGGGAATCATGTTTCTAAATAAATCATTTAGACACACTTTGAATGTACAAAATTCCACTTTTCATTGAAAAATTTTCTTTTGGTGGAATTGATTTTTTTGTGTCCTTTGTTGCTCTATTGTTTCTTATATATATATATATATGTATATATGTATATATATATATAACCCCAATTTTCCCCCAACCCAAACACAGCCAAACTTGTTGATCTCCCCAGCAACCCTATCTGCTGACTGTAGGTTGGTTGTGAGCATGTGAATCTGTAGCCCTCTTTTCTGTACACAGCGTGTCTTTACAGAATTAGCCATCCAGTGGTTTATTCAAAAGTGCAGCTTCATCCATTTACTGAGTCCTTCTCACTTCCTCCAAAGTACAGGAAAGTGACTGATCACATGATCACCCTATGCTAGCTAATTTGTTTACCATGATTTATTCAGCATTTAGTTTATCAGGCAATATTTTTCTTTACTTTTGGTTACTGATCAGCTCATATTGCAATGAATGAGACACAAAGTCCAGGAAGTAATTAAATGAGCTTAGTCTGTTTAGGGACATGTGACTTCCTGATGAGTCTGTCACATAATGAAAATACTGCACATTCAACACATTAAACAGAAAAGATATGACATCACACACAACGAGAATCTGTACTCACGGAGCAACTGAAAACAACAATTCCATCCGATTTGTAGTTCCATTGCACACATCCTGCTTTTCCTTCACTGTACTTCTCCAAAGCACAGCATTTTGAAGGTTTAGACTGTTACTCCTTCTGAACAGTGTTGTAGCTGAGTAGCAACAGTAAACTAATGAAACGCTGTGAATAAATAAAAGAAGAAATTAATTAAGGAATATGCAAATTGACATTATTTTCTATAAAATAAATTTGGATATATAAAGGAGATCCACGTCTGTGTATAAACCATGTATAATTCTAATATGTACTATAATTTCATTTTGTTTTATTACATTTTATTAATTTAATCTGTGAATTTCTTTGTCTAGTTGTGTTGCTTACTGCTTTATTTCTCTCTGGCTGTTGGTTAGCTCTTTGTGGTTCTCTCTCTCTCTCTTTCTCTGTCAAATTCAAATTCAAATTGAAATGTGCTTCATTGGCATGACAAGGTACTCTTGTATTGCTAAAGCATAAATACAAAATACAAAGAACACTGAACAAAGACAATAACAACATTCCCATCCCTAACGTGAACACATTTACCCATGTTAAACAGATGTATTTTGATAGATAGATCTTTCTCTCTCTCTCAATTTCAATTTCAGTTTAATAATGCTTTATTGCCATGACTGCATACATGCAATATTGCCAAAGCTAAAACAATGAAACATTTAAGTCACACATTATAAACATACATAAAACACTTTAATAAAATAAAATAGATAATATAAAAATGGCAACTTTGCATGACAAATACAGTAATAAGAAAGAGACTGCTACTAATGCAAAAGAGGAAATGGCAGGAGGCCACATATTTGGCGGCCAACGCCACACATTCGATTTTCTTTACAGAATATAGGGGAGTTTTTCTGTGTTGTTATAATTTTTTAATTCAGGGAAAGTTGTTCCAATTTTTGAATAAAATGAATCTCTGACGTCTTGGTATTTTGGGCATTCTGTAAGGAAGTGCAGCTTTGTTTCCACCGCCCCCTGATCGCAGTGGGAGCACAGCCTGTCCTCTCAGGGCAGCCATGTTGTCATCTCAATTTGTTGTCAGTCACCATGGTTAAATATTCTGCCATGGTGTACTCTCTTTTTAAGGCCAAATAGCATTCAAGCTTATGTTGAGTCTGGGTAGATTTGTTCCAATGAGTGATGTATTTTTCTTTTTCTTTGGTTTACTCCAATTCTTTGAACATCTGTATGGCTGTCCTGAGGCTAATTGGGGTTAGTGGTGTTAGTATCTGTTAGGGAGCTCAGCCTCAGGACTAGCTGGCTGAGGGGACTCCTCTCTATGTTTATCTCTTGGCATTGCAGGGTTTTGTAATGATATGATTTGGGGTCACTCATTTTTATATGTTTCCAGACTTTGATAGCTCATTTTTGGATGTTTATTAGAAGAGGATATTGGCCTAATTCTGCCCTGCCTGCATTGTTTGGGGTTTCAAACAATGCATGCAGGGTCTCAATTGGATGTTTGTCCCATTTAACATAATCATTTTGTGTGCGTGGACCCCACACCTCACTGCCATAAAGTGCAATTGGTTCAATCACTGATTTTAATATTTTGAGCCAAGTCTTAATTGGTATGTTGGTTTTGATTGACTTTCTAATGGCATAGAAAGCCCTTCTTGCTTTCTCTTTCAGATCATTAATGGCCAAGCAAAAATTCCCTGTGGAACTGCTACGTAAATCTAAATATGTGTAATTGTTTGTTGTTTCTATTCTGTATTTTCCTATGTTAAAGTGTTGAGCAATTCCCTGAGATCTGGACCTTTTCTGAAATATCAATATTTTGGTTTTCTTTTGGTTAACTGTCAGGGCCCAGGTCTGAGAGAATTTTTCTAACAGAGCCAGGCTCTGCTGTAACCCCTCTTTAGTGGGCAACAGCAGAACCAGGTCATCTGCATACAAAAGAAATTTTTGAAATTGTGTTATTGAGAGTGAGGCCAGGTGCTGCAGATTGCTCCAATAAGTTTGCCAGTTTGTTTATGTAAATGTTGAATATGGTGGGGCTTAAGCTGCAGCCCTGTCTCACTCCACGCCCTTGAGTGAAGAAATCTTTTTTTTTTTTTATTCAGGTTTTAACTTTGAATTAATTGTGTACATTGATTAAATAAGATCATAAAATTTTCCCCCTACTCCACTTTCAGTAAGTTTAAATAATAAGCCCTCTTGCCAAATAGAACCAAATGCTTTCTGGAAGTCAACAAAGCAAGCAAAATCTGGTTTTGTTTTGGTTCACATGTTTATCTACTTGTGTGTGCCGGGTGAAAATGTGATCGGATGTCCCTGAATATTCCATATAGAAATTCTAAAAGATTTCATTCATAAGAAGACAATTTGTTAGAGTTGTTCCCGTAAACTAATAATACATAATCATTATTGCTATCATCACCACCACCACCATCATCATCACTAATAATAATAATAGTAATAATAATAATAATGATAATAATAACAATGAAAATAATTATAACACATTTACATACATTTTAATGTCATATAAACCATGTCAAAACATTGTCTGAACATGAACAAAATAACATTGTAAACTTTTTTTGTAAACCCTTGGAATTTAACAGTTCTCTGGCTCCTTTTCATGTTACCTATCCCATGAGGCGGGACCAGATGAGGCTCAGCATGTGCTGAATGTGTGCCAGCTTGCTGGGGGCAGAGGCCGCTGGTCTGCAGAGGGCCTGGGCGTCGCTCACGCCTCCTGGCTGCTAGGGCTGCAGCTGGGCCGCTGCAGGGCTGCAGGGTGGAGGCGGAGGGCCAGGTCTAGGTGGGCTGTGTGTCGGGGCAAAGTGTCTGCGCCACGGCTGAAGCATCCTGGCTTGACCATGCTGGTGTGGCTCTGCTGGTGGGCCCTGGTTGGGGTACTTCAGCAGGCACGGGGGTGGGTACTGTGGTGGATGGTGGTCTGGTCGGGGCATTACGGCTGGTGGTCTTGCTGTTTGGACACCTAACCTTTTCTGCTCTGTGTCCAGGTAAAGCTGCTTCTCGTGAATAAATTTCCCATTTGAGACAATGAGGAGCACAATTTCAGCCTCCTCAGGGTTTGGGGAAGCAATTGTACTGTGTGCCTCTGACCGTGTGGGTGGGGTAGGGAGGTTGTCTGAGGGTACGAATGGGGTTGCAGGCTCTGGCATTTCAGGGGGGTCCTAGTTACTCTGGGTGGGGAGCTGTGTGGTTCTCTCTCTCAGTCGTGGATTAGCTCTGTGTGGTTCTCTCTCTCTCTTTGGCTGTGGGTAACCTCTGTGTGGCTGGTGGGTAACCTCTGTGTGGCTCTCTCTCTCTCTCTCTCTGGCTTTGGGTTAGCTCTGTGTGATTCTCTCTATCTATCTAGCTGTGGGTAACCTCTGTGATTCTCTCTCTCTCTCTCTCTCTCTCTCTAGCTGTGGGTAACCTCTGTGATTCTCTCTCTCTCTCTCTAGCTGTGGGTTAGCTCTGTGTGATTCTCTCTCTCTCTCTGGCTGCGGGTAACCTCTGTTTGGTTCTCTCTTTCTATCTAGCTGTGAGTTAGCACTGTGTGATTCTCTCTCTCTCTCTCTAGCTGTGGTTTAGCTCTGTATGGTTCTCTCTCTCTCTCTCTCTGGTTGTGGGTTAGCTCTGTGTGATTCTCTCTCTGGCTGTGGGCTAGCTCTGCATGATTCTCTCTCTCTAGCTGTGGGTTAGCTCTGTATGGTTCTCTCTCTCTCTCTGGCTGTGGGTTAGTTCTGTGTGATTCTCTCTCTCTCTCTGGCTGTGGGCTAGCTCTGTGTGTGGCTCTCTCTAGCTGTGGGTTAGCTCTGTGTGGTTCTCTCTCTCTCTCTGGCTGTGGGCTAGCTCTGTGTGTGGCTCTCTCTAGCTGTGGGTTAGCTCTGTGTGGTTCTCTCTCTCTCTCTGGCTGTGGGCTAGCTCTGTGTGTGGCTCTCTCTAGCTGTGGGTTAGCTCTGTGTGGTTCTCTCTCTCTCTCTGGCTGTGGGCTAGCTCTGTGTGTGGCTCTCTCTAGCTGTGGGTTAGCTCTGTGTGATTCTCTCTCTCTCTCTGGCTGTGGGCTAGCTCTGTGTGTGGCTCTCTCTAGCTGTGGGTTAGTTCTGTGTGGTTCTCTCTCTCTCTCTGGCTGTGGGCTAGCTCTGTGTGTGTGGCTCTCTCTAGCTGTGGGTTAGCTCTGTGTGGTTCTCTCTCTCTATCTAGCTGTGGGCTAGCTCTGTGTGTGTGGCTCTCTCTCTGGCTGTGGGTTAGCTCTGTACAAACCTCTCTCTGGCCTCTCTGCTCCATACCCTTTGCTGGATTACTGACACGGAGACTGAATGAGTTTTTCTCTGGTGATTTCTGTCCCGCTGTGCTGTCTCTTTAAACTGATTTGAGCCATTTCCTGACCCCAAGCTTGGGTCATGGCTAAAAGCAATGACTGCAGTCACTACTGCGTTATATTTTACATCAGTGCTGCCCACTGTATGTATCATAATCAATAATTATTTCAGTGGATCTCAAATAGCATGATGTCTAGTGCAGAGTGAGGTGCTTGTTTTAGATCACTTAGGTTTTAGGTCTTTCTTGACAGCTGGTAAATGGCCAATTTACATTATATTATATTATTACATTACAGTATTGTTTACTACATTACAACATTATAAATTCATTTGAAAGGATGTTTGCTGCAGTCTCTTACATTCTGATAATGTTTATCTAATAATGTTTTTTTTCCTAAGGATACATTTAAAAATGTGAAGCAACATAAAACACATTTTTAGCCACAAATGTCGATTCTATTGCGACAGCGAAGATGTCCGCACATTAATAAAAGTGTGCACAATGCTGTTAGCCAGTGTATGAGATCATATGTTTGTGCATAATTTGTCTTTACAGAATTTAAGTGTTATTGTCTTACCTGTTCCAATAGACAATAGCTTCAATTAGCTTCTTTCTTTAGGTAGATTAAAAAAAAAATCACAATAGATTAAAAATTAACATTGTGAAACATTTACAGCTGGGTTGTGTCACAGAAAATTTTGATAGTTTCCCTAACATGAAATATCTGTTATGCTCGATTCATTTTTTTTTTTTAGTTGCAGGTGGACATGGGCAAAAATTAAACAAATAAACCAGCAAGCAGCATAATTAAATATTATTACATAATTATACAGTTATTTTGTTTAGCAAAATATTTTTGAATGTATCCTTTAATCCATTCTTTAATTAATTGAATTACTTTACTCTATATTATTATCCTTTGTAATCTATAAAACTGTGCTCCCTTGTTTTGATATATTCCAAATGTTGTGCTTTAGAAAGCTAGAACAAAGAGTATAAGAGGAATTTCTACCCCAAAAACAGACTTAACACAAAAATGTGGGGCTTTTGGTATGTCCTCATTAGAGTACAGATTTTTGTTGGCTGTAATGTCTTAGTTACCCCATAATTTCCTGCTGATTACTGTTTGATATGCGGCATCCTCTTGATGTGCCAATCTGGAGGCAAATGTGTTTCAGCTGAATTGTAAAATTGCCTTCAAGATACTAAATGTGCTTGATTGGGTCCTGAACTATTTTGATTGAATCGTAAACACCCTTAACGAGACTACGGCTGGAATTCAATCAACATTAGTCCTGAACTGTTAACTCATAAGTGAATATTCTTTTTCTCTACTAGAACGGTTTGGCAAGTTCATTTTCATGATTGCGAAACTCACAAAACGGTGTTGGTGAAGATAAAACTGAGCGCCTGCATTTAATTATGAGACAAAGTTAAGGAAACATGCTGATTGAACCCCATCCTAACTGAATTTTATTGAGTCCCAGCCAGGGTATTAACACTCTGGATACAACCTACCTTCATGCCTTTTCTTTTACCCTCACTTCACCCTTGGTTTAATCCCCATTCATCTAACTATCCACACAATCTCTTGTATTGCATATGGGTTTTGTGCAGGTGGGTTCAGGAAATTGGTAGCAATATTCACAGCACATCATTAAGTGCATCAGTTGTGTACATTTACACATGGTGTGTATCTGTTGTACATAAAGATGTGTATGTGTGTACATAATTGTGTTTCTACCCCCTCAACAACAGAAATACATATATACACACAATTATATTACAGTGGTGCATCACATACTGAATAAAGCATTAACAGTAAAGTAAATGTGTATCTTTTTTTCTAATAAAATGTAATCTGATATTTGTATTTATAATGTACACAGAAAGATGTATAAATGTGTAAATGTGTGACGGTTTCAGCTGGTTATTTCATGGGAAGAAACTATGGATAGGTAGAAAAGTTAAGATTCCGTAAGTGGAAACTAAGGAAGAAACTGAGATTCAGGTCCAGCATACATACTGATCTTATAGTTTTGTTTATTACTGTTTTAGAAACTAACGTAATTATTAATAATATTTACATATTGATGTATTGTTTGCAATCAAGCCAAATGTTCACGTTTCCTGTGATTTAGATTAAAATTGAAATTGAAATTGAAAAATTGTCTGTGATAGCATTTCCATATTCAGCATGGCATCTACACCCTCCCATGCATGTCCACGGTTCCCCTGCATGGCACAAGGCAGCGCTCAGTACTATGTCCGTGCCAGCCTGTCCAATCCTCTGTCATATGAATGACTGGTCAGTGCAGCTGTGCCATGCTACCACCGTGATTCTTCACCTTGGCTGAGCAGAATGTTATCACGGTGATTCTGCACTGTGTCTGGTCAGAACGTTACCACGGTGATTCTGCAATGCTGGCTGGGTAGAACATTACCATGGTGATTCTGCAATGTGGCTGGGCAGAACGTTACCACGGTGATTCTGCAGTGTGGCGTGGCAAAACGTGGCTCCCGGGATTCCGCAGTCTGGCTTGGCAGAACATTACCGGCGTGATTCTGCACTGTGGCAGGGCAGAACGTTACCACCATGATTCTGCACTGTGGCTGGGCAGAACGTTACCGCTGTGATTCTGCACTGTGGCGTGGCAGAACGTCACCATGGTGATTCTGCACTTCAGTGTGGCAGAACATTACCAACATGACTCAGAGTCACAGCAGTAACATCCATCCCAGCCACATTGCGGAATCACAGACGTAGCATTCTGCTCAGCTGCAATGTAGAATCACAGTGGTGGTGTCACGGGCAAAAAGATTTAATCTCCGAACGTTCTAACCGTTAGGTCATCTCTATATCGTTATAGCAACGGACGCTATCAGCTGTTCAGAACTCGATTGTTGCGTCAGCCCGGAACTTTTTGCCCGGCCGGAACTTTTTGCCCGTGACAGCAGCATTCTGCCACACCACACTGCAGAATTATGGTGGTAACATTCTGCCATGCCACACTGCAGAATCACAGCGGTCATGGTCTGCCACGCCACATTGCTGCACTGTGGTGTGGTAGACTGTGATCGCTGTGATTCTATACCGTGATGTGGCGAATGTTACCTCCATGATTCTGCAGTGTGGCTGGGCAGGAAATTACTTCTGTACTGTGGTTTCAGGTGAGTGGGCAGTATTGCCTGGATGACCCAATCAGAGTGCATCATACAGTCCACAATGGAAAATACCAAACTCAAAACTTTAAAAGTCAAACCTATTAAAAATCATGACAAAATATTACATGGCATTTCATTCAGTACCTGATAATTACTATTTGTTAACACTTGCCATGCATTTATATAAAAGTAAATGTCTGTGTATTTATTGTCCACAAAGCCTAAATTGGGTCCTGCCATGGTGTGGACTGGGCTATGTTCATTTCCAAAGAATAGGCTGAGAAACTCTGGTCCAGTTTAAGCTCATCTCCCCCAGCCTCCTGCAGCCTCTGCAACCTCAAATAACCATGAATAACAGAAATCAGTACTGAAATCCAAAAAAGGAAAACATGAATTGTGCATTTTGTGGATTATTTGTATTTGATATATTGTTTCAGGTTTTGCTCTGATCAGGGATTGTGGCTGAGTCCCAGTTTTCATGTGAAATCACCCCCCCCCCCCGATCCCCCTTGCCCACAGCACAGTCTGCAGTTGGAATAAAACCTGAAAGCACAGTGAACATCTGCAAGCGTGCAGAAGAGCAGCACAATAGGGCTGTCTGTGTCGGAATGCCCGCTCTGCACATTCCACCTTTCTTTTGCTCTGATGCAGCTGTGAAACGCCCTCTGGCCGACTGGCATAATCTCGATCCAGGGTCTGCACTCTGGGCTCTGGACCTAACTTTGACTGTACCCTATCTTCTGCCTATGGCATAATCTCGATCCGGACTCTGGACTCCAGGCTCGGGGCCTGCTTTTGACTGTACCCTATCTCCTGCCTATGGCATAATCTCGATCCAGGCTCTGGACCTGCCTTTGACTGTGCCCTATACTCTGCCTATGGGATTATCTCGATCCGGACTCTGGACTCCAGGCTCGGGGCCTGCTTTTGACTGTGCCCTATCTCCTGCCTATGGGATTATCTCGATCTGGACTCTGGACTCCAGGTTCGGGGCCTGCTTTTGACTGTGCCCTATCTCCTGCCTATGGCATAATCTCAATCCGGGCTCTGGACTTGCCTTTGACTGTGCCCTATCCCCTGCCTATGGCATAATCTCGATCCGGACTCTGGACTCCAGGCTTGGGGCCTGCTTTTGACTTTGCCCTATCTCCTGCCTATGGCATAATCTCGATCCGGGCTCTGGACCTGCCTTTGACTGTGCCCTATCCCCTGCCTAGTGCATAATCTCGATCTGGACTCTGGACTGCAGGCTCGGGGCCTGCTTTTGACTGTGCCCTATCTCCTGTCTGTGGCATAATCTCGATCTGTGTTCTGGGCTCCGGGCCTGCCTTTGACTGTGCCCTATCTCCTGCCTGTGGCATAGTCTCGATCTGTGTTCTGGGCTCTGGGCCTGCCTTTGACTGTGCCCTATCTCCTGCCTGTGGCATAGTCTCGACCTGTGTTCTGGGCTCTGGGCCTGCCTTTGACTGTACCTTATCTCTTGCCTGTGGCTGGCATCCCGATCTGTACCTGCCTTCAACAGCAGCCTATCTCCTGCTGGCATCACTGCAGCTCCACAGCTAAGTGATGAGATGCTTTTTTTCTTATAAATTTAACAAACCCATGCCATTGTCCAAGACAATGAAGCTAACGGCGTGTTCCTCCTCTGTCCTGCTATCATAGCCATCTCTGAAGAAAAACACTGCTCTTCTTTATGGAGGAATAAGTCACTGTGAAGCAAAACACACTGCCCGGAGGACTCGTTCATCTGCCAACTGAATAATCTGTGTGCTGAGAGAGAACTGGCATTGTGTGCTGCTTGCCAGTCTCATGGCCCACACACCCTCTGCAGAAAGGACTGTATTTTTACTGTATGAATGCAGAAATAGTTTCAGGGAAGCCTTGCATTAGAGCTCCCTCTAACACTGATTGTTAGAAAGCGCCCCACACTACTCATTCAACATTAACAGATGTTCACATGATACACATCCCTTTCTCATGTCCGACTGTCTTCGAATCCAGTGCATAAAACGTATGATGGGCTGTTCTTCCATTAAAATACTGCCAGCTTTTCGGAGGCAAATCGGCTGTAAAAAGAACAGTAAAGAATACACAGGTGAGGTTACCTTGGGAGAGTATGCTTCCATACTGCTGTGGAGGAAAGCAGTGTGTGTAATCAGAAGGGCAGCACAGTGCAGGGCTATGGCCAGGTCAGGTCATCTGAGTTTAACATGTGATTGAAAAAAATATATATAAAAATAATAAATAAATAAAAACAATGATAATAATAATAATAATAATAATAATAATAATACACCCTAAAGACTTTTTCACCGGGTTAGCCAAATGGTCTTGGCTTTCCCCAG
Source organism: Albula glossodonta (assembly GCA_019788955.1). Lineage (NCBI taxonomy): Eukaryota > Metazoa > Chordata > Actinopteri > Albuliformes > Albulidae > Albula > Albula glossodonta. Next base: position 734,506 of record JAFBMS010000124.1, read on the forward strand.
CAAAAAATTTAGCAGCATAAGAGATGCAAAGCATTTTTAAATCGCTGCTCTTACACAGCAGCTGGTGGGCATTAGAACTACAGCCGGTGATCATCGGCAGGAGCTTCTGTTCCAAGGAATTCTGGGAAGGATTATACAGTATTGGCGAAAATGTATTACTCGGAAGTGTGTTCTGAAGTATATGGAAAGGGTGAAATGAGTTTTACAGATGCTTTTCAATATGCATCAGCTAGCATTCGGTGTTGATTCGCTGCTTGTGTAAAACACACACAATCCAGCTGCGCGCGCTTCAGCAGTACTCTGCATTTCGTTACTGGTTTTCTGGGGAGGTGCTTCGATGTGTCAGATGCTTTTGTTGTCATTTCTGTGGCAGTTGCTCAGAGTTATCTCCAAAACAGTTTGTGAAGTGGGATTGTCTTTATACAGCGCACACACACATATACACACGTACACACTTCCGTGAGGGGTTTCTGTTTTACTTGATCAAGCAGAATTCATCCAGGTCAGTAACTCGATATGATTAACTGATTTTAGCAGAACCCCGGGGAAAGATTTTTTTTTTTAAACTACCATGATTCAGCGGTTGTGATTCAGCCCACTTGGCAGGGAACTGTCTTATGGTCCTCTGAGAAGGCTGTCACAGCAGAGGCAAATCGCTTGGCTTTCGGCCACCCTGTCAGATCGATCAGGCATCACTGTCACGGCGCTTTTACAATCATATCCAGAACAGCCTTTATTTCTGCTAAGGTGGCATCGTGTAAAATCATAATTTATATTTATTTTAGACTAATGCATTGTTAGTGGGTACATTGCAGACAGTGCAAATATATCAGATGAAACAGAAAATAATTAATTTTAAAGGAAAACATGTGCAGACAGTCTCCGAGTTACGATGATCCAATTTACGATTTTTCGACTTAACGATGGTGCGATAGCATCACTTTCAGTACAGTATTCAATAAATTACATGAGATATGCAACACTTTATTATAAAGTATTGTTAATAATTTTTCCCAACTGTAGGCTAATGTATGTTCTCTAAGCACGTTTAAGGTAGGCCAGGCGAGGCTGATGTTCGGTAGGTTAGGTGTATTAAATGCATTTTCAACCTAGAAAATATTTTCCATTTGCGATGGGTTTATCGAAACGTAACCCCATCGTAAGTCAGGGACCGTCTGCAGTTGGTAGTGGGGAGTGAAGGCAGAAATTAACGTATCAAAATCCGAATAAAGCTAAATACATGTTGGGCAGCCCATGCTTTTCTCACAAGCAACACAAACGATAGGAAAAAACATGTTCTTAAATGCCAATACAGTTTTACATGCACCTCCGTTTTAACCTTGCGAACCGTTCCTCTGTGTTTGAAGGTGTCCCTGCCTGCGGCTTTGTATCGTTTGTGGTTGTGTAGACTCTGGGCTCCTTTACAGTAAGTCTTGTCAGCCAATGTATATTGTGGCGACAGTGACGCGTGTCTCACAGCCTACATCCCTATTGTTTTTATGACACCAACCAATGCCAGACATGTGAAAGAAAAACCAACACTTGACAAGCGCTCCTTTATTTCCCATACAGTAGCGCCTTATCCGCGGTGGCTGCTATTAAACTGAATAGAAAGTGGGAATGGGCAGTGAAAGAAGTTGCTGTTGAGAAATCTCCTTTGTGCTTTCTCGGTTCGCTAGCCTGATTGTTAGCGTTCGTTAAAATCTTACAGCATTTTTGAGTCTTTATGGAGATGTGAGGCCAAAGTAACCAAGCGCAGCTGCGTTTTCCCCCACATGCAGGCTGATGCTGAAAGCAGACTGGGTTCCCCTTGCGGGACAGCAGTTGCGTCTGTCACACTACACACAGACCCAACAATCCCCAATGATTTGGTCCTTTTCCACGATCTGTTCTAAAACCAGTCTAGAGTCAAATTATCAGTTGAAATCTGTGGAAACCTTCAGAGGTTTCACGTAATGCAGGCTTATCAATACAGCTGTTATTATAAGATTGTGTAGCTCATAGACCTACATTAAGACGCGGTTAAGCAGTTCACTGTGCGTGGGCTCCAAACTAAACAGGCGGTTTTGTAATTTGTAGTAAAAATTCATTATTAGCAATTTGGCTGTTATAGAAACCTGTCTTAAAATTTAAATCATGTAACGTGATATGATGCAAAAGAACGGTACAATTTATGATAATACCAAGAGAAAAGTTTAAGATTACTTGCCATTTCATTATTTAGGTTACGCCTATCGACCGTCTTTGTGTTAATCTCATGACCTCACGTTGTAGGCCTACTAGGTTAATTACTGGATTACAAGTAATAGCCTTTTGAATGTAAAAAGGAAAACATAACAACAAATTGGACAGATAATGGAGAAGAAAATGATCCAAAAGAAGTCCTTCAAGCAAGTCAATATTTTGAAATACGAAAGGGCGGAACAAATTCGCGATGTATAGAACAATAATGTTACCTAAAAAGATTGAAGAAAAGTAAACAGAAACGGGCAGAGAAGGTTAATGGTCGGATCAAAGGTAATGATCATGTAGCCTGTTTCCAGCTAATCAACTACCACAGGTTTTAATGGAAACTTTAACCATTAGTCACTTAGTGAATTCCTTAAAATCACTGATGATTTTAAAACAAACATCTGCGTTCAAAAATATTCAGAACAAAAAAAGCATATGGATGAAAATTACAAATCATAATTTTGCATTGAATTCTGTGAGAGCTGCAGGTGTTTTCACATTTCACGGGTATCTGATGCGTTTATAAATGTCCTTAATATGTAGTTGCCGGAAGTCTGCTGTAAATATTTTGTAGTGGGCTGACAGCTAACAGAGCAGGTCGCTTCGGGGGCAGTGTGTTTCAGAGGTAACTCAGCTTCCTGCTCGATTGCTTGTGGTGCACCTCTTCGCAACCGATAATTGCATGGTATTGCGTTGCTACTTACAGCCATTGCAAGACACTGCTATTGAGGAGTAACCATGAGTCGTTATCTCAGTGACTAAAAGAATTGATTCCAATTTTCTCGGCCTGTCCATTAGAAATCATCCCCTTAATTGTTTGATAATCGTACATGAAAAAATTATATAATCATATTAAATGGAATGTATTATTAATTGCTGGTGTTGCTTGCAGAAGATAATGAAACACAGTAGATGGATTAGGTTTTTGATTCTTGGTTAAGTCAGTTAGTCAGTTAGTGAATCCTTTGAACCCCTAAAAGGAAATTAAGCACAAACACACACACACACACACACACACACACACACACACACACACACACACACACACACACACACACACACACACACACACACACACACAGAGGTAATGAAAGTTTTTTTCATATGGCTCTCTATGTATGAAAAAATCCAAAATCCATGCATCACAAACAAGCTATTTAATAATTAATTTAATTCTATTTAATACTGTGTTTTCTTTCCCTGTCAGTTCTGTGTCTGGCTTCATTTGACTATCTCCCATAGACTACCCCTGTGTGGCTGGGAAAAGTCCCTGGAACAGGCAGTGCCATTGAGCAGAGCTAATGTGAATTACAGACAGTGCTGGTCAGCTGAGCTAATTGACCATGGATAGAGCTGTTCATCTGGTCTAATGACTACAGACAGGGCTGTTCAGGTGAGATAATGAACTACAGACAGCATTGTTCAGCTGAGCCAATGAACCACAGGTAGATCCATTCAGCTGATCTAATGATCTGTAGACAGCACTGTTAAGCTGAGCTAGTGAACTACAGACAGCACTGTTCAGCTGAGCTAATGGACTCCAGACAACACTGTTCAGTTAGTCTAATGTGAACTACAGACAGCACTGTTCAGCTGAGCTAATGGACTCCAGACAACACTGTTCAGTTGGTCTAATGTGAACTACAGACAGCACTGCTCAGTTGGTCTAATGAACTACAGACTATCCTGTTCAGCTGGGCTAATGTGAACTACAGACAGAGCTGTTCAGCTGGTCTAATGAACTTCAGACAATCCTGTTCAACTGGGCTAATGTGAACTACTGACAGAGCTGTTCAGCTGGTCTAATGAACTACAGACAGCATTGTTCAGTTGGGCTACTGTGAACTACAGACAGAGCTCTTCAGCAAAGCTGATGGGAACAAGACAGCATTGTGAAACAAAGCTAATATGAACCTTCTTGTTACCAAAAAAACAATACCCTAAGAACACCGTCTGTTGTGGACTGCTGGGCATACTTTTTGAAGAGATATATGCTTTCCCTGGTCAAGTCAGGGCAAATCCCTGTTTTCATGCTGTAAACACCTTTTCATGCTGTTAAACCCATGACCACATTTTTCATAAATCCAGTGAAAAGACACACCAGTGAAAACTGCTTGTGGATTTTTTTTACGCTAACATATTTCAGCAGACTTGAGATAATACTGTATGAGAGCTGGCAAACGTTCTCTCAGGAAGTGTTTCAGGTTACTGTAGTCCATCCAGCTTCAGTCATAGCATCTCCTTTAGAAAAGGCCACACTGGAGTTTTTTTGTACAGATGTCTCTTGTACATTCTGACTTGTACATTAGGAAAGATTAGGAAAAAGATTAAGAAAAATTCAGAATATTGTTCATTCACACTTTTTCACAACCTTTAACATATATTTCTTTTAACGGTAACTCAAAATAAAAAAAATAAAATTAGCATAAAACTGAAAAATACTCATATTCTGAAAAACTGCTCTAATCACATACAGCATGAAAAATATCAAATTAAGGATTTTAAATTAAGCCTTCTCAAAATAAAATATCTGCATCAAAATAACATACATAGTATTGTATGCATACTGAACAGTGCTGAACAGCAATTTCTCACCTCTGTATTAAATACTCAACACTTCTGGGAAAATTATGATGTTTTTTCTGCCAGATCATGCCACTTGGCTGACACCCTGTAATAGATATAGATACAAAAATGATACAAATAAAAATGAACAAACACTCAAACATATAAAATATAAATATAAAATTTTTTTCCAAAATCCTGTTCAGACACAGTTTATAAGTATCAATATATTGTAGCTATAAAAAGAGAAGTACCTTGTTTTAAAAAATGTTTAACACAAATGAAATGGTGTACATTAATGTGCAGATCTCATAGAGGTGCAGACGCATTTGATGATTCTAGTTAAGTGGACGAGATGTGCATGGAGGTATCTTGCAGAAGCATGAACTGGAATTATAATTTGAGTGAATGATATCACTCCATGTTCAGCCACATGAGGTTCATCTTTTGATTGTAGACTTCGTACCCTTATTTAAACTGTACACTGAAATAAACTCTCACGTTACTGCCTCAGAATAGTTTGTGGTATTGGTTATGATACCACGCAAGCATGGATGCTTCTGTACCTCTGTGTCCTTAGAAGAGCCCTCACATCTCACAGGGTGGGGTGATCCTTTCTGCTTTAACTTGCCCCAATATGAAGCATGCCCGCTACTGGAGTAAACATCTAAACATCTGCTCTGAAGGTCCCTGTCTGAGGGGCCCACACCTGCTTTAGCGTCATCAGTGTGGCATTAAAGAGGCTTTGGCTGTTATGGCTCATGGCAATGCAGGACATCTGCAAGGTTATAGCTTCAAAAAGGGAGACACAGCAGGTAGCACAGAATCAGTGAAGCCCCACCTCCTTGCTGTCAAAATGGAGGTAAAACACGGAAGCATTGACAAAGCTCCTTGTCAACCAGAACCACAGATGCTGGGGTGCTGTATTGCAAATAAACTACTGACTGCCACAATGGTGTTGACATAGAGGCAGAGCTGCCTGGGTGAATCTGTGGTTCTTTAATTTAATTTTATATATTTTTGAGGACTGCGTTGTCAACCCACAGGATCAGCACGAGACATTCTTTTGTTAACCATCACACAGTTGTGGGCTGGATTTTGGGCTGCTCTTGAGTTGGGCATCTGAACAGAGATGAGCTGGCAGTGTTTGCCTGGGCCCCCCTGGGGTCACCCTCCTGCCCCCCTCCCCGCCCCCCTCAGTCCCATGTATTATTCAGACTGCAGACTCAGCTATCCTGTCCATCACAAGCTGTCAGTACAGCCAACGTCTCAGCAAAATGGCAGTTTGTGCTGTGATCACAGACCAAGGGAAAGCCACAGTACCCTGTCAGTCTTCAGCCTCCCTGGCCTCAGTCACATGCCTGCGTGTTTGCCCATCGCAGACTTCTAAGTTTAACTGGACTGTGAATATCTAGATGACCCATGTCAGCATGTCTGCCATGAAGAAATACCCTTGCTGGTTTGACTGCTAAAAATACAAGTTATGCCATCGCTTCCTGTTAATGGCCACTAAAAACAACTGACGGGACACTCAGCTTACATATCTCAGTATTGAGTTCACTGTACAGTATTCTCACTGTACCTGATGGACTAAGTAAGAGTAAAAAATAAATGTGTATATAAAACTATAACTCATCTCCCCTTTTCCAGGAAAATCATCCCCCCCCTCTCTCCCTCTCTCTGTTGATCTCTCTCTTTTTTGATCTCATTCCCCCCTCTCTCTCTGTCTGTTGATCTTTCTCTTTGTTGATTTTATCCCTCTCTTTCTCCCTCTCTTGATCTTTCTCTCTGTTGATTCCATTCCTCTCTCTTTCTCTCTCTCAGTTGATCTCCCTCTCTCTGTTGATCTCATTCCTCTCTCTCCCTGTCTGCTCCATATTTATGGCACATAGAGGTCAGTACTCAGGCCATGGGGCTACAGCCCTGCCGTGGCGGGGGAGGGCAGGTGCACCCCGCTGTGATGTCACCGGGGTGTGTTGTCATGCCGATCAGCTGTCTGCGCCCTTTGGGCGTGGGGCTGTTTGCTAGCCTCAGTGTTCTGTGTTCATGGTAGAGAATGGATGAGCCCTGGGTTTATTTGACAGCTGGTGCTAACCCCGTCTTTGCCAGTCTCTCTGCTGCAGCACACTGTCAGTCCGGGCCTCTCCTGGCTCTCCACAGCACTGCTCAATCTGCTTGCTTTGTGCCGTGTCAAAATCTCTTTCATTCCGTCCTTTCAGCAGAAATGCAGCACACATCATGCTACACTATTGTTGCCACAGTACATCTACCCTGCAGCAAGCCAGAACCACAATATGAAATAATTTACCCAAAATATACATAATCCAATTCAATTATCGGTTTGACACTGAAAGACACAAAGATAGAAGAGAAATTAGTAAATAGAAAGAGGGATCTCTGTGAGGCTCCATGATTATATTCAAAATGCGTTCATTGGATGACCTATGCCTCTGACCTTTACCCTTTAACCTCAGTTTAAAACTTCCACCCAATGCTAGCCAAATGGTGGCAGTCAATGGGACCCACTGTGTATCATTCCAACAGTAATCAGAGAATCTGATTGGCTCTTAGAGCTTGTTAATTATCTTTAATTAGATACTTTTACTGTCTGTACTTTTACTGTCGGCAGGATTTACCCTCTGAGGGCCAATATGACAGAATCTGCCAATGCCATACCGAATAAATGCTCCACATTCACATCCAAAAGCTTTTCGTCGGCTAGAAAGATATATTTTAATCGATTATATTATAGACAGGTCAAATTGCTGGAGTCCCACTTGCAGACAGCGAGGAAACACATAACTTTTTGTGGAAAATGAAGAGTTAAATAACAAAGGCGATGACAAGCCAAAGCTACACTGTGCTGAGATAAGATCCAGAGTTCATTATAACAGAACCCAGCTGCACTGTGGTTCTCCTTGGCTAAGGCTGGAAGGCCTTTGTTTACAGCATGCAGAGAGGAACACAGACGGACTACCAAAATGGGCGAACGCCACCAGAGCTAAAGAATTTGTCTCTGCACATCCAACATAAACAGAGGGGCAAGGTAAAGCAGAGATGGGAAAGGGGCAATCCAGGGCGTGATGAAGCTGTCGTCCAATCAGAGAGTGTTTCAGCCATGCTGGGCTTCATCAGGCAGTCTATTACCATAAATATCCTAACAAAAGTGCCATAAGATTTTGATCTTTAAATGGGCAAGGGAAGCAGTGTCTGGGAATTCGCACAAGCTCCAGTGATCGCCTTTGATCCGACGTGGCGGGATTAGCATTAGCCTCTCGCAGCATGGCGCAGAGGGGAAAGGGGCTGGATTGGGCAGCCGGAACTGTAAACATGGGGAAGTGAGGAGCCAGGCTCACCATTCGCTGAAGTCCCTGCTGCAGCGACCAACCCTGAATGAGCTGGGGGCTTGTACCCCTGGAGGTACGGCTCCAGGCCTGACCATGCTGTGCACTGACAGCTCCACTGGTGTGCTGTAGTATGATTATTCAGGGAGTAGGTTTTCCCCCATGTGCTATGAGTAATACAGCACTTTCTCTCTGTCACCAGCCCTCTTCAATATGCCTGCAAATTTTCTCTATCGTTTCCAGTTAATGAGACTATGATCGGGAATACATACTGGGGGGGGGGGGGGGGGGTCGGAGTTTCCAGGTAATGACACCATGATCGAGGGGGCGTTGGAGTTTCCAGGTAATGACACCATAATCAGGCTCATTGTTACTGTATAGAATGAAAAGGCTGCATTGTAACACTGTGACAGATTAAAGGTGGACTGGACCGATGTGCGTAATGAGCGCGCATGCCCCGGGACCGAGCTACACCTGAGCGGGTCTACCTGGGCACGGATGATGGATGTAGAGTACGCTCCTCCTCTCTCAGACGTGTAGTCCAGCTCATTCATCTGAGAGAATAAAGGACTGAGGTGGATTGGTGAGAAGTATTTCACATGGGAGGGAACATAGCACGGCTACCACAGCTGGGCCTCGGCGAGCACACAATGGGCAGGGTCGTCCCACTCGTTTCGTTTCTGATATGATTTTGCACTATTACCACCATAACTGCCATGTGTGATCATACACTCTGATTGGATGTTAAAGGGGGATATTTTACCCACTTGAAGCCGTATTATTGTAATAAATAGTGATGTCGCCATAAGAATAAATGTCCCGGACTCACATTGTGTGACTTCTAATCAGTCCGATCAACTCATATTTTTCACTTTATTTTTTGAAAAGGATGTATCTCCTCATTGGTTCAGCCATAAGCTGTTTTCTGTCCTGCATACTTCCATACTAGTCTGTACGCATAGTAAGTACAGTTTGTCTGTCATCAGAAGTTTTCTGAATCTCAAGTATGCAACAGTACACACTATAATCCCTGAGCGTGTTCCTTAAGGAGTTCAGAGCAGTGACTATGCATCAATGCATTCTTCTACATGCTCTTTGTTCCCAGAGATCATTGTGTCGATTTTAGCGACTAACGTAAACCACAAGTGAAAGTACATACAAGGCAATTTTTTCTAAATGCAACAAAAACAAGGTCAAATGTATTCTGACACCGGCAGTGTCGTTTTGTGGTGTTTGAAATATGGACAAAGCCGGAGGACCCTCCATACTGGTATAGACTGCCTGAAAATGAAGAGTGACAGAGCAAATGGATGGCAATGACAATGAACTTAATCTTTGATGCGTTCAAATAGGTTAATGGAAAATGATGTGGTTGAACTTGAATTTGATAAAATGGCTGCAAGGAAAAAAACACCAATCACAAGGGTTTGACAGACCCTGCTTTGGGGCATTTTTATGAATGGGAACTGTTTTCGTAGGTATGAGCAGTAAAAGTAAGTGACATGTTTTCCAGAGGGGGTGTTACGGCTAAGTCACAAACCCGTGTCAAAAAACCTTTCAGTGTTTTTCTGCAAATAATTTTCTGCACGAATAAACAGGATTAGAGTTTTCTTCTTAAGTGATTAAGGACACTGTAGCAGTTGTTTTCTGAGGCTGGACTGAATTAATTAAGGTGCTGTAAATGTAGGGATAAATCAGAGCTGTTTTTTTGTCTCTGTCGAGCTTGTATGGGAATTAAGTGTCATTAGTTGTTGCTGATTTCATTCACAGCAGATGGTGTTTTAAACAAGTACTCATAAGTGAGACAATATTTTTCCCATCTCATATATAATGCAGTTTACAATACATGCTAACATTCCTCCAAAAACCATTTGTCTCTATGTGTACTGTTGCAATAGTGAAAAGATGACATGAACGCAGGATATATTTTCTGAATGAGAACATCAAATTGTGCCAATGACATTTAACAACTGACTGAGGACAATCCTAGATGACAAAATAAATAATTTCAATCCCTTGCAATGATTGGCAAAACCTGAGAACTTGTTTATAATTAAGTTAATACAATATTTATTATCTCATTTAAATCTCAGCTATGTTTTTTGTTTATCTATCTCAAATTAAATTTAAAAAGATTTTCTTAACATCCCTCAAAGGGCCGTTTGGGAAAGCTATTGATCACCATTGTTTGGACACAGTTCTCCTACAGTTCATGCCCTAATGAGTATTGAGAGTTTATCAAAGGGCATGCTTTCTAGCTTTTTCCACTTGATGCAGACACATCTGTTGCAAGCAGAAAATAAAAAGCGATACTTCATCACTGCTATTCTTAATCTGTAGAGATAATAACTATTATATTGTGTCTGACAACAATTTGTTGCTCCGTTGATTAATTTGTCTGTCTTTTTTCCGCATCAGTCTGTTCAATCTTGCCACTTGCAAGTCTGCTACTCATAAAATAAACATCTTCAGCCTTTCCGATATGCTTTCATTCCATGTGAAGTGCTGGCAGATCTCCACAAAACAGGAGCATGAGAGAAACGGGAGGGAGGCAACCCAGAATGCCGCGTTCTGTCCTCCTCCTTAGCCACATCTGTGTTTTATGCCAGAACGTCCCAGACGTTCGGAATAATGCTCTGTTTTGTTTTCCTTACATTAAAAATAATGTTTTGATTTGTAAATACAGCATTGCATTTAATTGAATGCACTCAGTGAGCAAAAGTAGAAACATCACAGTACACCAGTAGTAAAGGACTCTTATGGTACCATATCAAAGCAGGGTACGTTTTTCTTGTGGCAGATCATTTAGAAGACAAGGTCAAAGACAATCATTAATTAATGGTATTTTGTGATCTTATCCATATGGAAGCATTCCCTCCAGTAATGAAACTCAGGATGACAGCACATGCATGAACAGAACATAAATAGCTGGCAGTGGTTATAGCTGGCAGCTGGGGAGGGGATGCCAGAAACAGAGTGCATGTTGGGAGAAAAGTGTCATGCTGGTTGAATTAAAAACTGGTTTTGCAGGTATTTGAGTAAGGGATTGTCTGAAAGTATTTCTCATGAACTTTTTTTGAAATCAAAATCCAATTCACAGAATATTCTGGAATGACACCTTAGACAGAGTTTGCCCTCAGCTAACTGAGAGTTCATTGTCTTTGTGGGACAGCTGAGAAGTTGTGTCATATTTCTCCTGCAGAATTTCAGATACATTGGGTACTCAGTGTATCTGAGAAACATTGGGTATTCAAATCAAAATGGCCCCAAATTCTCAAGCTCAGGGATTCACCATGCCAGATGCCAGTGAAGATGCTAGCAATTCTGCAAGGGAGACATAAATTCCATTCTGACATTCTTTCATGGTGTCTGCATGTTATTTCCACAGATGAAGGACTCTGCGAGTGACCCATTCTGGTGCTTTAAAGGGCACTAAGGGAAGGGTTTTGGACATAGCCATTTGGACCAGGGCAAAAACATGTAGGCCTTGTTTATATAGCGTCATTTAAATTATTTCAGATCATTTAAATTGTCTCTCAATCTGTAATGATTGAGGGGGCAGCCTGTAGTCTAGTGGCTAAGGTACATGTACATGTCTAGCCACAGCAAGAACACCATTGCTGTTGGACCCTCGATCAAGGCCCTCAACCCCACATTGCTCCCAGGGGATTGGCCCTTGGCTAGCCTAATCAACTGTAAGTCACTTTGGATAAAAGTGTCAGCTAAATAACTGTAATGTAATGTAATGGCCATTTCAGCTCATGCATCACCCATGTAGGTGGGTCCCTGCCTCACCATTAAGTTCCTCCATATCATAAGATGAAAGGTACTGTATGAACAGCAATCAAAATCAAAGCAGATGAATCTAAGCTTCAGGAAGCTCACCTGGGGGCTCTGACAGCACCTTTGAGGGCATTCTAATTTGTACGACTATTTATAATAAATGTGATTCATTGAGAATGTAATGTTTTCTCCTATCTCTCTTGACTAGGCATTACAGGAAATTCAGCAATATCAGTTGGCAACCTAACTAAATGGGAATTACAGTTTGTTTTATATAATGTCATGAGTTTACAACAAGCAGGATCACCTCTTCTTATTCTGTAAATCCTCACATTGTTCATAAACAGGTTATTTTATCAGATTGGTTTTTCCCCTGTATGAGGGCTACTAATCATTTAACGGTTGTTTTTGTTTAAATCTTTTCTTGAACGAAAGAACTTAAATTCACTTTAACTTGTCCTATGATTATGAAACGAGTGAAATAAAATCTGTCAGGTCTAGAATAATGTGTTCAGAAAGGTGATAAATCTTGTACAGCTTATGAGTTTATAATGCATTCAGAACACATTACGAGAGCTAGGCTGATATGAATTCCAAGCGCACAGTCCGCTGAGAAACAGGTGGATGGAATTAGTCTGACATTAACAGCGTAAACCGAAAATGTTCACAAAATATGACTCCTCTAGCAGTAGCACAATAGAACAACAGCAACTATGTTGAGCTGATTTCCTGTTGCAGAACATGTGATTGTGCGCATGTAGACAAGTAAAGAAACTCACTGGTACTTAAAGAGAGGCTTAAATTTTGGAGAGTATTGGAGGATTGTGAGTCTGTGACACCTGATATATTAAACGTCTTACCTCATTACAGAATGATTTACTGCTCAGTCAGCTATGCAAAATGTGGACCCTCAAAGCATTCCCGTCATATTTATTTACCATTGTGCAATGCTCAAGGATGAAAAGCACTTGAGAAATAGTGTCAGTACTCTTACTCATTGATGTAATGATCTGTTGTTTTATTAAGATGCCAAAGGTTTAGGACAATACTTCACTGATCATTTCCTATCGATTCAATTTGGTACACGGTGCATGGTGGCAGCTAACTCTTCTCTGGCTGAGAAGGGGGGAAATGACACCATACTTTAACACTTAAAGAATGACCCCATACTCTAACACTTAAAGGTGCGTTCCACAGCACTATGTCCTTTTCATTTCTTTCAAAACTAGACTCCTTTTATTATGAAAATCCAGTCTGTCTGCGTTGCAGTTATGAATGTTCAAGATTATGTTTTACAGTTTTTTTTTCACTATTATATCACACAATCAAAATAATACTTTTGGTGTTATTCAAAATATTCTTTTCACAGAAAGAACGATGCACTGGTTTCTCTTGAACATGAGTTAGTGTTTTCAGTTTCAGGGTTTTCAGGGAGCGCACGCTGTAGTTTCTTTATACTTTTCCAGAAACAGCCTCTGAGGAGTTGGTCTGATAGGACTGTGAGAGCCAATCTCTCTGTCCTGGCTGGTGGCTTTGAATTTGGGTTGTTGAAAATGAGTTTTGAGGATGGGATTCAGATTATTTGAAGGGCTCCTCTCTCAGTCTGGTGGTATTTCTGTTCAGCTTTGGGTAACGTATTATGGGTGTCTGCCACCATGTGCATTGTGTTTGTCTTCCTGTCTCTCTGTGTAAGGATCACCCCTAGATCAATTACACTGGCATCAGCAATGGATATGACAATACCATGCCACTGGGTTTTGAACAAGTCTTTGTTAGAATGTTCTGTGTCTTCATGTGTTTTGGTTCCCAGGACGACTCTGTGCCCATCACTGTGGATTTATACAGTGTCTCAGTGATTGAGGGTGAGCCAGGACTGCTCTGGGTGTGCACTGGGGCTTTCCATTCCAGAAAAACAACACATCTCACTCTGAGAGAGTAATGTCTGGTGCTATTGTCTCTTCCGGGTGCTTCCTGGGACTTGTAGTTTTCTAGTTCTTTAGGTGTGATGGTATAGATCAGGATAGTGTTACTGTAGTTTTTCACTCCACAGAGGACATTTTGGATTACACGTCAGAATTCCTCAGCTCCTGATTACATTCCAAAGACGATTCCACTGTGTCCTCTCAGTCTGACATGTTAAGAATAGTGTGATGTGTAATGACTCGGGTCCAAGATCCAGCCAGTTATATAAGAACATAAGTCAAGTCAAATCAGCATTATTGTCAGTTTTATATATTCCACAAAATGATAAAAACATACAGAGGTGTGGAATAATCTTTCTCCTTGTCCCTCGGTGCTACATATATGGCATACATGACACAGACAATAACTACTTTCTACTATAACAATAACTACTTCTACCACAATGAATATTGTAGCGAGAGTTCATGTGTGTCATGCAGTTCCTGGTTTGGGTAATGACTGTTTTAGTATTCTTTAGCGTAGTTTCCTCCTAAAGAGTGAAATGTTTCAGCCTGGGATTTGGTGTGTGTTCTGAAGGGGCTTTGAACTTTAATGGTTTGTGTAATGTTAGCGTGTGCTTAGCCACCATTATGGATAAGCCTAGCACCTTGAGTTGAGTACTGTAACTGGCCATTTGAATATTGATTGTTTGATGATGCTAATATTGGTAATAAAACTGGTAGCAAGACTGACTAATTCAAGACGTGTCCCTACTTCTTGTTAATGTTCACCATTACAATACAAAGAAACATAATACAGGGTGTCCTTGAGTAACAACGGTCTCGAGTTACGACGTTTCGTGGTTACGACGCACTCCCATAAATTAATTAAAAAACCTAGTTTGGACCTACATGGTTTGGTTCATACATACGACCACAGAAATAAAGATAAGAAATTGTTCTCTCTTTTTTTATTACTGTTTCATTTAATTACTGTATTTTATATGTCCTTCATGTATTGTGTTTGCAGAGTGAGTGACTTAAGGTGTTAACTTAGGTATAATTTAGGTATAAATTCCGACTTATGTCGAAAATCGGCTTATGGCAAGTCGTAGGAATGGAACTTGTTTGTAAGTCGAGGACCCCTTGTACAATGAACATAATTATATAGAAACACATTATTAGAAAATATATATTACATATGTATATACCTTCTGTGCTGGTTAGACAGTGGCTTGTGCAACATTGTATATGTGTGTGGGGTGAATTCTGATGGCCTGGGGGATGAAGCTTTTGCAGAGTCTGGTTGTGCTGGCCCAGATGCTCCGGAATCTTTTGCCTAATGGCAGTAAGGAGAAGAGGCTGTGGGAGGGGCAAGAAGGGTCACATATGATGCTGGAAGCTTTGGTGACACACCGCACCCTGTAGATGTCCATGAGGGGAGGGAGGGTGTTTTATCATAGTAACAGAGCTCAGCTGTGTTATACTTTGTGTGCTTTAGCACAGTAACAGAGCTCAGCTGTGTTACGCTCTGTGTGTTTTAGCTCTGTTACTGTGCTAAAACACACAGGGTAAAACACAACTGAGCTCTGTGTTTTATCCTTTGTGTTTTAGCACAGTAACAGAGCTCAGCTGTGTTTCACCCTGTGTGTTTTATCATAGTAACAGAGCTCAGCTGTGTTATACTCTGTGTGTTTTAGTATAGTACCAGAGCTCAGCTGTGTTTTACCTTGTGTGTGCTATCATAGTAACAGAGCACAGCTGTGTTTTACCTTGTGTGTTTTAGCATAGTAACAGAGCTCAGCTGTGTTTTACCTTGTGTGTTCTATCAAAGTAACAGAGCACAGCTGAGTTTTACCTTGTGTGTTTTAGCATAGTAACAGAGCTCAGCTGTGTTATACTCTGTGTGTTTTATCATAGTAATAGAGCTCAGCTGTGTTTTACCTTGTGTGTTTTAGCATAGTAACACAGCACAGTTGAGTTTTACCTTGTGTGTTTTAGCAATAGTAACAAGCTCAGCTGTGATTTACCCTGTGTGTTTTATCATAGTAACAGAGTGCATCTGACAGACAGACCTATTTCCCGCAACTTTAAACTCTTCCCCTCTTTTCGCGTATGATTCAAATTTTTGCTCTTTGCGAAAAACTCTTCTCACAAATCCATTCATCTATCACTGGCTACACAATTTGCTCATTTAGAAACCACATCATTAACTCGAGTCATCACAACTCAAACCCAATCAACACACAATTCCCCATATGAAAACACACTACTCAGAACCTCAGGATGGATAAATAAAAGGGCCATGGGCTGAGGCAGAATATACGTGATTGCTGTATGTACGAACTGTTTATTTTTCCATTAGTTTATATTGGTAGATGTGGAAATTATTTTACTGTACTCTATGTTCTGTAATAGTTCCTTATTTTTGTAGTACATTTACCTTGTCACTCAGTTTCAGGTTACACTACATTTTGCAGACACTCTTATCCAGAACAACATACAACTCAAAAGTTTAGTGTACTACAGTACACTTAGGGATTAAAAATGTTGAAAATGTATACATATTTTGTTTCTATATATTGTGTTAATCACATAAAAAAAAATTCTGGGGGAAAAACCACAAGTGCCATTGTTCAACAGGTTTTTACAGAAGAATTTTGAATTTATCTGATTGGTGTGTAATGACCATTTTGTAGTGTATCTGTATTTGGTGGCTTTTGTGTGATATGTGAAGGCAGAGTTTGGTTTAGATGTCTACTGGCTAAGATGTTCCCTCCTAAGATTATATGGTTTTGAGTGGAGAGTTTGGTTTTGTTGTGGAAGTCTGAAGTTTGGAAATGAGGGTGCAGTTCTGTATTTGTTGTTGAGTTTTGGGAGATGGAGCATAATTTCAAGAAATGTGTCCTAGCGATCTAAAAAACTGTAATACATTTGGGCAACATTTGCTGTTCCAAACTGGTGAGTAAACAGAAGGAAAGCATAAAATTATAATTCTCAGAATAGTCTAAATATTGGGAAATATTTCCTCTCAAACAGCAGTGCTGTAAGCAGTTTTATGTAATAAATGGTGAATCTCTCTTTGGCTTCACCGTACTTTGAATTCAAATGTTGTAAACAGTTCACACATTCTATGCATGCTTAATGCCTATACATAACTGCAAAACATGAATGTGCATATTTAAAGAAAATAAGCCGGTTATGAGCTGGTGTGCACTGCTGCCTCTGAGCAGTCCTGCTAAGACTCACACTGATGGAATGTGGAGCCTGGGCCGTCCATGTTCTGCAGCACTGAACAGGTTGCCTAGTAACAGGACAAACTTTTTATGGCTCCTGAAGGTCAGTGTGGGAGTAGCAGAATGAGGCCATCCTCCATTTCTCACAGACAGAGCACAGCCCAGTCACACAACACACAGACACAGCGCACAAACACAATACACAGAGCATAGCCCAGTCTCACAACACACAGACACAATGCACAAACACAATACACACAGCACAGGCACCCAACACACAGACACATCACACAAATACAATACACAGAGCACAGCAGAGACACCCAACACACAGACCCCATGCACAAACACAACATACAGAGCACAGCACGGGCAAACAACATACAACCACAGTGCAGAAACACAATATACAGAGCACAGCACAGGCAAACAACACACAGCCACAGTACACAAACACAATACACAGAGCACAGCACAGGCACCCAACACACAGACACAGCGCACAAACACAATACACAGAGCACAGCCCAGGCACACAGCACAAAGAAAAAGTGCACAAACACAATACACAGACCACAGCACAGGCACACAGACACAGCGCACAAACACAATACACAGAGCACAGCACAGGCAAACAACATACAGACACAGTGTTCATGAATACAGACATAGCACACACTGCACTGATATAGTACACAAACACAATGGACAGATACAGTGCATAGACACAGTGCACAGTGAATATTAATGCAGCTTTATGCCATAAAAAATATTCCGTTTGGAAATTGCCCAGTGGCTGCCCTTGAAATAAGTCTTTGTAATGTGATCAGTATTTCATAAATGACAAATTTCACGGTTTTGGAGGACTTTTTGTGTTCAACTAAAAACGAAAAAGCATTTTTCAGTTTTTCTTGATCGGTAAGACACATTTCTTGAAATGTATGCTCCATTTCGCAAAACTCCAAACACAATCACAAAACAGCACACTCATCTCCACAAACCTCAAACTTCCATGCCAAAACCAATCAAAACCATATAATCTTACATCTAAACCAAACTCTGCCATCAGATATCACACAAAAGCCACCAAATACAGATACACTATAAAACACCATTACACACCAATCAGATAAATTCAAAATTCCTCTGTAAAAACCTGTTGAACAATGGCACTTGTGGTTTTTCACCCAGAAAAAAAAAATTTATTTGATGAACACAATATAAAGAAACAAAATATGAATACATTTTCAACGTTTTTAAGCCCTAAATGTACTGTCGTACACTAAACTTTTGAGTTGTATGTTGTTCTGGATAAGGGTGTCTGCAAAATGTAATGTAAACTGAAATTGAGTGACAAGGTAACTAGGTAATAAGAAATTATTACAGAACATAGAGTACAGCAAAATAATTTCCACATCTACCAATAGAAACTAATGGAAAAATAAACAGAATTAAACGTCTCCATGTGGTTCAGTAGAGGGAGAATATGCAGCGAGATAGATGTTGTGAAACTTGGGATGTCACAGAACTAGTCACGAACCAGAGCAGCCTAGTGGAAACTGACATAGTCCCAAATGACAACATAGAGTGGCTGCTTCGGTTGTGCTGGCTCCCTGTTGTCTAGTCGATATGCATGATCTCACAGACCGCTGAAGGTCCAGGTTGTAGAGGCTACTGGGAAGTGGCTCAGATTCACTCTATCCTCAGATTCCCTCATTGACATCCCATAAACAAAGACGTGGTCATCTAGAGTTGCATGGATCTCATCAGCAACATCCTTGCCCTTCCACTTCCTCCTCCTCCATCTCTCATTTGTCCTCTTTTCAGAGAGATTTATTTTCAGGTCTTTCTGGACATGAACTGACCCATGGCCCCTTTGTCTATCCATCCTGAGGTTCTGAGTAGTGTGTGAACAATTTTGTCTCGTAGTGTTTACAAATGGGTCATTGTGTGAAAATTAAATAAAATAAATTAAGAGATTTGTGTGTAGAGTTTTGCACAAAAAGTTTAACAAATGCGTGAAAACAGGGAAATTTTGTTTAAAGTTGAGGGAAATGGGTCCATATTTTAGGAAATGGTTTGAAATGTTTAGCTAATAGGCCCAGGAATAGTCTGTGAGCAATCGAGAGAAACTGTAATCCCACAATGTACTGTAGTGCAATAAACTAAGATTGAGTGACAAAGTAAATGTTCAGTAGAATATGCAACTATAGAGAACATAGAATACAGTAAAATAATTTCAATATTTACCAAAATAGGAAAAAATCACATTTATTGTACCTCAGCATCCTGCCTCTGGTCGGAGATTCTCCTCAACATTACAGGCAACATCCACCCTAGCCAGGCCTAGCATGCCTTATCCACCCCTGGGCAGACCCAACTGTACAATCTAAACAAGCTTCCGTTGTTGCACTCTTTGTCCAGTTTCCCTCATTGACATCCCATGAACAAGGTCAAGAGTTGCATGGATCTCATCAGAAACTGTCGCCTTTCCCCTCCCCTTCCTCTTTCTCCTTCTCCTCCACGTGTCCTCTTCATCTACCTTCAGGTCTTTCTAAACCCAAAACATGTGAACTTGTATCTTGTATCTTGTATCTATCAATCCTCAGGTCCTGATTGGTGCATGCACAATTTTGACTCTTCTTGTTTACAAATGGGGAATTGTGTGTTGATCGAGTTTGAGTTGCGATGACTTGAGTTAATGATGATGTTGAATGCCAGTGCTCTCAGAATGAGCACATTGTGTAGCCAGTGATAACCGAAGGGATTTGTGTGTAGCTTTGCACAAAAAGTTCAACAAATCTGAATCATGTGAAAACAGGGGAATAACGTTTAGGTTTTGGAAAGTGGGTCTGTCTTTCAGTAGGTGGTGTTATGGTTTGGGATGTTTGGTAAGTAGGCCCAGGAATAATGTGTAAGCGATCAAGAAAAACTGTAAATAAATAAAACATGGGGTGCAATTTGTATATCCGAAATAAAGATCGCCATAGACTGGACATTAAAGCAGGTTGAGTAGTTGCACTCAATCTTAAAGCCGCTGCCATGTTTGTCCTGATGAAGGCTTCCTCTTCCTCTGCGTCATTCAGAAAAGCCTGCAGGAGCCTCGTCTCGAGTAGCATCTCTGTGTGGCTGAATGAATAGGCGATAGCAGGGTGCTGGAGTATGGAGCGACAGCAGTGCTTGCTGCAGCATGTGGCTTTCTTATTCATTTCCGTTCAACTTTAAAAATGATGGTGCCTGCAGCCTAATAAAATGCAGTCCCCTCCTTTTCGAGGTTCGGCTCTTGCAGGAGGGTGATGAGCACTGGTTCTCAGCTGAAGTCATTGATAGCTGTCTCAGGCTGGCTGTTCGGCCCGTCGTGGCCGAAGTGGCCATGACTCATGCGACTTGCTTGTGCAGCTCTTACTTCATTCTGCACACGGTGTTCCTGGCACTCTCCCTGCCCCTTCCTGGCTTACGACCACAGATAGTCAAGGGACCAGGCCCTGCCGCTGAAGATTTGTCAGTGCTTGGAGAGGAGATCCTTATTGGTGCTTTGTGTCTTTTAAATATTTTATAGCTTTTAAATATCTGTTAAAATGCCCAGAGTCCTTGATATTCGATGTGCGTATTCATGCCCTTGAATACGCTCTGTGCTCTCATAGAATTGTGTTTCATATTGATTGAGTGTTAGGTCATTAAGTATGTTGTCACTGGACAGATTAGATTCTATATAATAGTAAGCTGACTTTATTAAAGTATAAGACTAAGATTAATGCTGTAGCCTGTTTTGTATGCTGTGTGAGCTCCTGAGTAGCATGTACAGCTAATGCGGTTCTACTCAACACAGCCTGCAGTGTGGAACATAATGACCAAGCCAGACCTGACTAATGGAACAAAGCACAGCCTTAGAAAATATGCTTTATTAAAAGTTTGTTATTTTAGTTAAAATGTGAATGCATTTTAGTGTATGAGATATTAGAAACTCCTCAGTACGAGGCTGTGCTCAGCTCTAAGTCCCAGGTCGACCACTGCTCCAGGGGGCTGTATATTGATCTATATTCATAGTATAATTTATATAAGAAGCACAGTTCATAGTCTTTAGTACTCTGTTATACTGTAATACACCACACCATACTGTAATAGGGAGGTACAGTAGAGTGGCATGGAGGGAATGTTGGCATGGAGCCCTGTATTGGCTGGGATGGCTTACCTGAGGAGACATGTGAAGAGCTGGGCCAGTGCGTCCCTGCTGAGTGTCTGGCGGGCTGGCCTGAGCTGTGCGTTCACCCTGCCAATGTGGCAGACGCTAACTCCGCATGAGGGGACACAGTTTTTTAGTGGGGAATCGTGTCATTTACCGTCGGGCCGACAGGCCGATCCTCATGAACATTATCGTACCACATTGCATAGTGCATTAATATTCATTTTTCAGACAAAGACAGGGATATTAGTATTTAGTCCCTTATTAGTCCCATATGGTGCAATATTAATTCATAATTTTTGAAAATAGTCGCACAGTAAAAGCTGAAATATTCTGAGAACAGTTTGCGTTATCAGGAGAGTCCCGCCAGTAGCAGTGAGAGAGACGGTGGGTGCGGGGGACCACCGTGACCTGGAAGTGATTTCGGACACGATATCATCCTGGAAGTTGTGCTTGCTTACGTTTTTTACTGAAAAATTCCCCAGGGGATCATTTTTATCAGCCGCCTATCGCTGTGGGCCTGGAGCTTTGTTCTCTCTGTTTGATTCTCTAAACCTTATTTTTATCTATCAGTTTACTCTTTATGTTGCACGGATGCTGATCCTGACACTTCATTTATATGAGCTCCCGAACAGCACTGTTTGAAGAGAGTTTGGAATTCTGATATGTTTGTAACTGTGAAAGTGAGTTTATTGAACCTGAATCATTACTAATAGCATTTCGTCACTACAGAGCAGAGCAGCTCCCTCAGGTACTGGAGTTCTCTGTTTTCCATTGCCTTCTGGGTAAAGTACAAGCTGCCATTTTTCCTCTGCCTGGAGTTTGACAGCTGAGCGCACAAATGAGCTCGCCGACATTAACTTCTTTGTCTTGTGCATTCGATGAAGTTTGATACTTGCCTTTTTGCATCAGTGACAATAAATAGCTTGCTGTTGATAAAGGAGACTTGCTTATTCTGCTTCCAGGTTCATGCTGCGTTCAGCTGACCAGGGTTTTATGCTTATGTACCTCTGGGGTTGTAATGTATGTATAAAATTATGAACAAACAGGATGTGATGAGATGAGGTATGAGCTACAGACAGTATGGTCAGCTGAACCTGGGGTGAAACTGGAGGTAGCATCTGTGGTTATACTTTTTCATTTACAAAATTCGATGTGATATCATGAGCATTATACCATTAGATTAATGATCTAATGCTCAATGACTATTGACTGAAAACTTTAGAATCTTAAGACTATTACTGAAGAATAAAATGTGGGGAAAAGGTTGTCATAAAGGAGAGCTGAGACCAAATCAAACAGTGCACAAAAAAGCCAAACACAGATGCCACTGAAAAGAAGCAGTCTGCAACTCAATGAATGTTCTTGTCAGTGATTGGTCAAATTTGAAAATGGGAGGTTCTCCAGTGGTCACCATTTCCAGTTTGTTCATTCATCACAGCTACTCAGCTTCCACAGTGTGTGCAGCTTCTGTGTTTGTGTAACAGCTTCAAAGTGTTAACTCCTGGACTGGGAGAATATTTGCTGCAAACTGACAGAAAGACCACCAAAAGACAAGAACACTGAAGTATACTGAAGCCTTATTTCTTTGACAGTGGTGATAGGAAGAGCAAAGTAGAATGTTTGAGCCGAATTTACACATTAGTCTGTCTCCTGTGACAACAGACACACCAGGTACAGCAGTTACAGCACTGTGACATCAGACACACCAGGTACAGCAGTTACAGCACTGTGACATCAGACACACCAGGTACAGCAGTTACAGCACTGTGACATCAGACACACCAGGTACAGCAGTTACAGCACTGTGACATCAGACACACCAGGTACAGCAGTTACAGCACTGTGACATCAGATACAGCAGGCACCATAGAATCACTGTTGTTACACACAGGTGGACCCTTGTTGTATAAATGACCCCAGTTAGCTGCACAGCTAACTGATGCTGTGACCCTCCATCAATGCTACCTGCACAGGTAATTAACCATCAATGCTACCTGCACAGGTAACTGATGCTGTGTTTTCTCTCTCCTCAGTGATCTGCAACTTCAGAGGGTCTGTGTCCCAGGGTCTGACACTGGAGATTGGAGAGACGGTGCAGATACTGGAGAAATGTGAAGGTAAGGGGGGTCGGATTTATGTGCTCAGGTGTTTTTAGCTTTTCCATTTCAGCTGTGAATATCCTGAATCTCAGCTGCTGGGCAAACCCTGAATAAACCTGTATAAACCTTGACTAGGCCTGTTTAAACCCTGACCAAACCAGTATAAACCCTGACTGAGCCAGTATAAACCCTGACCAGGTTTGGCAGGGGTTTGAGCCGGTCTCTGGGGGGGATTTGAGCAGTATGGGGTGGATGTTTTGGGGTGGATTCAGGCAGTATGGGTTGGGATGTTTAGGATGTAGGTGGGCGGTGCGCAGCACAGGAGTGAGCTCACCCTGCCCTGCCTCTATCAGCACCGAGAGAACTGTGAATTTCTCTCAGCGTTTTTCCCGCACTTTAAATGCTGGTGATTTGCTGCACTGGCCCTCCTCGGGCAGGGTTTGGCCTCTCATACAGATGGCTGACCCTTGGCAAGGCAATCTTCTGTTCCACTACGCATGGCAGATAAGAGCCTTTTCTGTGGGTTTAAATCTGCACTGCCTTTAGGTACATAGCAGGTATAACACATAATAACAGAATAAACAGACCATAAACGCTAAACAGCTTACTGTGCCCGAGGATTTCACCATGTGAGAGCCAATTCACAGGATTGGCTGTCCGCTTCCCTGTGTTGTTTGGCTTTCGAAGACAAATCTGATGCGCTCTAGCGTGTATGTACATAAAATACATTTTTCTTAATTCTTTGGTTGTCTGGTCAAAAATAAACATACAAGTATAGTGTATGCCAAGTGATCAGGGACAGCTTTACTGCTAAAAGTCATTCTTTTATGCCTAAACTGCAGGATATTTCGATGTTTTGTTCCTTTTTGTTTTGCTGGAATGTGAGCTGGCCAGCATGGGTTGTGGTGGTGGAGTCCTTAGAAAGAGCTCCCTCTATGGGTTATAGTGGGGAACAGCAGGAAGCATGAGCTGCTCGGGTGATAGTGCTGTAGGCGGTGCTGGTGTTACCAGAGGGAGCTGGCGGTCATGCCCGGGGTGGCCCTGGCCTGGAAACGTCGCCCCACGGATAACGAGGCTGATGACGCGGCATTAGGCATGGCTCGTTGGACAGCCTGCATTGATTGGCGCAGGGTCACTTGTGCCGCGATGCTTTTCCTGGGCCCCGTCTCACCTTCCCTATGAGAGGGGCAGCGAGGAAAGAACATGCTTTTTATGGTGTTTTAAAAGGCGCAATGAAGGTGTTCTTTCATATTGAGTTTCCAGTGAACAGCATGCAATAATAACAGTGAAAGAGAGCCCTTTCTCTCTTTAGCTGTAAAAATACTGCAGTGTTTTCATGGATAAAAAAATCTTATTTTTTATATTGTTATTTTATATCACTTCTTAATGCTTGTGGTAAAAGTATTACACCATAATGTGTGTTTGGGGTGGAGATATTAACTCAACTGCTCCAGTAAAAAAAAGTATGATTTCTTTGTGCATGTGGAATGGTTTTATAAGGTGTTTTTAGTCATTGTCGTGGGAATGGAATATTTAGTGCTCTATTATAAAAAAACAGCGCTAAAGCACTGCAACTTTGAGGCTGGACTTTGTGCTGTTTTAATAGGTTTTCCTAGTTGCACATAAGCAGTGTTTTTCTATACTATTGTTGGCTTTAGTAGTAATATTGATTGTACATAATTCAGCCTCCCTGTAAAGTTAATTTTACAATAACAGCTTATTAATGATGCTCATTATTAAAAGGAGACCTTTTTTGGTCATAAACATACAAATTGGTTTTTCTTTCTTGGCAAATTAGTATATGTAATGAGTTTTTGCACAAATTAAATCTGGTTCAATGAACAACTCAACCTTTAAATTATTGTAACAAGATGTCTTTTTATGAATTTGCAGTTTTTATGAAATGGCAGTGGAGTAACTTGTGATGCTAAATTTAAATCGTCATGATTTTTGTGTCATAGAGGCGTGGCACAGTTTGAATTAGGCATAACAGTATCATCATGTCCAGCGCTGCACTCAAGGGCCTATGACATACATTTTAATTATACAAATGTAAAAAATGCACTGTATGGCACTAAACCATTTGAAACAAATGTAAATTTTCGGTAAATATGCCCATACGTTCTGCAAAAGTTATGAGACCTCCTGAGCTTTCCTAACCTGTAATGAGTTACCAACAGATGTCTGCACTCAGACCAAGACGTGCATGTGCAGTCAGAGAAATACATTTTTTGCAGTAATATTGAGCTGGTAGAAGATTTGTTGTTTAGATGGGCGAGGAGTTGTGATGAACCTTATAAGGTATGTAGTAACACCATCAACATCATAATCATTGGCTAATTCTAATTTAGAGTTTTACCCTATACCTGCATTGAGCCGCAAACTAATTTGGCAGTATTACATCCAGCCATCATCACAGTGGTATATCAGACAAAACTGGCTTCAACATCATTAAGTAATTTATACATCTTCCCTTAAATGCCCTTTCTTATTTTATTTGTTTAAATGTTCAAATATGTGATCACACTGATTTTAAATATAGACCTGGTTATTATTATTGTTAGTTGTTTAGGCCCTATGGCTATATAGCCTATACAAAATGTTATATTATAATGGGTTACTAATACAAATTTTTATATAAGTAAACTAAATATACCATATAAGATTTATAAGTATAAATGTATAGCACATACAGCAATGATTTAAAATGATGTACCACTTTGGCAGTAATTGCAGACACGTTTTATACAGAACTCTTAAGTTTATGTTACATTATTAATGTCAAATAATAAAGAAGTGTAAAGCATTTTTTAACACACCTGCAAAACAGCTAACTGCACAAGTTTTCATGAGCTTGGTCACTTTCTGCTTTGCTGACATATAAAACTGCATTATGAATTATGGCGAAATGGCTAAGGTATTTGACATTTACATCCTTTACAATGAATGGAAGACTTCTATTCCTTTCGAGGAATTTACATGTAAAACAAAATGTTTATCACATAGGCGTGCATGAGTTTGGACCATGACTGAAATATGTGCCAAGATTCATTCTGACTGGGTAAAGTGGCAATGTGGAAAACTATCTGAGAAAAAGTGGTCCAAGTAGGATAGGTTTCTAGAACCCTAATAATTAGACTAAAGGAACTCCTGCTAATTTATGAAGTGAATGCATGCTAACTTTGTCATCCTCTGATGACATAGGCAGAGTGTAATTGGTGGTGGGAATGCAGCGTGGAAAGAAACGAGGTTGGTCACCATGGGGAGGAGCCATGCCCTACAGTGGCACAGGGTTTAACAAGTTGAAAAAATATTGTCATGGTCTCAGAATGCCAAACACATGACACTAAATTAAAAAGAATGATTAAAACTGTTTCTGTTTATCAATTGATTCACAAGGTGCACAAAAACTAAACTGTATGAGTCAATATGGCCTGTGTGCATGCTCTTTTTATCAGCTTTCTTTTGTCTCTGTGGTGCTGAATATGTGTGCATATATGTGTAATGTGTGTGTGTGTCTGCTTGGGTGTGTGTGAGAGATGACGGACAGGTCCTGCTTTGCACAGAGGTTGAGGTGACATGCATGCTCTGCCCTGTAGTAATAAAACCTCCTTTCCGTCAGGTTTGAGATTTGGGTAAAACTGCCCTGAATCACACCTACGCCTTTGACAAATACTGCACTTCTTTCAGCCAAGTTTTGGATTTTGGTAAACCTGCCCTGAATTGCAACTACACGTTTGTCAAATACTACACTTCAAATACTTTGAACAAGATTCTTTCAATTGACTTCATGTTTTGGGAAAGAATATTCCTCATAAAATGCATTTCTGGCCAGGTTCCACTTGTTAAAGACCTCACCAATTTGGAGAGGGCCGAATAGAGTTGTCAGACCCTTCATGTTTGTTTCACTGCTTTGTAAACTCTCTTGTGGAGTCATTCCTCTTGATTCTGAACAGAAGAATGTTCCCAGCTAAATAATAAATATGAGAAGAAACGTATCACTGTGCCATTGCTGTCACAGAGAAGATTGAACCCCTATTTCTTTAGAGTAATATTTACAGAATCCTATTTGATGGAGCTAATACCGTTGAACCTTTGAGAAATATTGCTCGTTTGAAGAGTAACCCCCTAAGGAGGAATATTCTCTATGTTGATATGGAAAAGCAGGGGAGTTGAATCTGGAAGTTGAGTCAGATCACGTGGTGTCGGAGAGGGTGCTGTGCGACCTTCAGACTGAGGTCTAATCATAGATGTTAGTAGCTGACTCCATCTGGATCGATTGTCTTTCCAGCTGCCATGTTTTTTTAATGTAATGGATCTCTCAGAAATCCAATCCCTCTGGAGCCTGAGGCCTGTAGCATGCAAACGCTGTGTTCGGCTGAGGAAAGGCATGCGTGAGACTGCTAAGGGACTGATTGAAAACACTTACAGACAGTTTGAATGTCTTTAGGAATCTTTCAGTATGAATGTCTTTAGGAATCTTACAGTGTGAATGTCTTTAGGAATCCTACAGACAGTTTGAATGTCATTAGAAATCGTACAGTATGAATGTCTTTAGAAATCTTACAGTTTGAATGTCTTTAGGAATCTTACAGTATGAATGTCTTAATGAATCTTACAGACAGTTTGAATGTCTTAAGGAATCTTACAGCATGAACGTCTTTAGGAATCTTACAGACAAGTTGAATATCTTTTCCTAAACGTGCAGACAGTTTGAATGTCTTCAGGAATCTTACAGACAAGTTGAATATCTTTTCCTAAACTTACAGACAGTTTGAATGTCTTTAGGAATCTTACAGACAAGTTGAATATCTTTTCCTAAACTTGCAGACAGTTTGAATGTCTTTTGGAATCTTACAGTTTGAATGTCTTTAGGAATCTTACAGTTTGAATGTCTTTAGGACTCTTACAGACAGTTTGAATGACTTTAGGAATCTCTGTGTTCTTCATACTGATGCAATGCCAATGCTCAGGGCTGTAATAAAGGTGGCTGCAGTGGGTCAATGGGGTGCACAGTGTCATTTTTACATTGCCCTTGCTATGTGGGTTTGGGAATCATCTTCACTGGCCCACATTTTAGCAAAACTTTACCTTTTTCTGTTCATGTTCTTGTGCCTAGACAGTATAATGTCGGTGTCAGAGGCATTTTTCTCCAAATTAAAGTACATAACTTAAGATAAAATCTGCTTGAGGAGGTGTGTGTGTTTCCAACTATCACTTTACAGTTATCAGTTCCAATGCAGACACACTCTTTCAGATCAAGACCAATGCTGTCAATAAATTGAATCAGTGTTGTGGCAATTGCATCTGCTAATGGAACCAATGTATTGAGATTACCTGACATCACCTGCTTCTTTCAGAAAAAAAACAACTATCAGTCAAGCTGAAAATGCAGATTATTGCTATTACTGTGCAATTACACACACCACCCCTCCGCTGGAATCTGCAAACACGTTTTTCATTTAAAACCCTTCTCTACAGATTTAACCTTTCAGGAACTTTTGCGTTTCATTTTGGTCAATAGTAAGGCTGCAAATCATTCACTGCAGTATGTGAAACAGTCACACTCTCCTCAGTTCCATGCATGTCTATCAACGTGTTTGCACTGTGTCTTTGTTTTTCATGCATGGTCTCTGTAAAATTAGTCTCGTTCTCAACACTTGCTTTGAACATTTCTGCAGGTATTTTACTTGTCATACCTCAGGGATTTCTCCTTTATTGGAACAGAAAATTCTAGATACAATGCTGTCATGTGATTGGTTGACTTTTCCCTCGGTCTTATGGAGAAAATTGTGTTTCACCCCATTGTTTTGCAGAGATTCCTGAAAAACATTTTGACTGCACGATTCCATCAGAAACCTCTGCAGTCTTTCAAGCAGTAGTGTTTGTTTTTAAAAGCTACTGTCTGGCATAACACAGAGAACACTGCTGTAAAGCATTTATTAACAACGGTAAAATAAAAGGGAATGAACCCTGTGACTCATATGTCAGAATGGAAATATAAATCTGTACAGTACAATCTTAACAATATACTAATAACTAGACCATGATTCTGTGGGTGTCTGTTCTATGGTTATCATATATTTCGCTAGGCTACCTAATATAAACATGGAAACACACTGAAAGATACATAAAACACATGATACATAAAACAAGATGTACAGCAGGCAGCTGTTTAAGTTATTAAGTTAATAGCAGCAGAAATAAAAGAGAACATGGTAGAAAAAGATTAAAACTCACAAAGAATGAACAATTGATTGGTCTTCTCCAAATTCAGGTAAAGCAAGTCCAGAACATTCTCTGTCGGAGGGGCCTGCAGACAGTGCTTACTGTGTGTACCATTAATTTAAATATGACAATGTCCCCATTTGGGCAGGAGCCCCTGTCCCCTGAGTCATTAAATCAAGGTTGATGCCCTCATGATCTAATATACATAAGACAAATTCATAGTACATAGCAATATATATTCATAGAGCATGTCCTCAAATAGATGAAAAGAAATGTTATGTATGATGCTTTATTTGCACGTTGCGATCCTGTGTGCATTATCCATGGGGCGATGGTGAGCGATTTCTCTGACTGATTTGGAAATGGACCCAGCAGAGCAGCTGGCTAGCAGGTGGGAGGGAAGGCCCTGTGCTGTTAGCAGCAGGTGATATGATGTTTCTGCTGAGTTTAGACCATGGTGAGGGATGTCTGATTTAATCTGCTGTCAGTCACACTATCGCAGCTCTGACCAGCAGCAGGGCCTGATTACAGTCTGCTCAGCTCTGACCAGCAGCAGGACCTGATTACAGTCTGCACAGCTCTGACCAGCAGCAGGGCCTGATTACAGTCTGCGCAGCCCTGATCAGCAGCAGGGCCTGATTACAGTCTGCGCAGCCCTGATCAGCAGCAGGGCCCGATTACAGTCTACGCAGCCCTGATCCATCACAGGACCTGATTACAGTCTGCGCAGCTCTGACCAGCAGCAGGGACTGATTACAGTCTGCACAGCTCTGACCAGCAGCTGGGCCCAATTACAGTCTGCGCAGCCCTGATCAGCAGCAGGGCCTGATTACAGTCTGCGCAGCTCTGACCAGCAGCAGGGACTGATTACAGTCTGCGCAGCTCTGACCAGCAGCAGGGCCCGATTACAGTCTGCGCAGCCCTGATCAGCCACAGGACCCGATTACAGTCTGCGCAGTTCTGACCAGCAGCAGGGCCCGATTACAGTCTACGCAGCTCTGACTGGCCTCAGCACCCATGGAAATGCGGGGTCCCACTCCAAACTGCCCCCAACACAGCTGAACGCTATCTGAAGAGGAGCAGTGCACGTTCCACACACTGTCACACTTCTCCTTCCACTCTGCAGGCATCACTGTGCCATCGATTCATTAATTCAGCCCATTAATACACAATTAATTCAGTTCATTAATATGCATTTATAGCTTCAGCAGTGATCAAAGTCAGAAATGAATGGTCCAGGTGCAAGAGAAAAATGTATTGTCCTTTTATTTTTTTCCAGCTGTGTTGACTTTATCACAAGCAAACAGCAACATTAGCAACTGAGCCATCTTTTAATGGAGCACTGACAGGCTACGCAAAGGCCCATTATGCCCTGGACTTCAGAGTCAGTATGTTCTGGAATGTTCCAGGGCAGGTGCTTAGCCTTGCGCTGCCCTGTTCCTCTGCATTGTGGGGCGAGGGTGTAGCACAGCCAGTCAGTCAGCATCTGCCCTGAGGAGGAGTCACGCCGTACGCACCCCAGCCCTCCCACGCCGTGGTAGTGTGCGCAGCATTCTGCATTTACACACATTAACATATAGATGAAGCAGAAGAGGGCCCCTGCCAGCCTCTATAGATCACAAACAATAAGATATGATTCAGGAAGAAGAAATCTATTTCTGAACAAAGGAGGGAGGCAGGGGAAAAGGCAAAATCACCATGGTCATTGGACAAAGCATTGTCAGCCATGACCATCCCAAACTCAACATAGTGCAGAACCCAGGCAGGCTGTCTCCAGTGACACTTCTCACGCACAGTGACCCCAGTCACATCCAGCAAGAGCAAGAGTTGAAGGGTCATGGACACTCAGCATAATAACATTTTTGCAGAAAATAACATTAAGGTTGTTATTCAGAAATAATGATCAGAAACTCATAAGGCCAGGCCACTCAGGCCAGGACCAGCTAAAGGAGGCAACATGGGACATTCCTGTCTGTTTGCCACCACAGGGTGGATAATAGGGGTCCAATGCAATGCCTGCTGGTTACGGAGCATTTGCCTTATTGTTACTTTAAATAGATCCATCTTGACTTCAGTAAAATATTAATAAAGTATTGCGCATATAAAATAACAAGCAAAACATACACAGCTTATTGTACCCTGCATTAATAAAGGATATTACCATTGACTAAACTGCCACAGTATAGGGACTGGAGGATCACTGCACTGCTGGAGTGCAGCTTTGCATTCAGTGTAGTAAGTAAGCCAGAGACAGCTAGCACTAATGATACAGCAGAAATTCCCAATCAGGAGTATCATCAGTAGTGCTGGACTTGCGGCTAGCACTAATGACACAGCAGATACTGAAAATCAGCAGTATTATCAGTAGTGCTGGATATGCAGCTAGCACTAATGGCACAGCAGAAACTCCCAATCAGTAGTATTATCAGTAGTGCTGGACATACGGCTAGCACTAATGACACAGCAGAAACTCTCAATCAGCAGTATCATCAGTAGTGTCGGACATGCAGCTAACACTAATGACACAGCAGATACTGAAAATCAGCAGTATTATCAGTAGTGCTGGATATGTAGCTAACGCTAATGGCACAGCAGAAACTCCCAATCAGTAGTATTATCAGTAGTGCTTTACATGCGGCTAGCACTAATGACACAGGCACAAAGCATTACTTGCAATTAAGCAGTTTAATGATGGGCTACTAATTGAAGTTTTATGGTACCCGAAATCAGTGTTGCAGCTCCTCCTCACTCCCCAACCTTGTTTGGAAACACTCCCTCGCTTGCTGGGAGGCACTACATGCGTATTTTATTTTGAGAGAGTCAGTGGGGACAGGGATCAGGAGGGACACAGATCAGGGATGAGTATGGTGTCATAAACACACTCTCAGGGACGACTATGATGTCATAAACACACTCTCAGGGACGAGTATGATGTCATAAACACACTCATAAAAATGAGCAGGTGCTCAGGGGCTCGTCACTCAGCCAAGGTCCTCAAAAGTACTGCTCCAGCGATGAGTCAGCTGTCAGCCTATAGCAAGAAGTTTCTAGAAAGCTGGTTCATGCTAGTCTTTGTGGGGCCTGAATGCTGGAAAAAATGACAGAGTCTTGTCATTGAAGATAAAATTATGGCTGCACCTTAAGTCAGCTAAGGTCTGGCACTATTAATATTCAGGTCATTGCACACATAATCAAGTTGGATAAAAGCATCTGCTTAATTACTGTAATGTCATGTATCAAACCATGGTAAAACTATGTAAACCATTGTTTCAGTGATGAAAATTACATGGTTTTATCTTTATTCATGATGGAATAATCAGGGTTCAAACATGGCTATAAATTAAATTATATTGATGCACGCATCCATAATGCATTTCTGCCGCATGCACTGCCGGTTGCTGTCCATGGTGCTAGAGCAAGGGGCTAGTGAGCAGGTGCTGGGTACTGTCTATGGTGCTGGAGAGAAGGAGTGCGTGCAGGGTGCTGTCTGTGGTGCTGGAGGGAGAGGTGACAGGCAGGAGGGTCAGTCATTCACAAGTTTCTGTTAAAACATTTATCCAACTCATACATTAATAAAGAACGTACAGAGTTTGCAGTTTCAAGCCTTAGCTTCAGTCGTAGAGTACATCATCTTGACTATACTCTTCAGAGGAAGGATGCTCTTAGAGAAACATAAATGTTCCTTATTTTGATGAAAAAAAAGTTCCTACACCTTGTGACACAATTCAATATCATGCATAACACTGGTCATGAACTGGTCCTGAAGCCTGTTGTAGAAATTTAAAAGATTCAGTTTTTCTCATTTCTCATGACCTTGCATGATGTTCATCCCCAATACCATGTCACAGCCTTCGACAGGACGTTTACTTATGAAACCAATGCATAACAAGCAGTTATATAAAATCACCTTAAATTATGCTGAATTAAATTTTGGAGCTGGATACCTCAGTGAAGGAATGAAGGAACCAGTGGAGTGTGTACAGTTTATTCTTTTATTAACATACATTTTTTGGTCTCTTTCAGGATGGTACAGAGGATTTTCCACCCGGAAACCTACGGTCAAGGTAAATTAAATAATGTCCTCTGTGGTTAATTTTTCTTGTGCCCCCAAAGTGAATTAATCATAGATAAAGTCAGTATAAGTTTTTCTGTTTCCCCCTCTGACATTCTGGGAAGAACAGCAGTTTTTGAGTTGCATCAGAGACTGAGGAGTTTGATAGTGTTTTAGTTTCTCTCACAGAGAGGGAGTAAAGATCAGTAGAGTTTTCATTTCTCTTTCAGAGAGACAATAAAGATCAGTAGACTTTTAGTTTCTCTCACAGAGACAGAGCAGTAGAGTTTTAGATTCACTCACAGAGAGACGGTAAAGAGCAGTAGTTTTATTTTCTCTCGCAGAGAGACAGTGCAGAGCAGTAGACTTTTATTTTTTCTCACAGAGGGATGTTAAAGAGCAGTCAAGTTTTAGAATACAGAACAGTGGAGTGTGTGACTCCCTGCCCATCAGGCAGGAACAGGAAGACGGTTCATCACTTTGGTTCATCACTTTGTGCTGGTATTAGCAACGCTGCCCTCTTTACTGCTACCCTGCAGTGATGTCAGCTTCTATTTCATTAATGACCAATCACCTCTGTGTACATGGAAGTCATTCTCCTTATTCCTGTTCACATAATTTGTGACACATTCAATCACGTCTTGGTAACCTGAGAAACCAAAAAATTAAATACCAACTATACCCTCAATTACAGCAAACGTCATATGTTTGGAGATAGATATAGGAGTTTTTGCCAGAAACATAGATGTGGGTGTTAGCTGACTGCAATGGGAATCTACAAACTACAACTCCCTCAAACTATCTCTGAAGTTATGAACATATGGCACCAAAACAAGTGCTAAACTAAAGCACTTTAATATAAGCGACATACTGAGAGCATGAATGATGATTAAAAGGTGTATGCAGATGCATTTTGATGCACTCTGCTGAACTCCATATTTCTCAGTAATTACCCATTTTAGATCACACAGTGAGCTGTCTGATGAAATAAACACTGCGTTGCATGACGTGTAGAGATGAAAATGTACACTTCCTGTCATCATAGGCCCTTATTATATTTTCTATATAATATTGTTCTGAATTCTGTTGTGTCGCAACATAGTAAGAAAGCCATCCCAGCATGTTTTTGGGAAAGTTCCAAATGAACGGAACCTTAAAACGGGTTAGTAAGAATACTAGCCCAAGTTTTATTTATTGTGTTGTTCCGGTCATTTTATTGTATATGTTTCAAATTCAAATGACCACGGCTGTGCTAGGCATAACAGAATGAGAATGGATAGGAGAACAGAAAGGTAGGAGAAGTGAAATTGAGAATGGACAGAAGAACAGAAAGGTTGAAGAAGAATGGATCATGCAACGGGGGCGTTTCCTTAGGAGAAGACAGCATGGCCAAATGAGTTAAACAGCCAAATAAGTTTAATAATAATAAGACACCGTGTAATGCTGTTTCAGGGTGCTCCCAGGCATAGGCAACGCCAGGTTGGGGCTTAGGGGTGCTGTAGCTTCCCCTAGGATAGCCATAGCACCCCCTAGCACCCCTAAGAAATTTCTGTGGTTTATTTATCATTTTCATTTATAATTGTAACTGTTGTGGGGCGGGTACTGCGTCTGTGTGCTCGTGTGTGTACGTGTGTCAGGGTTGTTCCAGTAGAAAAAACAGTGGCGACCGGCACATTAATGCCCTAAATTTCAGAGCACCCTCACTGAAAAGTCGAGCAACCCCATAGCACCAGCAGAAGAATATCTCTGGCGCCGTCACTGCTCCCAGGGAAGCGCCCGTTTTATTTGTTACTTCCTTGTTGGGAGCATAAAATGAAAACTATTTGCTTATTCATTTAATGTGCATTTTATGTTACTACACATTGCTGCTGGTTGGTTGGCTAACTAAGTAACTGTGTCTGTGTGTGTGTGTGTATAAAACAGCCTGCAACATATTGATCCACTTTTAATCAATAAGGTCAGCCAAGTCATTTTACTTTGTGTGATTACAATGCCTGAAGTGCTTTTTCCATCGAAGCAAAGGCATGCAGAGAGAGCTGTGAAAACACATCGATTATTTCAAAACAAATATATACATAATCTTAATTATTGGATTTGACTAATGTAATTCATTGATTTGTGAAAGCTCATGAAAGCTATTGAATCAGCACAGAAACACCAAGGATTTTTCCTTTTTTCCCCACAAAAAAGCCAAAGGATCTCACAATACAGAATGGGGCTTCACAAGTGTTTATGAATGCGTTTTGGGTCTGAGCGTTTCTGCAGAGGAAATATTAGCCGTTAAAGACTGACATTTTCAAACGCTTTGCCTTTACGGGAATAAAGTTCACCAAACAAAAGCTGTCTACCAGAAAAGTTTAATGCTTGTAGTGACCTTTATACCGTAATACACGGATAATATATGACGGGCCTTCTAATTTGCACCGAAAATCAGCTGGGAAAGATAGAAGAGCTCCAGGCGATTGTTCGTAAATATCCCTAAAAGTATAGCGTGACATTCCCACAAGCTTCCGAATATCCTCTTGCAGTGATGGCTGAGCCGGCTGTGAGATATTGTTCCGGAACAAAGGTTAAAACAAAGACTTCCTCATCTGATCATTTCATAAGATGAGCGTCTATATTACAGCAGACTGAACACTAACGAGCATACTGGTTACCCTGTGGATTGTCAGCAAATGGCAAGCAGAGTTTGGCTGACTGGATATTCCCAGCATGAATGGCTTGATTTACAATTTTTCAAGGTCGGCGTGTACAAAATCACGTCATCACATGTAAAAAGTGATCATCTCGCAAGGTGCAAAAAGGGATGCATGTGTCAATGTGATAAGATACATGCATTGTTCATTTTTACAGGTTAGCTTGGATTAATATGCAAAATTGGACATCCTTGCATTAGTTGGGCACATGGTTTGAGAAGGTCATGCGTTCAATGTAACAGTTGCCCTTTTCATCCTAACCAGCTAGGAGGTCCCTTCTAAACATCATAAATCCCTTATTTAAATACGGCCATTTGTGGTTGGAGTCATTTGCGTACTGACTGTTTTTTGATCACCCGCAAAGAATGAAATTATAAGACGTGCAAATACTTTGGGTGCGCACACAAAATAATACTCTTAATTTGGGATCTTAGTAAATTGATCCCCAAACATTCTTAGATTCTAATGACAAATTGGAAACACAATGAAGGGTTTTGGTCGTTATTTGTTATGTTGTGGGCTGCAATTGCTGACAGGCCTGGCTGTGAATGTTGACTTAACGGTGCGGGGTGACCATCCCCAGCCCGCGCTTATGGGCTTCCCTCCTGCCCAGTGGTTTATTCAGCATCAAACCGACGTTGTCCATGTGCCACGATCTGCCGAGGCCCTGGGCATGTACCACACGCTCACAGAATGTTCTGGAATGTTGCCTGAGAGAAAGTGTCCACCTCCTGCATTACAGCTTGAGCTGATTCACTTTCTCATGTTGGAGGAGACATGCTCCTGTGACGCAATCCTAGATGCTGACAAACGTAGCACCAAGTGCACATGCAGTCTGTAAGGAGCATGAAATCACGTTGACCATGAACTACCGTGTTTAGTTCATGATACGTAGGTGTCTGTATGTGTGACCTCTGTGTGACCCATGGTAGGCCAGCACCGTATTCAGGCAGGGGGTAGGCCCTCTATAAGTACCCTCTGCAGTGCTTCGCAGGTCACGACAGTGTGCTTCTTAACCCTCCATTCCAACAACATAAGGTGACCTGATTTTTGAGAGCAAAACCATTAGCGTCACCGTTAGCAAGGAGACAATCTGGATATTAACTGCAACATGCAAAAATTGGTTAAAACATTGGCGTTTTCACTAATTTCTTCTCGAATATAAAGTGTAGTTATATTAAATATTGGTTGTATTTACAAGGCTTGCAGTCTCATTGTAACTGTATTTCGTCAGCGTCATCAAGTCTAGCTTTGTCTAGCTATAGCCAGAGTCATAGATTACATATTATCATTTTAAATATAACATTAAATCAATAATAAATTTAATCTATAACTCTGGCTGCAGCTAACTAGATAGTAACTCATATGGAGAATTTCCCCTATTTCGTTGTGCTGCTTAGAATCAGCCATGGTTTGTTAATTTAATAGAGTAACGTTATCTATTGGCAAGCTTCCGTGCAGATGAATTGCTATGCAAGCAGTTGCTGTGCACGTCGAATCGACTTGTCGATCAACAGGTGACACGCCCACTCCTCCATCTGACTGCACTCTGTCTAAAAATTGCTGCAACTCAAAACAGGTTTTCCAGTACTTAGACATTTTATAACTTAAAAAGAACTTTGCGAATATTGTTTCGTGAAAGCAACACAGATTTTAGGTGTTATTTGGTATAACAAAATTGTGAGCCTTCCCCTAATATTGTGCAGATGCTAACCATAAAGCATGTTGAAATTAAAGCAACTAAAGCTATGGTCCTGCTGCGCGGTATGATAAACCTAAGCTGTAACCCCCTCCTGCACTGCTAATTCATACTCGGTTTGTGATGGCTCAGACATTCGGAAACATATTGTAATGGGTGTGCTGCTAGCAACATTACATTCATTACAGCCATGGTCAATGTTACCTGTGGCGTTGTAATGTGCATGAGACAGGAATTTGAGTCATGGGTCGCTATAGTAACATCAGCTGTCGATTAACTAGCTAGGTTTATGCGACAACACTGACTTCATGGAATGGCTTTCCTGTCATTTTAGATCCAAATAAAACAGTCTCTGATGTAAGTTATATGTCTAAATCTTTCTGAATGAATGAATAATCTATTTCCCAATGTTCAATCCGGCGACACTTCCAGGGACAGTGACAGCTGGGAACAAATCAGCCAATCTGGGGACTGGCTACTGTAGCCTGTGCTAACAGACACACCATGCTGTAGCCTGTGCTAATACAAACACACTGTGCTGTAGCCTGTGCTAATACAAACATGCTGTGCTGTACCATGTGCTAATACAAACACACCGTGCTGTAGCCTGTGCTAATACAAACACCCCATGCTGTAGCCTGTGCTAATACAAACACACTGTGCTGTAGCATGTGTTAATACAAACACCCCATGCTGTATCTTGTGTAAATACAAACACACCATACTGCAGCTGATGGTAATACAGACACACTGTACTGCAGCCATTGCTAATACAAACATTGAGTTGGGGTGTGGAGCAGATCAGTTATTAGGCTCAGAAA
Source organism: Albula glossodonta (assembly GCA_019788955.1). Classification (NCBI taxonomy): domain Eukaryota; kingdom Metazoa; phylum Chordata; class Actinopteri; order Albuliformes; family Albulidae; genus Albula; species Albula glossodonta. Next base: position 773,347 of record JAFBMS010000124.1, read on the forward strand.
TAGGCAGCTGTGGGTTTATAGGACAGAGCAAAGCTGTATGAAATATCTGAAATAGCAGGATTAACATGGCCAAGAAGGGTTTGCATGGGACAGTAATGCCTGGTGTAGTGAGTTGCTGGTGAGAAGTGCTGTCTTTATAGTGGCCTAACCTGCCAATGCCCCTGGCCACAGGAACAAAGCCCTGAATGGACCTCTACCTGCTGACCGCAGACTGTGACATCATCCTCTGTTAGGGGCTTATTACTGCAAAACCCATTACAGCAAATGAAGTGTGATCCCTGTTTTTAATTTAATAATCAGGCGATGAATAACGAAGGGCAACCAGTTACCATGCTCAACATCCACAGAAACTGAATTCCATTTCCTGCCCTCTCTTATCCTAAATCCCTGCTATTCTGAATTATTAGTAAAAGCTGACATTGTGTGAGAGATTCATAAAATGAGCAACAGAGAACACACAATTCATACCCAAATCTGGAAATTCTCATTTTTAGTTATTCAGTCGCTAGCCTTTAGATGACTTTGTGCAAAACAGTATTTGCTGAATACAGTGAATAGACAGCATTCATTTTCATAATGTGAGGGATGTATGAATTCAGAACGATGCATGTTATATTTGTACATTTTTGAAAACCTATAAGCCTGGGAAATTCTCTACTTTGGTCTTCCACATTGTTAATACAGACTGTGCATCATCCCTGTATGTTGTCAAATAAATTAAATAAATTTTATTTCAACCAATCAGCAAAGATTATCTCTCTACAACAAACAGCTCTCACACCCCCATTACTCCTCAGTGTATCCCCCACTACTGACAGAATACATAATCGCTATAAAATACATTTTAAAAAAAACATCTGCTTTGTTTACACACAAATACTCCATCCTTCAATCAGTACATGAAAAATGTTTAATCCATATGCAAAGCTTTTAAGGGCCTTATTTACTAAAACGTTCTGTGCATTCAAAACTGATTTGCTGGCACAAAAAGAGAGAGCATGTGATTGGTTGAGAAAGTTTGCTTTGATGACGAATCATGTCACTGAAATTCCTTGGGCAAAAATGGTATCATTAGCTAAAGCTTTGATAAATCTTCAGTGATGAATGGTCACTCAAAAAATTGGGGAAGACTGCTGAGAGGAGGAGGGCCAAGCAGTAGAATGTCAAAGACAAATAGGAAATAGCAACATTAAAAAAATGAAACAAAACAAACATTTATTTGTTTCATGAGATTTACACAAGTACATTGGACAATTTCCCAATAATTATTAGGCAATAAGTTTGATTCACGAATAGGGTAATTTTTGAATTAGTATTACATCTTCAAATGCATGAGGTTATCGTCTATGAGAACTACACGGAGAAATTAAGTGCAATTAAAATTTGATTTCCCTTTTATCAATTTTTATTGGTTTTTTAAAATTATGAGTTTTGCGATATAAGGAATATTATTTACAATGTACAAATGCTAATATTCAAACTACTGATAGACTTCTGAATGCATTGAGAGTAAAACAAAAAACAAAAATAATTCTAACAGACGTAATTCACTTTTTATATCGCCAGTACACGTTTTCAATGTAGGCATCCCTGCTTTCTGCTTAATATAGGATCACCTTCCTTTAAATGTCAAATCATGTTTCCTGGCCAATCACAGAAAAAAATTGAATTCATTGAGATAAACTGACTGCTTCCGCCCCCTGCAGAAGTGGGCAGAGTTGTTCCTCACCAGAAGGGATTATTTAGCCCAAGTGGTTTTTTTTTATGAAAAAGTGGTTTTTATTAATGACAGCTAAGTCTTCCAAAACTACATTTCAAATACATTTTTTTATTTTACAGTTTTCCACTTTCCTCTCAAAAAATCAGGGAGCATCCTCCCTTACCTCTATGCACTAGCCTCCTACATGTGTCATCGGATCAGCCTTCTGCTGAAGCTATAATTCATTTTAAACGGAATGTAGCAGTTTTATACATGTTTTTCCACATCCGTAAACAGCATTTTTCTTTACCCAAATGTATTGCGGATGTACTTCCAGTGACAGCACATTCTGTTATGCTTAGTGTGTGCACAGCAGCAGCAGAATCTATGAGGGTCATGCAAAAGTAATAACCGTCTCTATTTATTATGTTTAAAATTTTGAAGCATGTCTGAATAATCCACTTGCAAATAAAAAAGTTAAAGGTTAAAAAAGTCTCCACTTGCTTGTCTCTAATGTTTTGCATTTTCTGTCTTCTTGTAAAAGATACAGAGATTGTTCATTTTTACTGGGTTAGCTTGAAAAAAATATGTAAAATTGGCCTGCCCTGCATTCACAAAATTTTGGGAGAAGGTCATGCAAATAGTTAACTTGAAAGGTGTTAAGCTGAAAGCAGTTTTGGGAAAGGTGTTTGTATGCATTTTAGCCTGCATGGGAAGCAGGTATGAACAGGTCTGCAGCTGATGAGTTGACAGCTGTCATTGAAGCAAGAGGAAGATGTAACAATCAAAGAATGCAACATACAGAATGGGTATTTTCCACTTGTGTAAGTCTTTTTAGAATGTCAGAGGCAAAAATGATAGATATGTAAAGCCACTGAGATCTCCAGCTGCAGCCATTTTCCCAGCACTTTGGAAAACACTGAATGACTCCCAGCACAATTTTCCCATACAGAATTTCTCCTGCATCAGATGAAATTTTGCTTTTCTAACTCAGCAATGTGTTAGTTTGCCTCTTCCGCCAGTACTTCAAGCTCATGTGTCTCAAACTTCATTTTGCGGTTACAGTGATTGACAGCTTTTATTTTGTCCTAACCATCCCTTATAGACATTACAAGTACAGCCAAAACCAGCTCAGTTATCTAGCTGACTCAGTAACCAAATACATAGCTAACTGATTAAAAAAAGGGAACCATACCAAACTGTAGTTTAATGGTTAAGCAGTAGATAGATTCTAGTCATACAAATAGGTGTTAATTCTTTTCATTTTATTTGTAAATTGACAGGTGCTGACAGAAAACAAGATTCATAGAGACTATACCTTTCACACGCGTTGTTTCAGAATTGTAACAATGTTCACATTTGTGTGGACTTTCATGGAAGTCCATTTCATTAAAAATCCTGTATGAGAATCTGTATGAGAAACAACTGTTGAAAATGAACATTTTCTGAAACTGCTTTTCAAAGAAAACTACAGAAATAAATGAAATGTCCGAAGTGGAATGTAAGGCTTTGATAAGAGCATATAAAATGCCTGAGATATGACACTGAATAAAAGACATAGAAATGTCATTCAGAAAGAGTTTGTCACCTGTGTGTTTCATCTTTCCTCCACTGCCACTCACCCACTCACTGTGTGATGTGTTTCGGGAGGGGGGGGGGGAGAGAAAGAGAAAGAGAGAGACAGAAACAAATTGTCACAAAGCAGTTTAAATAGAATTTTGGTCTGAGACCCACTTTGAGCAAGCCTAGGGTACCAGAGGCAAGTAGCATCTCCCTGGTTAAAAGGAAGAAACCTTGAGCAGAACATGGCTAAAGAGGGGGAGCCCATCTGCTTCTGGCCAGCAATCATATAGACTTCAATTGAACTCATGAGGGTTACTGTTTTATTTTTTAATTTTACCACTAAATTTGATCTGAGAATCACATGACCTGGTAACATGTGTGGGGCAGTGAGAAGCCTCAACTGGGTTTAGCAAGTAAAAATAATGCAGCAGCGCAGTTCCACACTATTTCAGCTTAAATAACTATTTACAGACTCATAGAAACCGAAACTCTAAACATGGCATTTTTCCAGATTTTTCCATTTTCCAGATGAACAGGCATATGTTTGACAGACTTGTTATAAGCATCTTGGCTAGATGTTAAGTCAGATATTACAATTTACTGCAAAGGAACCTGACATTTGAAAAACATTTTACATCCATAGTGCCTTGCTCATCTGCCTGTATGGACCCCCCCCAGTCACAACTCAAAATTGCATTTTTCCTGACTTCAAATAATACAAGTGTATTAGGCCACCTGTGGTAAAACAAACAAATAAATAAAAAAAAAATAAAAAACCCTTGTGATTTGGCTCTGTACTCCACAATTTTAGATGTGCAACTAAGCCATTTACATGTGGTTAAATTGGGGTTTTAGGGAACATTTTGGTTTCACCATGGAGAAATTACATCACTTTCATACATACCACACCCCCCCCCCCCCCCCATTTCAGGGTACTGTACCATTTTGGACATATATTAATGTTATGTAAATTAGTCATGTTTAGTACTTTGTTGAATATCCTTTGCATGGAGTGACTGCTTGAAGTCTGCAGCCCAGGGACATCACCAGTCCCTTCTCTGGTGATACTCTGTCAGATGTGCACTGTGCATCGTAGCGCATTAGCTCGTAAACTCATGCTTGCAACCTTTTGCAAGGCTTATTATGATAGAGTAAATCAGTGACAGCGACATAATTTTCATTCTAAAATCCAAAATAGTTTTGACTCGGATGGGTGGGTTTGCAGCTCTTTCCTGCAAGAATAGTCTGATCATTTTTGAAACATTATATCATTTTTGAAACAAAATACTCGATTCAATGAGTGAGCATTACAGTCAGAGTGCATCAGCTATTTCATTTCACATGTACTGAGCCAAATTAATAAATATGCATTGAGTTTTTAATGGATTCTGTACATTTGGAAACAAACATTGGCTACATGCCATCGCGGTCTTGGACATTTGAGAGAAAAATAATGTTAGGAACAATGTTTTACACAGATATGATTCATTGAATTTTTTTTGTATCACAATATTTTTCCATAGTTGTACAATTAATGCTGAAAACATTTATATGTTGTTGAATAGTGCGCTGACAAGACAGTGTGGTATACAAACAGTAGCTGGGAGACTTGCTTAGGGTCCGTTTGTCTTGCAAAAAGATGCAATTTATGTATGTTTCCCCTGTGTGATTTGATTACATGATCGATATTATTACACAAAGAAAGTGGTAGCAATGGTATTTTTTTAATATTACTCAAATGTATTCGAGAAATTAATTTGACCCTAATTTTTAAAACCTATTTCTGTTCAGTTTTTCTGCCAGATTGGAAACAAGTCAAAGTACTACTGCTTACCAAGTTAAAGGCCATTGTCGAGTATGATACTGTAGTGAGGCATGTGGGCCTGAACATTCTCACACACAAAAACATGCAGCACCAGATCAAAAGCTTCAGCAAAGAGCCTGTATTCTCTCTGGCTTTCAGGGCCTGGGTCTGGCCCAAAATCACATGAGATTTATGTATTCCAGAATGTATTGCAGAGACGAAACAAGGGTATAGCTGAGAATTATTTACAGTACAGCAAAAAAGCTAATGTTTGCTGCTGCATCTCTCCACCTCTCTGTTGAAGTGACAGTCAGCACTCAGAGGCTGGTCCCTGTTTCCTGTTGTGTGGAGACTGGTCCCTGTTTCCTATTCTGTAGAGGCTGGTCCCTGTTTCCTGTTGTGTGGAGGCTGGTCCCTGTTTCCTGTTGTGTAGAGGCTGGTCCCTGTTTCCTGTTGTGTAGAGGCTGGTCCCTGTTTCCTGTTGTGTAGAGGTTGGTCCTTGTTACCTGTTGTGTAGAGGCTGGTCCCTGTTTCCTGTTGTGTAGAGGCTGGTCCCTGTTTCCTGTTGTGTAGAGGCTGGTCCCTGTTTCCTGTTGTGTAGAGGCTGGTCCCTGTTTCCTGTTGTGTAGAGGCTGGTCCCTGTTTCCTGTTGTGTAGAGGCTGGTCCCTGTTTCCTGTTGTGTAGAGGCTGGTCCCTGTTTCCTGTTGTGTAGAGGCTGGTCCCTGTTTCCTGTTGTGTAGAGGCTGGTCCTTGTTTCCTGTTGTGTAGAGGCTGGTCCCTGTTTCCTGTTGTGTAGAGGCTGGTCCCTGTTTCCTGTTGTGTAGAGGCTGGTCCCTGTTTCCTGTTGTGTAGAGGCTGGTCCCTGTTTCCTGTTGTGTAGAGGCTGGTCCCTGTTTCCTGTTGTGTAGAGGCTGGTCCCTGTTTCCTGTTGTGTAGAGGCTGGTCCCTGTTTCCTGTTGTGTAGAGGCTGGTCTCTGTTTCCTGTTGTGTACAGGCTGGTCTCTGTTTCATGTTGTGTAGAGGCTTGTCCCTGTTTCCTGTTGTGTAGAGGCTGGTCCTTGTTTCCTGTTGTGTAGAGGCTGGTCCCTGTTTCTTGTTGTGTATAGGCTGGTCCCTGTTTCCTGTTGTGTAGAGGCTGGTCCCTGTTTCCTGTTGTGTAGAGGCTGGTCCTTGTTACCTGTTGTGTAGAGGCTGGTCCCTGTTTCCTGTTGTGTGGAGGCTATCAAGTGAAGCTGCGAAAACCAAGGCGAGACAGGGTTTTTTTGAGGGTTCACCTCATCTCATTCTAATTCAGCTGAATACTCACCTTCCCGCTACACTGGTTGTTGGTTGACTTGCAGCAAATGAGCTTTGTATTCTCACTTAATTTCATGCAGGTGAGCAGACAGCAGGACCTGGATGCTAGAGATTTCCTTGCAGTAAACAGAAGGTGGTGGTGGTTGTTACAGGACCGTGGGTTCTAACCCCTGCTAGCACTGTGACTTACCTGCTGCTCTGCTGTGTACCACTGTGCCAGCGCTGCTCTGTGTGCCCACTGTGCCAATACTGCCCTGTGTGCCCACTGTGCCAGTGCTGTCCCGTGTGCCACTGTGCCAGTGCTGTCCCGTGTGCCCACTGCAAATTATTCAGAGATATCAAGCTCTCTGCCCTGTGACCCTTTTACCAGAACAGACTCCATGACAAAATGCAGCTGACTGTAAGATATTCAGGAGGGTGAACGGAGTGCCCTATATTTGAAGGCAGAGTGCACTGCAGAGAGAGGCTGTCAATACTTTTCACTTATGCTCCACTGTTCATCCACTGCCTTAATCTTGACATGCCCGTCACGATTTTACAGAAAAAATACCTGTGAAGTGATAAAATAATACTCCATGATTGCTTCTTGCTGATTTTTTTTTTTTACAATACAACTGACATCGTATGGATGTTGTGTTTATGCAGAAACAATCAACATGGCTGAGAATAATTATTGAGAGAAAAATCATCTGTTTTGGGTCCCAGTCCCACCTGTGGGACAATGGCAGCGCTGCTACCCTGGGTGGCAATATTGCGCTGCTCACCTGGGTGGCCATATTGCGCCACTCACTGCCACTTCCATCTCAGCAAAACAAGATATCAAAATAAGTGCCCCTATGGTGCCTCAAACATTAGTTCCTTTGTTTAGGATGTAGTTGAATTAAGCTGGATTGAGATGTGAGTGAGAGATTCCTGTGTGAAGTTTAATTGTTTCTCCAATAAGTATTACAGTAGTTACTATATTACTGTATTACCTAATAGTCCGATTAGTATTACAGGAGTTACCATTTTACTGTATAACCAGATACAGGAATACTCTGATTAGTAGTATAGGAATGATCATATTACTGTAGATCCAGATACAGGAATACTCTGATTAGTAGTATAGGAATGATCATATTACTGTATATCCAGATACAGGAATACTCTGATTAGTAGTATAGGAATGATCATATTACTGTAGATCCAGATACAGGAATACTCTGATTAGTAGTATAGGAATGACCATATAACTGTGTTACCATATACAGGAATACTCTGATTAGTAGTATAGGAATAACCATATTACTGTGTTACCATATACAGGAATACTCTGATTGGTAGTATAGGAATGACCATATTACTGTGTTACCATATACAGGAATACTCTGATTGGTAGTATAGGAATGATCATATTACTGTGTTACCATATACAGGAATACTCTGATTAGTAGTATAGGAATGATCATATTACTGTATATCCAGATACAGGAATACTCTGATTAGTAGTATAGGAATGACCATATAACTGTGTTACCATATACAGGAATACTCTGATTAGTAGTATAGGAATAACCATATTACTGTGTTACCATATACAGGAATACTCTGATTGGTAGTATAGGAATGACCATATTACTGTGTTACCATATACAGGAATACTCTGATTGGTAGTATAGGAATGACCATATTACTGTGTTACCATATACAGGAATACTCTGATTGGTAGTATAGGAATTACCATATTCTCCATCATTGATAACCATGGGGGTTTGTTTTCCATTATTGTAGTGAATCATTGGCACCCAGAGTTATGTAAAAACTTCTGATTCAGATATTATATCTATTATCTATTATCTATCTATCTATATATCTATAATATATATCTATTTCCTAGAGCTGGACAGAGATGTGTCAGAAAAGTGACGTGTTTCCAAACAAAGAAGAGCAGCCGCGTGCAACCCAACCATAATGGTAGAACTGAGTCATGAAATGTTATGTTTGGATATAGTATTTGGGTGATTTATGGAAAAAGTCATCAGGTTTATCCTAGACACTATTGTACGTTTAGGTTGAGTACTTAAGGATGTCAGTTTACAGCAATTAAATATTCTCGTGCCATTGCACAGAAATGCGAAGATGAGATATTTATCATTTCTGTCTTGGTTTTTCACGTACATGGTTCGTCTTGGGAAGATCAGCGTGAAGAATAACAAGCTGGGTTCAGATGTGCCTTGGACAGCCATGTCAAACACTCCACAGCACACAGGCTGTAGTTCTTCCCATCCCAGACAAGCGTTACGGAGCTACAGGGATGTCTGCGCGTCTGACAGCTGCGCAGGTTACAGTGTCTGTGGCAGGGAAAACCAAAAGCTGGGGATTTAAAGTTCAGAAGCTTTTCTGGAACTATCAGATGTCTTTCAGTATGCACAAATGAGGGTGGGTAAGCAGAGATGACTGTAACCCCATGAATCGGTTCATTCTGTCCTTTCAGAGTTGACAAAGCAATTTCGCTGTAGTTCTGTAGAACAGGGTCATCTTCTGTACAGCACTGCCTGTATCTGTGCCGTTCTGACAGTCTAATTAGTTTCATGTTAGTTTCCAGGTTTGGATTCCTGAGTCACATAATTTTCAGACAGAGTTTGAAATGATTTACACAACAATTAAATTCCTGAGGCCTTGCTGATCATTTAAAAACTGTCTCTGGTCACTAATTTTTAGAAGTGTGAGAGTTGGTAGCCCTGGTGTAAATTTTGTTTTTAAAGTGTTTTATTCATGAAACATAGACATAGAGGTTTAGTTACGTGCAATGAGTGTGCTCATCGGTACACTCTATATGTCAAGTGTTTAACAGGGTTGTATCTCACTATGGGGAAGTAAATAAGACATTATGGCTAAATTTATTATGTTTTTTTTCCTTTGATATGTGTAGATACAGTCCATTCAAACAATTGGACCCATATAAATTTGCAGCACGATGTCGTATATGATAATACAGTATGATGCCAGAATATGCTGTAGTTTTGAAGATACCTAAACAAAGTTTTTGTAACACTGTTTTACTTGACATTCTGCTGGGATTCAATATGCATATTGTCATTTATTCAAACAAAAATGACAACATGCAACATGTAATGTATGGACATTAGTTAGTTAACAGTATTGAAGCTTCCTCTTCTGGACATATTGTGCATGTTCTCCATGGTGTTTAGACATGTGCTGTACAGTTTTTTTTTTGCGGTTGGTTACTACAGTAAAACAACCAGACATCCACCGTTACCTCAGTCTCCATATCTGTTATTATATGTATTACAGTATAACTTTACTGTTATCCCAGTATATCACATGGCATACAACAGGATGAGTTTTTGTATGTTTTATATACTGGGAGACAAGCAAGCATGTTCTTTGTTTTAGTCTTGTTTTTAAATAGCATATGTCCTTAAAATGCATTTTGTATTGAATAAGGTATATCCAAATCAGCCGAAGGATCTTTGATTGGGAACATTTTAGTAACAGTACATTGTTAAAAGACAAATCATGTTTGCACATTTTGATTGAGACCCTCTGGCCTCATTCATTGGCCTCAGCTGGTCCCTGACACCCACATAAACACCACACATAAAGCAGCAGAAATTCAGTGTGTTCTGCCTGGAGCAATACACTACAATTCCCACAGTGCCAGTCACAGCTTACATGCCCACAGTGCCAGTTTCAGATGGAATGCCTACAGCGACTCAATGGAAGCGGCTACTGTATTCTCTGGGCAGGGGAGGGGTTATATCTGCAATCATTTTCAATGTAGAACATGAGACATTCTTGTTCATTTTACAGGGCATCTTCCCAGCAAGCTATGTACACTTGAAGAAGGCGATTGTGACCAACAGAGGGTAAGTATCTCTTATTAAGTTCCAGACTGTTCTTTCAGGGCTGAAAGAGGATAAAGTGAGCTAGGGACTTCTCTTCCGCTTACCACTCCTATATTTACCGTTCTGCTTCCCCTCTCTGGTTTCACCTCATAGTTCTACTGTCGCTCTCCTGCATGGTGGATCCTGTGCTCTGTCTCCCACCATCATAAGTGCCACTTACAAACTTGTATGTAATGATTGAGGTCCTCCTCTGAGAGGCAGACAGGCTGAGTGACGAGCTGGCTCAGAGAAAGAGACGGTAGGCCCAGAGGGGGTCTGGTGCCAAGGCTGTTACTGTTTTGAGCGATCAGCCATATGACAAAAAGCTTAGTCGCTTCTCTGGAGGTTCACCTAGTGCTTAGGTGGCTTCTGTCCCTGATGATGTCCTGTGTGCAGCACTGTGCACAGGTGAGAGAGGATCACAAACAGCAAAAAAGATCACCCAGAATAACGACAAAGCATAACGATTCAAACTCTCCCTTTAGTGACACAATAATGACACAGCATAATGATTCAAACCCTCCCTTTAATGAAACACAATAATGAGACAGCATAACGATTCAAACCCTCCCTTCAGTGACACACAATAATGACACAGCATAATGATTCAAACTCTCCCTTCAGTGACACACAATAATGACACAGCATAACCATTCAAACCCTCCCTTCATGACACACAATAATGACACAGCATAACGATTCAAACCCTCCCTTTAGTGAAACACAATAATGACACAGCATAATGATTCAAACTCTCCCTTCAGTGACACACAATAATGACACAGCATAATGATTCAAACCCTCCCTTCAGTGACACACAATAATGACACAGCAAAACGATTCAAACCCTCCCTTTAGTGAAACACAATAATGACACAGCATAATGATTCAAACCCTCCCTTTAATGAAACACAATAATGAGACAGCATAACGATTCAAACCCTCCCTTCAGTGACACACAATAATGACACAGCATAATGATTCAAACTCTCCCTTCAGTGACACACAATAATGACACAGCATAACCATTCAAACCCTCCCTTCATGACACACAATAATGACACAGCATAATGATTCAAACCCTCCCTTTAGTGAAACACAATAATGACACAGCATAACGATTCAAACCCTCCCTTCAGTGACACACAATAATGACACAGCATAACGATTCAAACCCTCCCTTCAGTGACACAATAATGACACAGCAAAACGATTCAAACCCTCCCTTCAGTGACACAATAATGACACAGCATAACGATTCAAACTCTCCCTTCAGTAACACAATAATGACACAGCATAACGAGTCAAACCGTCCCTTTAGTGAAACACAATAATGACACAGCATAATGATTCAAACCCTCCCTTTAGTGACACACAATAATGACACAGCATAACGATTCAAACCCTCCCTTTAGTGAAACACAATAATGACACAGCTTAATGATTCAAACCCTCCCTTTAGTGAAACACAATAATGACACAGCATAACGAGTCAAACCCTCCCTTTAATGAAACACAATAATGAGACAGCATAACGATTCAAACCCTCCCTTTAGTGAAACACAATAATGACACAGCATAACGATTCAAACCCTCCCTTTAGTGAAACACAATAATGACACAGCATAATGATTCAAACCCTCCCTTTAGTGAAACACAATAATGACACAGCATAACGATTCAAACCCTCCCTTCAGTGACACACAATAATGACACAGCATAATGATTCAAACCCTCCCTTCAGTGACACAATAATGACACAGCATAACGATTCAAACCCTCCCTTTAGTGAAACACAATAATGACACAGCATAACGATTCAAACCCTCCCTTTAGTGAAACACAATAATGACACAGCATAACGATTCAAACCCTCCCTTTAGTGACACACAATAATGACACAGCATAACGATTCAAACCCTCCCTTTAGTGAAACACAATAATGACACAGCTTAATGATTCAAACCCTCCCTTTAGTGAAACACAATAATGACACAGCATAACGATTCAAACCCTCCCTTTAGTGACACACAATAATGACACAGCATAACGATTCAAACCCTCCCTTTAGTGAAACACAATAATGACACAGCATAACGATTCAAACCCTCCCTTTAGTGAAACACAATAATGACACAGCATAATGATTCAAACCCTCCCTTTAGTGAAACACAATAATTACACAGCATAACGATTCAAACCCTCCCTTTAGTGGAACACAATAATGAGACAGCATAACAATTCAAACCCTCCCTTCAGTGAAACACAATAATGACACAGCATTACGATTCAAACCCTCCCTTTAGTGACACACAATAATGACACAGCATAACGAATCAAACCCTGCACAGTAATTTATTCAGAACAGCTGCTCCCATTTGTGAATACTAAGCCACTGAAACAAAAACAAACTGGTGTTGCTCTGGGCTTTTCTGCATTTCCACTAAAAAAAACATCAGCTTTCAAATTATTTTTCCTTGCATATCTGTCAGTCAAGAAGGTGAAAGAATGTTGAATAAAATCATTATTTTAAGATGACACATTCTGTCTTTTCAAACATTAGTTATTATTTGTGACACGTCATCTTTGTTTATTAAATTTTATTTTCTTTCTGCATTATCTTTCCACTCTAATTAAACTGACCATGAATGCTGATGTTCAGTTTGAGGAGTCTTGGGGCCTGAAAACCCACCCACATACGTCTCTCATATTATTGAGATATGCTACCCAGTAGAGCTTGTGTTCTTCACTTTCTGAGAACAAGCTGACTCATGAAAAATAGTAATTTGAAGGTTTCAATGAGACCTAACATCCTACTAGCAACAGGTGCTGCAGCTACATTAATGTACCATGCGCTGGATAAAATCTTAGAAATGAAATGCAATGACAACATAGTAACATGTAGTGACCCATTTTTTTATGACAACTACTATCTATTATTCTCTAATCTCTTGAGTTTAAAATCTCTTGAGACATAATTATTGTTAAATATTTAATTATTTTGGTCTCACCTTATTCAATAACAAGACGACCATAACACAATTAGATGAATTTGGGGGGTGGTGGGGGGATTCTGACTTGGAGCTGCTCAGTGTTTCATCCGCGAAAATAGTTACATGGAAAATACTTATTTGTATTCCGTCCTGGTTTATGTGGACGTGCCCGGCTCGTGCAGGGCAGAAAAGTATGAGGGCCTGTATAGGATCTTGGCTACGTTCCAATACTTTTTTTTGTCTCCTCCTTTCCTCCACTCGTTTCCTCCCCTCCATTCCTACCCCGGAAATATATCGGAAATATGTGGAGGAAAGGAGGCGAGGAAACGAGTGGAGAAAAGGGGGAGATGAGAAAATGCATTGGACCGCAGCCTTCCGCAGTAGGACACATCAATGTTTCCTTCATTTGGAGGAAAGGAGGAAGCGAGAAAGGAGGAAAGGAGTAGACGAGATTTCATTTTGGAACAGTGGAGGGAAGGAGGACACATAATCAGTTTCCAGGGCACAGAGGAAAGGAGGGGAGGAAAGGAGGAGAGGAGGAGACAAAGTTGAGTTTTGGAACACAGCCTTGAGTAATCCTAATTCAGCCTGGAAAATGACACGCCCACCCATGACAACTTTATGGCCCACTAATGTTTTTCTCGGAGATACGTTACCTAGTCCTAAGAGCCTGCAGCATAGAAGAGAAAACTTCAATTTTGAAAGTTACTCAGACCAATAAGTAACATAGCCATGCACAAACTCTACTTCATTCTCAAACTTTGATAGTTTCTGCTAAAAATAAGCGGCTTTAACGTATGTTATCAAATACTTTAATTATATTCTAAAAAGCATGCAGTGTGATCCAAATGTAAGTGTATGTAGTTATATGTTGTTATTTTTTTATACAGTTAAATCAATTGGATTTCATTGTTCTCATTGTTTCATTGATCTGATTCTACTTATAATTGACTTGTCAAGGCCAGAAACTAATTGTACTTCTAATGGGCAATTCAAAAAAAATTTAATTTGCACTTTTGTGAAGTAGCAGTAGCACCAACGAACATGACTTATCACAAATTGCAATGCTGGATATCTAGGGTAAGGTGAACACGGTACCGGCCTCTCAAATTAACTGTTATCAGCCTCTCAGTCTGTTCAGTCAATCTATCCAATAAACAAACAGTCATGCTGAAAGATTATATTCAATCGAGTCAAACCAGCAAGGACCCATTTTGTGTATGCACTCTGTCCTGCCGAGACCACCTGGGTAACTCCACTCAGCGAATCAGAGCGTGGCAGTGGGGAACGTGGATGAGGTAAACCACGAATATCAGCGTAACAGCCACAATATCTCCTGACCAATCAGTCTGATCGATAGGAGTGCACGACTTAATACAGGGTTATGGTGCGCGTAGGATACGCACCCTGCAAATCCGCGTAAGTCAAACTCTGAATCCGTGTAGAAGGCATCTTAATAAGAAACGCTCCGATTCCTATGAATCTCCACCCCAAACGCTCAAGTCTCCAAAGCACGCGTGAAGGTTTGAGGTCAGAATACGAACAGACACTGAAAAGGCATGCAGCGGGTCAAAAAATCTCTGAGTGCGGGTCTGAATAGACCCCTTGGTCCCTTTAATCATGTACTCATATTCAATTAAAGCAGACTCTACATGACGAGATCGGTTTCTTTGAGCAGGGAACAAGCAAAAAGTTCCTTCGGAATCTTTTGTATTTATTCTGTGTTAGAAGAGCATTGCATTGCATATACCCGTGGAGAGGCGCGAATCATTTCACTGGGTCCCAGGCATGTATCTACTTTACATGAGATTTCAGAGGAAGCAAACATTACCCACATTGCTGGCATTACTCATAATAAATACTCACATTTTCTTTGATTTTATGTGGCATTCCAATTAATATTATGCACTCTATGAACCAATTAAGGTTGAGTCGACCACAATGCTGGTATTCATATGCTTAACGGAAGTTGAATTGGAATTATATTGCTGTAGAGAAAAAAATGCCCTCTCACATGAGAACGAGAAGAGTGACAGAAACAACCATATCTGACAGTAACTGCCATGACGGCAAATATAATTATATTTACCGTGCAACCTGCAACATTACAGATCGGATAATTACCTATTCTGTAGTCGGAGGAGGAAACTGATCTGTGGTGGAATGTGTCCTCTACACCATGGCAGGATGGTGTAATCGTTCTATTTCAGGCCATTTAGGAGAGTATCTATTTATAATACATGTGCATGCCAGCAGTGGGAATCTTGAGAAGGCACCGTTTTAATGGAGATTAAAGTATCTGCTGAGATCGGCTGTAGACTGTTTGAGGTTCATATTTTTAAATGAGGGACAAAGCAGAGATGTGATTTCCAAGTGTAAAAAAAAATGCATGTACTTAATATGCATCTGCATAGTGTTTTGAAAGCTTTATTTTAAAATTCTGATTAATCGAAGATAGGAACATTCTGATTTGCATAACCCCGTTTAATTAAAAGTGCAGAGTGCCAAATTAATTGAAATTACAATCCTTTCAAAGATCCCTCCTGGGGAATTTAAAAGATTGAGTTTGAGTCTCGATATATTTAATTAATGTTAACATGTTCTGCTATCCATCTCCCTCCCAATACACTACAGGCCCTCATAGTGACTGTAAGACATGATTCCCAAGTACAGTACACAACTCCTCTTTAACAATGTGTCATATCTAAACCACATGTAAAACCCACATACTTTATCTTTTGTAATTTAATTTCTTATTTTTAATGAAAAACTAAAATGTGCAGGTTTTATCGTTAAACACATCAGTGAATATAAAATATAAGTTAGTATAAAATGCGTTATAAACAATGTGGATTCATATGATATTGTCTTCTTTTGTTGAGAAAGTGGTATTGTGGTTTGTTTACCATTGCTGGCAAGAATGCCATCAGTGATGCAATTGCTGTAGCATCAATATAGCTGATGTTAAATGGAAAATGTCTCACCTAAAAATAGCATAGCATGCTATAACGAAGAAGAAGTTTTGGTAAGCAGCTTCATGTTATTTCAGTACGCTGGGGGAGGGAGGGGTCTCCAGGGGGCTCACTCTATAAGGATGCTTGCTTGTGAAGCAGCTATGAACCATGCCAGTGGGGGCTCAAGTCCCACCACCAGGGGGCGCAGCCCCACCCGCGATGCTTGTCTCATCGCCCTGCAGTGGACACCCCAGGTTGGCCAGGAACATGCTGATGCACAAACCGAGAATGTAGCTGATCTCATCCACTGGTGACAAAGGTTCCATGTGATTGGTGGTGCATCTGAAGTGTGAAGAGTAGCATGGGCTTGTCACATGACCTCCAGCTGGGTCAGCCACTACTGTGGACCAAACAGATTGGCTGAGTTAGAGGTGGGAAAAATATTTTCAAAATGTGCATATTCAACAATTTGGAACAAACAAATCTTTTACCCCAGCAGCAGACTTTGAAACATTTTTTTCAGTACACATACTACCGTAACATAAATGTTGGGCAACTATAATTCAAGTAATACAAGTATACAAATTCTGCTTTTTTGATTGAATTACCCTTCTTGAGAAGCCAACATTTGAATGTACGTTTATTGACCTTCCTTGCATGAAAGTTGGCTCTTTGCTGGACTGTCAGTCTAGATTAGATATTTGCAGTGTAAATTAGGACATTGGGACTGTACTGCATTCAGAATGGATCAGTTGGAGATTGGAGGATGGATCAATACACAATAACGAATTAAATTCCAAGACATCCTTTAGTTTATTATACATCTGTAACCTTTGCCAAAGTGATATCAACAAATTTTTTTTAGTCGTTGCACGATAAGCATACATTTTCCTGTGACTCTACAACCCGTGTGCTGCAAAGATTTATATTGGGCAGACCTGTTTGTTTACCAAAATATTCAGTTTTCCCTAATTATCCCTTTAATTAGATAGAGTTAATTATAGGTGCTGTGAAGGAGTGACCCTTCCCTAAACTTTTTCCATTGATTAATGGTACCCAATAAAGAAATGGGCAACACCTGACTGAGTTAAGTCAGGAGTCATGGGTAGTGAAGCCTTTAAAAGTGGCAGTAGGAGAATAGAAAGAGAGATGGAAGTACTGCTACTTGTATGTGCTTGTGTTTTTAAAATAAATGATTGATTTTACCAAGTTGATTTTACTCTGTTGTTTTTAAGCCTTTTACAGGTGCACTTACATTTTCTCACCTGAAGACTGCATGCTTGATTACTCTGTACAGTAAGACAAGGTGCCACTTTTTCACGACAATGTGCATTGCAATAAAACATTATTTAATTAACAATAAATGTTTCAATTTTAATCATTTTAATTATTTATCAGAATTTATTTTATTCAATGTTAATAACTGGAAACTACCAGGGCTTGTGTCAGTTTCTTTTTGGTTCAGTCCCTTCGGCAGAAAAAATAATTTTCAGCCAGCTCAGTCATCAGTGATTTTTATATCAAAAGGCGGAACAGACTGTTCAGATACAGACAGTGGCAGATACAGTGGCAGTTTGATGCTACCAGTGGCAGTCACAGTGGCAGTGTTTGAAGCTGAAAGTGGCAGATACAGTGGCAGTGTTTGAGTCTGCCAGTGGCAGTTACAGTGGCAATGTTTGATGCTGAAAGTGGCAGTTACAGTGGCAGTGTTTGATTCTGCCAGTGGCAGTTACAGTGGCAGTGTTTGATTCTGCCAGTGGCAGTTACAGTGGCAGTGTTTGATGCTGCCAGTGGCAGTCACAGTGGCAGTGTTTGAAGCTGAAAGTGGCAGATACAGTGGCAGTGTTTGATTCTGCCAGTGGCAGTTACAATGGCAGTGTTTGATGCTGCCAGTGGCAGTTACAGTGGCAGTGTTTGATTCTGCCAGTGGCAGTTACAGTGGCAGTGTTTGATGCTGCCAGTGGCACTTACAGTGGCAGTGTTTGACTCACAGCCTGTGTCATAGTTAGGCTCAAAGACTGACTCTCACAGCCTGTGTCACACTGAGGCTCAAAGACTGACTCTCACAGCCTGTGTCACACTGAGGCTCAAAGACTGACTCTCACAGCCTGTGTCACACTGAGGCTCATAGACTGAGGCTCATAACCTGTGTCACATAGAGACTCATAGCCTATGTCACACTGAGGCTCATAGACTGACTCTCACAGCCTGTGTCACCCTGAGACTTACAGACTGTGTCACACTGAGACTCACAGAGTGAGGCTCATAAACTGTGTCACACAGAGACTCACTGTCCGAGGCTCATAACCAGTGTTACATAGAAACTCCCAGCCTGTGTCACACTGAGGCTCATAGACTGAGACTCCCAGCCTGTGTCACACCGAGGCTCATAGGCTGACTCCCAGCCTGTGTCACACCGAGGCTCATAGACTGAGACTCCCAGCCTGTGTCACACCGAGGCTCATAGACTGAGACTCCCAGCCTGTGTGAAGTCTTCACTGGCTTGTTCTGTCCTGTTACTCATGCTTGGACCTCTCCTTCACCGTTTCTCATAAGCTGACTCAGTTCCCACTCAGTCCCCTATACCTCTCCGCCACCCCCACCCCTACCGCCCAGCTCTCCCTATCCCTCTCCCTGCCTGCATCTCCACAGCACCTTCAGGACACTGCTGCGAGAGTTAATAAAGAGCAGCATCACTGAGCTGGAGTACCCTTAAAAACTCAGGAGCAATATCATAGGCCAGTGTGAGAGGCAAAGCGTGTGACAGAAATGACTGATAATACACCGGTGATGCAGCATAGCAGTGGATGGAGCCGATCGTGTGGCAGAAAGAGTACAAATATAGTAAATACAGTAAACTGACTAACGCAGTGGGCTGCTGGCATCGGCTTGCCAAGGAGTCTAAATTTAATGTAAATCTGCTCCTACGCAGCGTGTGTGAAGCTGGCCTGACTTTATGGGATTCAGGTGGAATCATATCTGAATTTGTACCGTGATAGAAATGCAGAAAAGCATGCGCATAGACATGTGACAAAAAATGTGCAAAGACATGTGCACGGTCTGACAAACCTGCTGTGAGCCAGGAGGCATGGGTGAGATGCAATATAGCTGACAAGATCTGTCTGCATAGGACAACCTTAGGAATGCCATTGGAAACCTAAATGAAATAAAATACGAAAGTGAGATAAATCTAACGACGGTGGAAGACGGACATTTGAAAGACATGTGGAAGACAGGTGAAGGGACAGAACGGATGTCGCCGTCCTTCCTCCAGTGAAGGCGGTTCATGTTGTCAACGATCGGAGGGAGAGGAGGGACCTGCAATGGAAAGGATGTCAGGGAAATGATATAAAAACTGCCTGCTTCATGGCTGTCAGGCAAGTCTTACCGCTCAGTGGTAGGCCCATACAAAATTATGTAATCTGTGCGAGAGAAGCAGGGGAGACAATGAGAAGCATGCCTGAACACTGACACCAGCAGGCTAATCCAGGCTTAATCCCATTACACCGACATTCACTGGTTCTCACTCACACTCCTCAAATGTGAAGGAAAAGGAATGGAAGGGGAGGAGAAATGACCGTAGGGCGATAGGAAATAAGCCTATATATTGCATGATTAAAGTTTTCATTTTGTTTATTACTTTATTTGAACATTTTTTTTTTATTTATGATTTGAATAACAGTTTTTTGTCCATGTAAATCATATTTTAAACTGGGTGCAGAGAAATGTGCACAGAATATGCAGTATGTAAAAAGCACAATGTGAAGGATGTCTGACTTGTGTGAGTTGTATTATCACAGATTGTACAGGCACATATGGTTCTCAGGTCTGTATTCTTAATTGTGTTCCAGAAGTTCTACTTGTCTACCACTGATAGGGAAACATTTCAGTTTCAGTTGTTCTCTAAAAAGTCATCAACATGGGCAACTACTGTGACAAGTGTTACAGTGGATATAATAACATAATCTACAGGATCACTGGTGTTGCTCTGTGGTGCTGCGTTTTGTGTGTGTGTGTGTGTGTGTGTGTATGGACTCTATGGTGTTGCTCCTCTTTACTGTGTGTGTGTTTATGTGTGTGGTTGCAGGCAGTACGAGACAGTGGTGCCCCTGGAAGACCCGATTGTTACCGAGGTTACCTCCACTCTGCAGGAATGGGCCGTTCTGTGGAAGCAGCTGTACGTGGTGAGTGGAACTGCCCTCAGTATGTTTATACATATGCAGGTCTGTGCAGACCCCTCAGTGTGCATGCACGCATCCATCCTTGGTGCAGGCCCCTCAGCGTGCATGCATGCACACATACGTCTGCGCAGACCCCTCAGTGTGCATGCACGCACGCATGCTTCTGCGCAGGCCCCTCAGCGTACATGCATGCACACATACGTCTGCGCAGACCCCTCAGTGTGCATGCACGCACGTATGCTTCTGCGCAGGACCCTCACCGTGCATGCATGCACACGTACTTCTGCGCAGACCCCTCAGTGTGAGTGCAGGCAATCAAGAATTTTCACAGACTGAGTAATTCTTTTGAATTTAGAAGGCATATTATACTGAAAGAATCCATCCTGCTTTTTTATTATGCACCAGTAAGTTTGAAATATGTCCTTGTGAAAAAAATTATCCAACTTCATGTTTAGATGGAAAGTTGCTTGCAATCAGAGTCAGGGAAAGCAGGGCTCAGCAAGCTGGGAGGTTTTTGCCCACAGCTTGTGAGTGAGTGCACCAGACTGAAAATGGAGCTGGAGAAACGCAGTGCTCCACAGTTTTAAAACTCCACCCTACTCTACAGCCAAATTACCTACACCACCTCATCTACCTGCAGCACAAAATTCAAAATGCTGCAGAAACAGAATATTACATGTAATTAACTCATGGAATTACGTTAAGATTTAAACCAAAGATGTGTGGACCCGGAGACTTTAATGACTTTCTGGAGTAGCAGTTATTCGTATTGCCGCTGTGTGTTATCCTCCTTAAACTGCACTTAGGAGCATTGAATATCGAGCTGGCTTTAGCATGCCGGTTAAGTCCAACCGAAATAAAAGTTTCATGACAATGTCTTCTACTTCCCCATCATGAAAAACAGACTGAATCCTGGTTAATATTCCTAAGTGCTCTTGTGCAGACAGTGTGTTTGCCTACACAGCCATCTGCATTAGCATGCAACGGCATATACAGGAGTAGATTAACTCTTAACTGAATCTGCTTCACATGGTTGGAACACAGCTATGTGACTATGTTTATGTTTATGGAATTGTGTACATGGAAAACATCAACTAAAATTGTTAACTGATTTTGACCATACCCTGTTACAGCAAAGGGAACTGCTTTGGTTCTCCCAGGCCTCTAAGGTATGACTTTGTTATAAATATTATCCTCCGAGACTCATGTTACATTTTAAAAGTTATTTTTAAAGTTATTTCATTCTTCACAGCCAAATTCAGGGAATTGTTGAAACTATCACTCCCTTGCTTATAGCATAAGTGCTCATGATAGCAAACTACTTTTGATCAAAAAGAAATAAAACCAAGCTTACAGGTGAGATATAAGCATTTTTAAATAAAAAAAATCTGTGAAAATTAATTATAATCATTTTTCAATGCAATAGAGCCGATCATTTAAATAATTGAAATTGTTTTTTAAAAGTAACATACATGTTACGACATGGGACTCGAAAAGCTTGACGTCTCCAAAATTTCAAGATATAACACTGCAACACCAAGCTCGTGATAAAGAAAGAAAGATTTTATAATTTTTTACTTTGTATGTGCTACTGATATTTCTGATTGAGAAAATTACAGTCTTGTCTTGTTGGAACTAGACCCAGGCTGGCTACGGCTCGTCTCTCCAATTCAGCACCTGCGATGTGATATGTTACTTTAGATGAGATTTTAGCAGCGGGACACTTACAGTGTCTTCTGTCATAGTCACTGAAGCAGACAGGAAATATTACAAATCAAGTTAAAGAACACAAACTTTTGGTGTACATAATATAGGCAGAGTAATGAAAAATAGCAGCCATTTCCTATACTAAACAGGCCGTTAATTCCTGTTTATGCGGCGAAATTGTAACTGTGTAGCAACCAGCTGCTGTTCAAATATATATCTGAAATACTTTGTTTGCATGGCACTAAAAATGGCCAGGGGTAGCCCATAGCCTCAACAGACAGCAAGTTGAACAAAATATCAGTGAGGCTTTTCTATAATATATATTTGTTCTGGCGAGCTGGACGATCTAGGAATATGACAAGGTTTTATAATACTGTACATAGTTATCTTCTAACCAGTTGAACAGCCCACAGGTGAATGGATCTAGACATTTACAGGTACTCAGTCGAGGACCAGGCCTGGAGATGTACAGGTGTTCAGGTGTTAAGCACACAGGTCAATGGGTTTAGAGATGTGCAGGTGACCAACAGACAGGTGATTGAGAATAGAGATGTACATGAGTTCGATCAATGGGCCAACAGTAGCATGGCTACATCTGGGTCACTGGCCTTTGGATCATATCAAAACATATCAAAAGCATGATCACCTGGACTGAGTTTAGGTGAATGAACTTTGGTGACCTGGAAGCTATCTAAACTTTCATTAGGAGTAAACTAAGAAAAAAAAAATGACTGAATACATGTGAACCAGGAGGTTTTCCTGTAGCAACAGAAAGTCTGGCCTCTTGTGCTCACTTTGAAGGGAGGGCAATGGACAAAGATTTCTGAGGGAGTGGAATTAAACCAGTCTAATTCTGAAGCTGATTTGCGGTATTTAGCAAAACTTCCACAAAGCACTATAACACTGCTCAAGCACAGGTAGGAGGGATTTTCTCAAAAGCAGTTGCAGATTAAGAATTATGACATATTAACTGAATAAAAAATACACATCCACTCACTAAACAATGCTTTTATCATAACATCCTGTAATTATAGTTCGCAGGATGCTGTATGTGTTTTCAGTATGTTTTGGCATTCTCACAAAAATACTTCCTCCCAAATATTATGCCATTTCACAGCACAGTTTTGGGAATCTTTTATTTTTTGCTGAAAAGATGCTGGTTTTTTAATTGTCAACAATTAAGACAGATTTCTTTTCTGGTGTTGTTCCAAATTAATTCATTTTTGCTGTGATTCTATCTACCCTGGAGGTCTGATGCAAGCTGCTGAGACATTTGTCTGATGGATCGAGGTTCATACTTTTTGCAAGATAGAGAGATTCTGCATTCAAGGAATTTTTCACCGAACACCAAACCAATGCAGAGCAGTTTCCTTAAGGATAGGGATGGCAAGGAACTGGTAACCCCTTCTTTCTGATTTCCCAGTACAGTTTACAATACTAAAACCACCTGATTCTTCCCAAATCCATCAGAAGGAGTAATTATCCCAATTTTAAAATGGTCCCTTCTGCAATAAAGAATGTAAATTAAAAGGCTGTTTTCATATACCAACACTCTGTCTGGTGATAAAGTCAATGACACTGAGGTGAGAACAGGTGATGTGTCTCTTAAAAATGTGTCTTGTCAGTATTAAAACACAGCTTCAGGTTAACTTTGAGCTGTCTATCCTGAAGCATTTGAACAATACTGTACATGGGAGCTGTCAGACTATATGGGACTTGCTGTCTTGATCTGATCCTGTGATCCATGCTGTCGCAATCCGGTCATGTGATCCACACTGTTTAGATCTGATCATGTGGTCCACCCCACCTAGCCCGAGTACTCCTCTCATTTTTCTGTCAGATTGTTTTGTCTGCAAATGTTTATTACAACCTTAAATTTTCAGGGGAGTTCATGAATCTTCTTTAAATAGTATGACAGCATGCTGCAGGGTCATTAATGGCAGTCTAAATGTAGAGGTAGTTTTAGATGGATGGAATGGAAATTCTTCCATTTCTTCCATTTTTAATTGTGGGGCAAACCATCATTATTGTTAAGCATGGCCCTCCAGCTGAACGCTAATTGAATTGTAATGCTTTTATAGCTATTTCCACCAAGATGCTGAACTGAATGAAACGCACAGAACCAGTTGTGTGGCTTCCCTTCTGTTGCCGCGTTGATATATTTGACCTATTTGGTTTGTGGTTATGGGTGAATCTCGTGATGAGCAGGGCCACTTGACAGGACTCCCTCTGTGTGTGTGTGTGTGTGTGTGTGTGTGGCTGTCACTGTGACTGTCTGTTGTGGCTCCAAACTCAGGCACACTCCAGGCAGTGGTTGTGGAAGCAAACGTCCCAGATATGTTTCTCTCTAAGCACACCTTGGGAATGGGATGGTTCACACCTATGAAAATGTAGAAAGTAATGCCAAAATACAATTTAAAGAATTTTAATCATGAACAAATCAAAACACGTGCTTAAATGATTGTCACCAAATAGGCTGCTGTCATTCTGAAGCTAGCAACAATCAAACCTGCAGTAGGAGTGCCTGTAGCTAATATAAGTCATAAACCATAAACTGTAACTTGTAGTGACCAGAGGCATTCACTTTCCCCAATAGCAGTCTTTACACCCTTCCTCTATTTGTTATCTGCATTTATGACCACATTTTTGTATCTCTGAGGTTCTGCGTCGTTAATACAGATGATTGACTGGGCTGGGACAACTTCGTCGTGAGTCTCCAAATGGTCAATCACCTCATTTGGTAAAGGAGTCCCAAGGTGAACCACCGCAAGTCACATGATCAAATGAACAACATTCAGTTCTGAAGTTTTTTTTATGTTCAAAGCTAAATACTTATTCATACACATTCATGAGTATAACGTGTATACCAAAAGTGGGTAAAACATGTGAAACGGGCTCCATTGTGGCTCAGAGAGGAGTGATGGGAGTGTAAGTCGTTCTGTAAGTGTGTAAAAAATGTGAAACAGGCTCCATTGTGGCTCAGAGAGGAGTGACGAGAGCTGAAGTGATCAGTTGTCACATGCACTTATTTCCACTTACATGGCCTGCAGCCTATGGGGAGTCTTGCAGGGTGAGAGGAAATTAGGCAGTTCCACACTCAGCCCTGGACTGCAAACTACTGTCTCAACCTAGAATGGAAAAGGATGGCTGTGACAAGTCACTTCCAATTAAAACCATTATTTTAATATAACATGACTGTTCAGGTTAAAAATATAGGAATTGAATACTTCTGCAGATAAACATTTCATTTTTTGGCTGACAAAAGCCTCAAAAGAAAGGAAATTCAGTAGATTTCCTCAGCATTATATTGACTTGCACTGACAAGCATTTTCCGAAAACTGAGTTAATGACTATGATGTTTTACTTATATTGGGATGCTTGTGCTCATCTTTGGCTGCTAAAGACAAACAGATGTTAAGAAGCCAGAAAAATAAATACTCTTCAAGTAAATAAATGTTGTTATATTATACAAGATCTCTCAATGTGTTTTGAATGCACTATGAGCCGTACATTAGGGTTTTATTAGATTGTTAAATTAGATTTATTAATTTGCATTGTTCAGAACAGTTTATATGGCTGAGAATACAAGCCCCTCAAATTCACTTGTAATTTCTTTGGAACGTGTTATATTGTATGAAATGTGTTCAGACAGCGGGGGTCCTGCCTCTGGTCTGTGCGCAGACATGTTTCCTGGATACCCTGCCTGGATACTGTCTGAGTCCTAAAGGTGATTATGAGCCAACGGGAAGTCTGATGGAATACAGGAAAAACTTGCATGTTTGATTCAATCAAATGCACTTAAAGAGGTAAATGCATTTGATTCAATCTGGCCCTTGGCTTCATCCTTCATTTCCACCCTGCAAAGGCATAATTTATAATTTTACATAGTCCTCTCACTCTACAGGGCACGCTGTAGTGGTTTATGGTGATTTGTGTATTCTATTAATGGGTGTTACTGATGGACCCAGGGACATTGTAACTCATATTCACACAGGCAGCTATGTAGAGCCATGTGTCACACACACACACACACACACACACACTATTCTGGCATTACGACTCAGTAGGATTTTTAACCTCCAAACTGCCACATATGGTTGAGCAAGTGTTTGATCAACACTGTTTACAAATGTCCCTGAGACAGTGACTGCCGCCCATTGGCCCTCAGAGATGGATGACTGTACTGCACTTGTTAAATAAAGAGCTGTGTGCTTTCCTATGAGCTGTGTAGACTAATACCCCATTAATATGTACAAGTAACAAATCCCCATTTTGACAATATACTGCACCAAAAACTGGCTTCTTAGTGACAGTTTTGCAGTTTTCATTTATGCAAGGACCACTGTCCTCAGGCTGGCAGTGCAGTGTCAGCAGAATTTAAACACATCTTACATTTAGGTGTCTATTAAAATGCCTGTTCAGGTGTACTCAATATCACTGTAGAAGTGCTGCACTGCTAAGCCGTTATACTGTGTCTAACCCAAACAACCAAACTTATTGACCTCACCGCAGCACCCACTCTGTTGGTTTTGGGAGGAGAGGCTGAGTCATGTGACAACAATCTCGCTTCATTTGCACACAGCAGCCGCACCACTAGTCGTGCACTGCCTATGACCTCGGAGGAAAACGTAGTCAGCGCTCTCTCGGTTTGTGCCACCACAGGCGCCCATCGTGACCAGAGAGGGGGACTGTTGCGATGACACCAATGAACTTAAGCGACTTACCCCCTATCAACCCCCAACGAGGCTGGCTGAATGTGCCTCGCCATATGCGGACCTCCAGCCATAGCCGGCAATGGCGAGACCGGGTTTTGAACCCCTGACCCAGGGCTCCCAGGCGAATGTCACCTGGCCACCACCACCCCAGCCTCAGCCTCAGCCTGCTTGGCTCTGTTTTGAGGGGGCAAGCTGCATTTTCTGGGCTACGGTGCAACAAATTTACAGTGCAAACTAGTCTTACTGCTCTTGGTTGATAACTGAATCAGCTATCAATCAAAGGACATGTGCAAAATTGTAAGTGAAAGCCCTATTTCGTTGACACTGAAATCACTGACAAGAAAATGGGGAAAATTCAATGGAATCAGTAAAAGAATAGTAATTCAGCATAGCTAATGTTTTTTTCAGAGTATATATATATATATATATATATATATATATACACTATGAAAACCCACGGATCAATCTGTTCCTCGCCACAGTTTGAAGGCTGGCATCTACAAAATATATTCTTGTCATGGCTAGCCAGTTAACTACCTAAATGTTTTTAGGTAAAGATGTGAGACTCACAGGAGAGTATAAATGAACGTTTTAAAGAGGACTATTTTGGTTTGATGAATATCCAAGCCAGGGGTTCTCAAACTTATTACTCAAAGGTCCACATCTCTCTCCATCAGTTAACATCGCTATGACAATGATGTCAATGCAGGGAAATAAGCCACATTAAAACCATATTCATCTGGGGACAGAATTGCTGTGAATGATTTCCAGCATCACTTTATATTCAATGGCAAGAATTTATTGATCAATAGAAAATTTATTTCAAAATAGAAAACTGTACACTTCAAAATGTATTGCTTTCAGAACTCAAGGTATGGGCTGGGTCCGGATTGACTTGCTGTTCGGTCCGCATGGACGCGGACTTTGAGAAGCCCTGATCTACGCCAACAAAAATCAAGATAGCGTTACATTTAGTTGTTTAATCAAGCAGTCTTGACAGACACGCTGTAAAAGACTGACTCTGGTAAGAGAGAAAAAAGTGGATTATATTGGCATACTAACTATGTTAACTACAAAAAAAATAACATTAGCCATACACTTCTCACACTACAATCACAGAAAAGATGATCAATCTACTAGTAAGCAAGTTGTTCAATCAAGTAGTCTTGACAGGCAAACTGATAATATGGCCCTTCTTAGATATGACAGAGAGTCGAAAGTTGACTAAATTAGTTAGCAAAAACTGTGGTAGCCATGAAACTAATGTTAGCAATACACTTTGAAGCATCTCATACTCCAGTCACAAAGAACAATGTTCTGTTCAACATTAGCAAGCAAGCTGTTAGATCAAATAGTCTTGACAGGAAAGTTGTGACAAGATGATATGACAGAGATATAAAAGTGGACTATGTGGACCATGTCATAAAATTATGCCAACTATAAAAAACACTTTAGCAATATACTTTGAATCTCACACTCCAATCACAAAGAAAGATCTTGAATCTATTAGCAAGCAAGGCTTGCCTACCTGTTAGCTACCAAGCTACAATTAGCACATTTTCTTGAGATCATGAGAAAAAAGTCTCAACTCATTAGTGGCTGATAATGCTAACTTTGCTGAACTATATCATTGCTATTTCAATAGATTTATTAGCATCCTCATTATAATAGACTGAACGGTTTGGAGCCTAAGCAAATAGGAATAAGGTCTGGACAGGGAGTGGGGCTTAAAATCTGCCAGCTGTCCACCAGTCCCTCATTGGCCCCTTTGCTGTGGGGGGCCCTAGGCAGCTGCCTACCTAAGTCCACCTGCAGTATGTAATATAGACCAATGGCGTATAATGGACTGAATGACCTTTGCACCGAGCCTGGCCCGGCCCAGGTTCATGCAATTTTTCCTCTGCCCTGCCTAAACTGATTCCTCAGGTGAAGGACTGGTACGTAATACAGGCTTCTACATTACAATGGACTGGCCTAGATCATGTTTCTTTTTGGCAGACTGTCTTTCTAGGGCCCCAATAACACCTGCACTATGTAATATAGGCATGTAGAGTATGATGGATGGAAAGGTTTTCATTTCCAGGGGTGGGGGAGGGGGAGGTCCCTGTGAAAATTGCCGGACAAGCCACATGATATTTTTGCTCCCTTCTCCCTCCGAAAAGCAGAGCCTTCTACCAGAGTCAATGTAATGAGGCTTACAGGACAATAAAAACCAAAATACATGACCTTTCCCGACTGAATTAGCATTAATTATTTCAGGAAATATCATCCTTTACAAGTCATACATGTTAACTTAGAGAAGGACATCTTCACACAGCCAGACCTCCAAGCAAACCTGTGTTTAGTTTTACTGTAATAATGATTGATAAATAAACAATGAATAAACTGGAATATTTCAACAATCATTTGCAAGTGTGTATGCACCGTGCATACTGACAATATTGTCTAAAACACCAACATTAAAGAAATAAACAAATGAATGGGCAGTGAAATCAGACCACAGAGAGCATGAAGCAGCTTTGGGAAAATGTAAAAGGCTAGCGAATGTAGAAGGAAAGGGTAAAACCATATTAAACACGATACACAACACGTGTATTTTGAGAGCAATCATGTTTGTTGTAAACCATTTGCTCTATTCACAATAGTATTACAGGTAAATTAGATATAATTGCACAGGCATTTACAGATACGGATTTTTGACACAAGATGATGTCGTTTGGGTTCTAAGGGTTGAGTAAACAACCCGCCAGCTTTATGCCCACAAGTCATGTGATTTGGAAAATGTAAATACACGAAATAAGATCCTAACCATTTTAAGGCAACTTAGCTTGTATGCAGATCTGCAGCCAAAACCATTAATTGGGGGAACTCTCACACACGCTTCCCCACAAAGTGGTCTTTTCACTGTCTGCTGTCTCTTTCACTGAGTAATGGCCTTGAGATAGAACAGCTACTGCAACAGTTTTGTGCAAAGAACTACAAATCCCAGAATTGCTGGTTTTCAAATTGGATTCACTGAGCTTCACCCACATGATTTTCCCACATCTATTTCTGGGTGAAAATATGGGCGACATGCTGGCACTGTCGTGTCCTGATAGCTCCATGGTAAATAGATCCATAGCAGACCATTAAATACAACAATGCAACATGAAAGTCACCAATAAAACCACACAATGACACCTCAATCACCAGAAAGAAAAAAATATATAAAATGTATATAGTAAAGATGAAATCCAGTGTTAATGCTCATGTACAGTAATTAGCTTTAAAAAAAATGAAATAAGTGAATAAAAGTAGACACATTTATTGTATTTAGTTCATTATCAAAGCTGAATTTTAAGTCAATGTAGACATCTACTGCTGGCAGGCAATGTCACCGCTCACACCTGGTTTCACAGTGTGTAGGACAGCGAGGGTGTGGGGGGTGCTTGCTAAAGGTTACTGAAGGGGCAACCATGAAAGCTCCACCCCCCAACCCCCACGAGAAAAAAACACATCCCAATGGCACTATGTGTTCATACTTTGTATGAATAATGAATCATTTTATCATAAATCCCCTCTTACATGTTTTCGCTGGTAAAAATCTTACACTCTGTGGAGATTCTCTCAGGGAAAGTTGTGTAATTTCTTGGGTTGTGATTCAGCACAATGCAGTGGGTTTCTCTCTCTCTCTCTCAGCTTTTATTCCGCTGTGATGTTAAAAATGGAGACAGAGGCTCTGTGAGAGGAGTGCCAGTCTCCTGGCCCATTTCATTCATCAGACAGAGCTGTTTCAGCCCCCTGGCGATGGCCCTTATGTCTAGTTTTATTTTTAAGAAAATATTGCTAATTTTTAAAGATTTTCAAAGAGATGCAAAACATTTGTTGTGCTCCTGTGACAGTGTATAACATTGAACACTCCAGTGGCTTGAGAAACAAGCTTGATACTTGGAGTATGCCTTTGTAATATTTCAGAGTGAGAGGTCTGTGTGCGTGTTTGTACATGGACAGTGTATGTGTGTGTGGAGGGGAAGTGTGTGTACGTGTGCATATGTCTGAGCAATGTCTGTGTGTGTGCAAGTGCAAGTGGGTGTTTTATGTGAGAACTGTAGACCTAATTATGTTGTCGAATATACCATTTCATATGATATAATGTAATGTTTGCTCATTGTTTATGACAACACTGATTTTTATGATTATGTAACCCTAATTTTATGTGTGCACATAACAGGCCATTAATATAGTAGTGCTACAATGTGCTCACATAATGGGGTAAGTGACCCTTACCTTTGGGCTAGTAAAACCTCACCCATACCTGCTGGATGGGAAACTGCCTGGGTTAATTTAGTAAGCTAGAAGGTGTGCTGCTGATGTAAGGTAAAGTACATCTGTGTGTGGGTGTGTGTATGTGTGATTCACAGGGAGACTGAAGAGTTAGCAACTCAGAGCCTTTGCCTTTTATGGCAAAAATGTAGGGAAGAAATAATCTAGTTTTTAATTTCTGTCATTCAGTATTTTTTTCTTTTCTTACATGATAATGAATAATTACTGTCAAAATCAGATTTTTGTGACTATTAATGAGGCAGGTGGTCTGGTCTTTAGTAATTTGATGCTGACCCCAGCTCCTGTTGCCCAGTTTGACACACAGTCTCAGTGTTCCAGTGTCAGTGTGACACACAGTGACTATCAGTGTTCCTGTGTCAGTGTGACACACAATGTCAGTGTTCCTTAGTCAGTGTTTCTCACAGAGTCAGTGTTCCTGAGTCAGTGTGACACACAGTGTCAGTGTTCCTGAGTCAGTGTGACACACAGTGTCAGTGTTCCTGAGTCAGTGTGTCACACAGTGTCAGTATTCCTGAGTCATTGTTACACACAGTGTTAGTGTTCCTGAGTCAGTGTGACACACAGTTTCAGTGTTCCTGAGTCAGTGTGTCACACAGTGTCAGTGTTCCTGGGTCAGTGTGACACACAATGTCAGTATTCCTGAGTCAGTGTTTCTCACAGTGTCAGTGTTCCTAAGTCAGTGTGACACACAGTGTCCGTATTCCTGAGTCAGTGTGACACACAGTGTCAGTGTTCCTGGGTCAGTGTGACACACAGTGTCAGTGTTTCTGAGTCAGCGTGACACACAGTGTCAGTGTTCCTGAGTCAGTGTGTCACACAGTGTCAGTGTTCCTCAGTCAGCATTATACACAGTGTTAGTGTTCCTCAGTCAGTGTGACACGCAGTGGCAGTGTTCCTAAGTCAGTGTGATAGACAGTGACAGTGTTCCTAAGTCAGTTTGATAGACAGTTACAGTGTTCCTAAGTCAGTTTGATAGACAGTTAAAGTGTTCCTAAGTCAGTGTGATAGACAGTGACAGTGTTCCTAAGTCAGTGTGTTAGACAGTGACAGTGCTCCTCAGCCCTGCTGACATATGCTGAGGTGCTGTTACCATGGCAATGCTCCTTCCAGGCAATGGCAGCCACAGACCTGTCATCAGGGTTTCAGCCATCATGGACAAGCAGATACAGGGGGGATTGGGCAGAACCGCGGAGGACATGAACCGTGTGAAAACCAGCCTCCACCATGGGACCGGATGTGTGGGGGGTAGGGGGAGCTGGAACACGTGCCTGGAGCATCATGGTGTTCGCTGTTCTCACCGCCCCCTCTCTCTCTCCCACACGCTCCTCTAGCACACAATAATGCCTGCTCTGCTCCCACTCAACAACTCTCACAGTTGGCCACAGCGGGAAGTCTTCTGCTGCAGTTGGAGAAGGAGACAAAATCTTTTCTTTGCTATTTTAGTGAGGGAGGGACGTCATTTAGCATCCATACTGGACATCTGATCTGATCTATGGAATGCAGTTTTAGGATCGGCTCACAATATGCACTCACACACACATGCACACACAGTGAGACCCACAAACACATGAAAACATGAAAACAAACATTCAGACAACAGACAACACCCCCCCCCCCCCAATACACAAACTCACGCGATGCACACACAAATTTTGAAGTATTTCTCAGTAACTATGACATTTACCTGATGTAAATATTTTGTAAACCTAATATGAAATCTGGATGTACTGATAGCAGAGGTTGTACAGTGCTCCCGTAAAGTCTTTTATCTGATATGTTTATTGTGAAGCCGCAGGCCAGCATTTGCTTTTATGCAAATCTATGGTTTGATTTTTTGCATAATACCTGAGTTAATGTTTTACTGCTTCATAGTGAAATATGTGTGTGTTCGGCTGTGCTGTTTGGCCCCCTACAGCTCGATAGGATGCAATCTGGTGTGGAGAGGCAGCAGGGGAAGTCTACTTCATCCTTAGTGTCTGTGCTCACCCAGTGCTGTTCCGTTTAAATTGAGCTATCTGGGGGAACCGGTCCAGAACAGCTCGAATAATTCCAAAGAGCAAAGCAGCAGAGCCGAGGTGGGCCAGATAAAGAATGCTTTTACAGATTTCTGGGGTTGAGCATTCCCTTGCATTCCTCTGCACTGATTTTTTAAGGTTGCTAAGCAACTGGTGGCACTGCAATGGCTGCTAAGAATACAGCTCTGGCAGGAGCCCAGCTGGAGGGGAGCCCTGGGCACCTGGCCTCCAACATGGCTGCCCTCTGACTTACTTCCTGTGCCCCCTGCCCCAGTCAGTACAGCCCCTACAGCCCATTTAGCCCCCCACTGCTCCTTCAGTCTCCTCAACCAGCTGCCCAAGTGCGTCGGTACCAGATACAGATCAGAACAGTGTCTCTCTGGAGCATCGTGTGAGGTGGACCTCCTGTTTCCTTTGGGGAAAGTGTGGGTGGAGTGAGGGTAGTGCCTTGACATCACCATGCCCCTCTGAGACAATGAGCATGACATCACAGTGTAACTCTGAAGCAGCAGGTGTGATGTCACAGAAGTACGCTGAGACAGTGCGGTTGGGTTTAGCACCCAGAAACTTCCTATTAAGTTCAATGATATTCGAATCTATTGAATGTGGAAGCCATGGAAAGCATTTCTCTTCATCCTGGTGTTCATGAAACCACTTCAGTTTGTTTAATTTGTTTATCAGTATGTCAGTATGTTCCAGGGTGTTATCATCTCCGAATATAGGGGCATGTTTAAGGGTAGAGTGTTCGCACCATAGGGTACACCTGGCCCTGTGAATTGGTTTCCTATCCATGGCAATTATAAGACCATGCAGAGTAATTATCAGACCCCATAAAATGGCTGCCCATTCCATAACATTCCGATCACCATTTAATAACTGGCAACAAACATCATGGGTTAAAAGCTTGCTTTTGTTTCCTCTGAATATAATGCAGGGAAGAGTAAAAGATGACTGACTGGACAATATTACCTTTTTTTTACATATTACTGTTGCTCATTTATCAAAGTTATGTTTCTTTATGCATTAGCCTTGTCTTATGCCCATGTGTTAGTGCCAATGCCTTCTAGTTTTATGCGGTAATATCTATTGATAATATTCACTTAGTGGCATGGCGGCTGTGCAGTGGGAGCGGTGGCGAGTACAGGAAATTGGGACGACGCCTTATCTCCTGATTGGGCACCGGTCGGTGATGGCCAGTGTAATTTTTTCATGCTTGGTTTGTGTTGACATATTTTTTATATTGTCTCCCTTACCGGATGAAAAAAGAAGTTTTATTATGTGTGACTCAGGCACAGGTGCTGGGTATTAGGCCTCTTTGGAGCTCCGTTAAATGGCCGCGTGTTGCTTAGGAAACTCACAAAAGTGCTGATTGTCACACCTCTTTCACAGCTGACACACAACTGGGATTCAACTTACTATGACTCCCCTGGGTATCTGCCTTTGTCATTTTTATTTAGTTAAGTCAAATTTAAAGTTACTTTTCATGCAGTTTAATCTTTTGTTGCCAATAGGGGAAATAGAGATTATTTTATACCTTTTATCTACCCTCTAGCCTACAAGCTATCAAATTCAGCCTACACTCTGGCAGACAAAGGTTATTAATGTTTTGTGCCCTCTCAGGAGCAAGTAATTGAGGTGTAGCTTGCAGGGCTCTGTTTTTGGTTGTATTTTTTTTGTTGTTGTTAAGTGTTGAAGATTTTTAGGATTTACCTCATCATTATGTTCTCATGCCCCTGGTCTCCTTACCATAATGAAAAATGATCAAGTGTGAAATGTCCAAGGCTAATGCTATCACATTAAAAGAAAAAAAAATGAACCACAATATAATAACAGCCATCAACATCTTCAGAATCAATTAAAGTTTTAAAATTTTCTTCCTTCTCAATCTTCCCCAGGTCGTTTCCTGGACAAACGCACACACGTGCACAGAAACAATAAACTAAAAAGTCAAACAAATGCACAGAAAGACAGATGAACTCCAAACAGCCAAACGTATGCACACAAAAACAGATGAACGCCAAACAGCCAAGCGTACGCACACAAAGACAGATTAATGCCAAGATACCAAATGCTGGCACACACGAACAGATAAATGGCCAAAACAGGCACACCAGACAGAGTGGGAGCCGAGCTTGGGGTCCAGGTGTATGTATATGGGGGGCAGGCATTTGAAACTGTGACTAAGAGGCAGTGACTCACATTCTGCAGATCCCTCCCCATCTCTGCTATTCCTCCTGCAACAGGCAACAACATAAATGCTGCAAGTCCACCGTGTTCCTCTTCTGCGTTCTTTTCAGCCCGATCAAATCGATCCAGACCCGCCACTCTCTTCATTAGTACTGATCAAAGAACAGCAGACAGATATCTGTATGCTTATGAAAACACAGACCGCTCGTCTGTGTCCAGTGCATGAATAAGATCTTATTGTCTCCTCTTAATTCGATTTCCAGCCCATCAAAGCTTTGCCCTCCGGTCCAGCGGTAATGCATCGTAATTCGCCCTCCCCGGCAAGCACCATTCTTATCAGAGCCGGGGATGGTAATTCCTTTGACATTTGCTTTCATTCTGCCAACTTTACAGTAAAGTTGTGTGCCCTTTGCCACCGCTGCCTCTGACAGCAGTGTTTCCAGTACTCTGTCGTTGTTTCACCCATACCTCGGTCGCATGTTTGCAGCAGGACATCACAAAGGATCTGTCTCTGTTTGGAAAAATATCTTCCCTACCTTATATATTTTTGTTTAATTGTGGGATTGGAAATGTGCTTTTTCATAGCTGATGTGAATTAGGGCTGTCACCAATACAAATGAGGAATTCCCACTGAGCTGCAACTCTGAGAACAGGAGTATTTCACTTCCAGTTTACTGAAGGAAGGAGCAATGAGCTCAGTCTTTTGACCCAGTCAGTGCATCTCTGATACTTCAGTAATTCGATTGAGACGGTGCTGTGGAATTTATCCCACTTGAAAAACCTGATAAATGAATGCAGGTCAGTATATGAGGTAGATGAATGTATGAATAAAATAGTTGCAGGTCATGGGAGGTTGATTAAAGTGTGAATGTAGTTACGCGGCTGAATGAAGTTATGAAGCATTAAGAAGGCTCTGGGCTGTTTGTTATTTTTAGAATGACTTCATGTTGAATGTCACGAAGTAGAATTTACAAATCTGAGGCATTTCTCTGTCTGATGGCCACCATATACCTTCACTGTGGAGTTTCCCTAGAGAAAACTGCTACAGCGCAATGGAAACGCTCTCTCTGTGTAAAAGCATAAACTGCTACAGCACAGTGCTAAACTGTGTGTGTGCAAAAGCAACAGCTGCTATAGCACAGTGCTGAACTCTTTGTGTGTGTAACAAAGTAAACTGCTACAGCACAGTGCTAAGCTCTCTGTGCGTGTAAAAGAATAAACTGCTCCAGCACAGTGCTAAAGTCTGTGCATGTAAAAGAGTAAACTGCTACAGCACAGTGCTAAGCTCTCTGTGTGAAAAAGAGTAATCCGTGTGTAAAAGAGGGATCACTGTATAGAGCCAGTTGAAGAGACTCACCTTTATCCCTCTCTTTGCCTTATCAGTAGTAATTGGGAAATGAGATTACATTGAACTACCATATAGTTAGCGTCCATGACATTGGCTGTGGAGAGAAAAACATTTTAATTACATCTGTCATAGACTGACAGCTAAGTGTAGCACGACAGATTTATGAAACGTCCTTTCAACATTCAGCCTTTGACCTCTTTGACTGTTGGCTGATGGCTTGCTTCTGTCATGGATATTATCTGTTGCTGTGCTGTTGATTGCGCATGTGTTGATGTATATATACGAAATATGCTGAAAGAATCTACAGAGAGCAACAGATGCGGTTGTGAGGCTCTCACTGGAGTGAAGGATCAGGTTTGGCGTTTGGTGCGGTGCTTGTCCTCGCCATGGAGGAGTATGGTGAGAGGAGGGAGGCATGGTGTAGCTGCAGATGGGACTGGCAGCACATGTGACCAATGGCGTCTTCCTTTGGCACTGCATCCGACCAATGGCGTGTCCCTCCGGCTGTGTGCTGCTCTGCTGCTGACACAGGCAGGGAGCGCGCGCACACGCGAGCGGCTGTGTGGGCAGCTGAGCGCTTCATGCAATGGTAGTTAGGTAACTACAGCACACAGGCAGCGAGTTTAGAGGAGAGAGAGAGAGAGACACTGGCAGATAGCGAGAGTTACTGTTAAAGACAGAGGGAAACGACATGTAATTTATGATGCTTGAAATGAAACAAAACGGACCCACTGTTAAATGCTATCGGTGTAGATAATGCAAGCTGCATATCGTATAGGTTTAGAAACTATAATTTACTGGA
Source organism: Albula glossodonta (assembly GCA_019788955.1). NCBI lineage: Eukaryota > Metazoa > Chordata > Actinopteri > Albuliformes > Albulidae > Albula > Albula glossodonta. The sequence continues at coordinate 810,822 of JAFBMS010000124.1, forward strand.
GGAATTCCTTACTGGAAAAGTAGGAGGAGAGTGTGAGAGAGAGAGCATGAGCAGGCGTGTTTGAGAGAGAGAGAGAGAGAGCGAAAGAAACCCATAGAATTGGAAAGGATTGGGAAGAACGGTTTGACAAGCTATTATTTCAGCACATCAAGTTGGGAGCTGATGTTTACAGGCGACCAGCTGGAGCATTCAAACGAAGGGAGAAGAGGCAGAGCGCTCGGAATCTGTAAGTACCCAAGGCTGTTTGTGAGGACCGCTTTCTCTCATGGGGTCACATTCCTGGGCCTTTTTCTAAGGTCCACCTCTAAAGAGACAGAGCAGTGATGCTGTGCTATGAAAACAGGCAGCGTGACATCACTTAGGCCCCCACACCATCAGGGTGGCGAACTACTCCTGAGCCAGCGCGTACGTAGGATTGATTTCCGTGTGGACGTTGTGTGTCTCTTTGGCTGCTGTGGAATACCTTTGTGTTTTTGTCTCATGTCCTTCGCACGTCAGTAGATCTTGCTGGTAAATAAAACATTTTGCACATCAGTTTTTAACGAAATACTGCCATGCTTTTGTTCATCAGCATGGTCAAAGTGACAGATTGTAGTCAACCGGTGAATGAAGTTCAGCCCTGTTGTTTTGTACCGCAATATGTCACAGTGGCTGTCTTAGCCAATTTTTTGCTACATGCTGAAATGGTACTGGGTCACACACTGACAGTCATAGATCCAGTTAATTTACCTCTTCCAGGGCTACAGTGTTGAGTTTGACAGTGCTCAGGCAGTAAGATACATGCCCACGTAGCTGGTTTTTAAAGTTGTGCAATGAGATCCTAGGAATTATTTTTCTTTCAAGGATCATATTGGTTGCCTAGCCCTCTGTTAGGTCAGGGGTGTCATATTCTTTTCCAAGAACCAAAGCAACTGCTGTAGTTTAGATACAACAAGATTGATTCAAGTTGTAGGCTAAGGAGTGCACCCAACTTGCTTCTCAGGCCTAAATGGACTGCTGTTTGAAACCTGATGCTATGTGCCTATAGGACTGAAACTCATCACGGTGTTAGGTAGAGGGACGACACACTCCCATGTGTTCCCTAAAAACACTGCCCTGTTGTGTTTGGCAGTCATTTAACTGGTGCCCACAGTGGGAGACCTTTGCAGGCCAGGATCAGGGCCAGAGAGTCCTCCCTGCTGGCAGTCTGCCAGAGCAGCTCTGTGCCCTCATGGACCACAGTACTGTCACTGTGTCTGTACAGGGTAGCACTGTGCCCTTATGGACCATAGTACTGTCACTGCGTCTGTACAGGGTAGCACTGTGCCCTCATGGACCATAGTACTGTCACTGTGTCTGTACAGGGTAGCACTGTGCCCTCATGGACCATAGTACTGTCACTGCATCTGTACAGGGTAGCACTGTGCCCTCATGGACCACAGTACTGTCACTGTGTTTGTACAAGGTAACACTGTGGTGTGCTCTTATAGACCACAGCACTGTCACTGCGTCTGTACAGGGTAGCACTGTGCCCTCATGGACCATAATACTGTCACTGCATCTGTACAGGGTAGCACTGTGGCCTCATGGACCATAGTACTGTCACTGCATTTGTACAGGGTAGCAGTGAGCTCTGGTGGACCATTGCAGTGTGGGCAGCGGACGGCAGACCTGCCAACGTGCGCTCATGTGCATAGGGGTGATCTCTCTGATGATCGGATGTTTTAGATCTTGTACCTTCTGGGGCAGTTTCTCTCCAGCTCAGATGTTTGAAATCTCTGTCCTGCTTGAGCAGATTCTCTCTTATGGTCAGACGTGTGTACAGATGGCCTGTTTCTCTGCATCCCACCATTTTCATGGAGTTCAGCTTCATTGCCTTTTAAGGGGGAGCAGAATCCTTTCCAATTTCTCAGTTAGCTCCGCTAAGCTTCTTTCTTTTTTTTTGCTTCTCTCTGAAAAAGGCCTCCTGTTTGTAAATGGCACTTTGATGAATGTGAATAAATCAAAGCAGCATGAATGAAACTATGAAGCTGGGCAAGCGCCCCAGGTCACACACATAGTGCCAGTGAGCTGGGTTACTCACAGGGGCAGTGAGCTGGGTTACACACAGGGACAGTGAACTGGGTTACACACAGGGATAGTGAGCTGGATTACTCACAGGGGCAGTGAGCTGGGTTACTCACAGGGACAGTGAGCTGGGTTACTCACAGGGACAGTGAGCTGGGTTACACACAGGGGCAGTGAGCTGGGTTACAAATAGGGACAGTGAACTGGGTTACACACAGGAACAATGAGCTGGGTTGCACACAGGGACAGTGAGCTGGGTTACACACACAGGTGAGTGGGAGAGTGAGCTGGGTTAAACACAGGGACAATGAGCTGGCTTACTGACAGGTGAGAGGGGAGAATGAGCTGGGTTACTGACAGGTCAGAGGGGAGAGTGAGCTGGGTTACACACAGGGACAATGAGCTGGGTTACTGACAGGTCAGAGGGGAGAGTGAGCTGGGTTACACACAGGGACAATGAGCTGGGTTACTGACAGGTGAGAGGGGAGAGTGAGCTGGGTTACATACAGGGACAGTGATTTGGGTTACACACTGGTGAGAGGGAGACTGAGTTGGGTTACACACACAGGTGAGGGGGGATAGTGGCTGGGTTACACACTGGTGAGAGGGAGAGTGAGCTGAGTTACACACAGGTGAGAGGGGAGAGTAAGTTGGGTTACACACACAGGTGAGGGGGGATAGTGGCTGGGTTACACACTGGTGAGAGGGAGAGTGAGCTGAGTTACACACAGGTGAGAGGGGAGAGTAAGTTGGGTTACACACACAGGTGAGGGGGGATAGTGGCTGGGTTACACACTGGTGAGAGGGAGAGTGAGCTGAGTTACACACAGGTGAGAGGGGAGAGTAAGTTGGGTTACACACACAGGTGAGGGGGGATAGTGGCTGGGTTACACACTGGTGAGAGGGAGAGTGAGCTGAGTTACACACAGGTGAGAGGAGAGAGTGAGCTGAGTTACACACACAGGTCAGAGAGAGCGTGAGCTGGGTTACACACAAAGGGTGAGATGGGAGAGTGAGCTGAGTTACACACACAGGTCAGAGAGAGCGTGAGCTGGGTTACACACAAAGGGTGAGATGGGAGAGTGAGCTGGGCTACACACACAGGTCAGAGAGAGCGTGAGCTGGGTTACACACAAAGGGTGAGATGGGAGAGTGAGCTGGGTTACACACACAGGTCAGAGAGAGCGTGAGCTGGGCTACATACACAGGTCAGAGAGAGAGTGAGCTGGGTTACACACACAGGTGAGGGGAGAGTGAGCTGGGTTACACACACAGGTCAGAGAGAGAGTGAGCTGGTTTACACACACAGGTGAGATGGGAGAGTGAGCTGGGTTACACACACAGGTGAGATGGGAGAGTGAGCTGGGTTACACACAGGTGAGATGGGAGAGTGAGCTGGGTTACACACACAGGTGAGATGGGAGAGTGAGCTGGGTTACACACACAGGTGAGATGGGAGAGTGAGCTGGTATCACCCATTATTCAATACTCAACATTACAGCTTATTTGAGACCTCGCTACTGTTGCTCCCAGAAATTCACCATGTAAAGCTGTGAGCATGTTTCTTCGAGCAGGTCTACCACATGCCAACCTGAGCCATTAGGATCAGTGAGCGCTTGTGCTTATTGCAAATGTAGATTTATGCTTACAAAGTGAATTAGCAGGCCTGCTGCTTTTGCTTAATGTCTCAGAGTACAGTCCAACTCTCCTCAGAGTTGTCCTCATGGAATTACATGCGATTGTAAACCCAGAGTAAATCTAAAAAAAATTGTCCTATCTGCTCATACCACATTTTCAGATTTTCATGTCCTTTTTGAAGTTTTGCCTGGGTGAACTGATTCATTGGTACTGTAGTTTTGTATTGTGCAATATTGTGTGGAATCATTCAGGATTGGGAGGGTCCCGCTGTTGTATCAGAATAAAATCATTATTTTGTAGTGTGTTCTTCTTGTGGAAAACTGTACAGAAACTATATTTGTTTGGGGGTCAGGTTACATTTACTTTAGAGACCTGGGCTCATGATACTATAATTCTTTCAGGGAAGCGATAATTATCCCTGCTTAATGGAGTTGACATTAAATTGTAATCAAAAATTTCTGCTACTTCAGCTCAGGTTCAATTTATTATAGCTCTGTTGGATGACTATGAGTTCATACTAAAAAAATCAGTCCACTCTTTACCAGTTAATTCGCAATTGGTAAGTGCTATTTAAAGCAGTTTGAGGAAGCAGTTCATTTAAGTGTTCATGAATACAGAAAGTAGTCATGTCATCCTAGGCAATAATCAGGATCTAAAATTTGGAAGCTGAGCTTAAAAGCAATAAAAATGAGTCTTCAAACATCAAGGCTGGAGGCAGTGTGTGTGGTTGTAGCTGGTTCACACAGTGCGTGATGTGTGATAGCGTGTGATGTACCTGTGTGTACACAACACAGGCAGTGTGTGATTGTGAGTGGTGTGCGCAGTAGTGGGCCTGTGGAAGAAACATTTGGGTGTCTTGGAGAAAAGTTGATCCACAGGGATTTGGTGGTACATGCGGGTTAGTGATGACACATCCTGCGTAAGGGATCAGGTGCATTCATTGGCTGCACAGGACAGTCATATGTCTCAGGAACAGAGTGGACTTCTCAGTTTTTGCTGCACCAGTTAAATCATCCTGTTTCCATTAAACCAGGTTAATGTGATTTTTCCAACCATTAGTTTTAAGATTTAAGGAAAAGGGGAAGACGGACTGACTAGGTGCAGTTACTCCCTTGGTGAGCCAAATAAGCTAATTCATCCTGAACTGGAGTGAAATGATTTACTGAAGGTTTTTAAGTTTTTCCAAAGTAGGAGGGATTCTCTGAAGTCTGTGGCACCCTTGGTTAGGGAAGTATGAAAGGGGAATTTTCCTCAGCGTTCTGGAATCATCTGATCTGATCTTTTGTATTAGAACAATAGTTGTTTACAGTCATACCCAATTTGTGTGTAAGCTAGCTAGTGAGCCTCTTTGCTTTAGCTGTGCTGGCCTGAGGAATGGGTGGTCCCCCGCCTGTCACCACAGTGATTAAAATATACAGTCTGTGTCTAATAAGTATTTTATAGCAGCTAGGTACCTGCACAAACACAATGAACTAACTAACATGCATCTTCAAATAAATAGTAGATAGTTTCTATCTATCCTTTCATCTGTAACAGAATTCCACCATTAACTAAAACAGCATTTTCTATGGATATAAACACACTCTTAAGGTTCTGCAAGGAGTCAAGTGCAGACAGACATAAATAAATCAAAGTTTATTGCAGCCAATACAAAGTCCACAAATCCAAAAATCGTAAAGAGAAACAGGCAAAGGTCAAAACCAGAAGGACTCGGCAACAATACAAAAACACAATCCAGAAGACAACGTAGAAGAACAGGCCAAAATCCAAAAACCAGGAAGGCACAGCAATCAGGCAAAAATCTGAATCCAAAAACAGTCAACAGGCAAAAGTCATGAACAAGTAGTCATTGCAAGTGCAAGTGCAAGTGCAAGTGCAAGTGCAAGTGCAAGTGCAAGTGCAAGTGCAAGTGCAAGTGCAAGTGCAAGTGCAAACAGGCTTGCATTGTGCCCAAAGAAACAAATCAACTGAGACAAACTCACAACAAGCAAAGCAACACAAGGCATATACATGCGACTGATAACGAGGAGAAACAGGGAACAGGCGAGCAAACTGGCAGGTGAAACAGATCAGACAATCTGATACAATGAATCAATTAACAGTCAAGGGTGAACAAGGGAAACGTAAACACAAGCACATGGCACAGAGACGGGGGAACCAAGGACGTGCTACAAAATGAAAACAAAGCCAAAACAGAACAAAGACACAGGTTTACTGACACACACTGATAAACAAACATCAGATCATTTATCAGTTGAGCTTATTATATATGTAGAATATTACATCAGACCATTTGTTTTAGTCCTTTCCATCCTGTATATAAAACTAAACAAACAGCTTTCATGGCAAACTTTAGTACTTCATGTATAAGCCATTAGATCTTATTTTTTTTCTTCAGCTAGCCTACATGGTTTAATGTTACCATCTAGCAAAACCACTCAACAAGCTCTGTCCATGTTTTCAGTAGCCATTTCAGCTAATTTATTGCACAGGAAGTGTACAGTGTTGCAAGTAACATCACTTATTTAAAATATTATATCCTCCCTCTGTTGCTCTTTTTAATTCTCTGAAGTCACAAGATTACTCCCGATTTTTCACATGGTTACACTTATGCTTTGTGGTAAAACAGTGATATCGAAGTATAAACTCAGTGAAGTTTCTATGAAGGCTACTGCACAGTGCTGGCATGAAGTCTGTGGGATGAGTGGGGCTGTGGTCAGTGGAGATGAGTAGCGCTGTGATAAGTGGAGGTGAGTGGGGCTGTGATCAGTGTGGTTGAGTGGAGCATGTTGTAGATGTAGATCACTTACCTGGGGCATAAGTGCATGTTGTAGATGTAGATCACTTACCTGGGGTATAAGAGCATGTTGTAAATGTTGATCACTTACCTGGGGTATAAGTGCATGTTGTAGATGTAGATCACTTACTTGGGGTATAAGTGCATGTTGTAGATGTAGATCACTTACCTGGGGTATAAGTGCATGTTGTAGATGTAGCTCACTTACCTGGCATATAAGTGCATGTTGTAGATGAAGATCACTTACCTGGCGTATAAGTGCATGTTGTAGATGTAGATCACTTACCTGGGGTATAAGTGACTGATATAAATGTTTATACGTGGCCTTTGGTCCTAACATGCTGCTTCCTCACACCCACTCAGCTACTGAAGCACAGTGGGGATGGGGGCGGGGGGGGGAGGTGGGGGGAGGGGGGGTGTGCACACTGAGCATGCTCTGTCCCTCCGCACTGACAGCTGCGGCAGCGTTCTCTACGCCCCTTTGCCGCCGCGCATCCGACATCCGCAATCTGGGCTAAATGTGCCGTCACATCCGCGTCTGGTACCCTCTGAGAGGAAATCCATCAGAGAGCCTGAGCACCCTGTATCTCCTTCCCTGCTCTGAGAGTCGAGTCGCAGTGGTAGCCTCTGTGTCAGGCTCTCAGGCAGGATAGAGCCGGGACCGTTCTTATCCCTCCCCCTCAGCCAGCAATAAGCTAATATGCACCTATTCTCCCTACCACAGTTAAATACACTGCTTCTGTTGTCTCCTGGAAATAATATGCTTGAGGAAAAGAGGATATTAAATCTACATTTGACACTCAGGGGAGGTATTGTGTGGCAGTTGATACGTAGTACTCTGAAGACTGTGGTTTAATGACCACGTTTCTTCATATTTTTTTCTCAGACTGAAGTCTCAGTTGACCCCGCAGGCCTCAGTTTGAGTGATTCATAAAAGTTCCCAAAAGCGTCTCACAAAATCGAGCAGATGACAATGAAGCTTCTAAGTAATGATCACAGAGACACTGGCAACTTAACATTGCCTTGCAATCCAACATATCTTTGAATGTAAAGCAGATTTTTATATTTCAAGAGCACTGAAGAAAAATTGCCTGAAAGAGTTTTGTATGATACATACAATCAAACTTACCATTTAAATTATGAAAAATGAATAGGCAACAAAGCAAGACAAAATTCTCTACCATGAAACATAGTTCACATAGTTTAAAACTCATGCAAATTATTCGGCAAACAGGTCTGCAGCACAGTCTCTATTTTTAAAAATGACTACCATCATGCCCTAATTGCAAATGGAAATTGCACTTGATAATTATAATGGTTCACCATAAAACAAAACCTCCTGGTAGATATTCCTAGCAACTGATTCGAAATTAGGAAGCAAAACATAATCATTACATGTATAAAAGTACATGCAGAAACACTTTGACAGTGATTTTGCAAATATTTGAGATCATTAACTGACTATGATGGGATGCCTGCAGTGATGTAACTGACACATTTCAGACCAGCAGGGGTGCGATGCTAAGCTCACCCAGGACTCTCCAGGTAATACCCCGCACCCACCTCGGCCAGTGACACTGCCGGAGCCCAAAGCCAATCAGATGTCCCCAGGAGCCATAGCCAATCATCTGTCAGTGATTCCCACCAGCCCTCTGGATGCACCAAGTACAGTTAGAAATAGTGCTTTAAAAAAAACTGAAACACAGTTATAATCCTACATGAGCCAGCAGTTTTGGCTGCCTTACCTTTGGCAAACTGTGCTGAGGGAAAGCAGCCTCTTTCACAGAACAGAGAACGGAATATCGAGCAGAATCTGAGCTGCACCTGTATGGGAAGCATAGAAGCGCTGGAGGGTGATTGTCCAGAGGCGGGGGGGGCTGGGGGGTTGGGAGGGGAGGCTGAAGAGTTTATTTGGGAAGGAGGGGTAGTTGGTAGACCACTCCCCCCTTTGCAAAGCACAGTGTAGGGCTCGGATAGATATGCACTGCAGTGAAGTTCACCATGCCACTGGCAACCTTCCCACAGTTCAATGGGCCACACGAAAGAGTGGGATAAAGAGGTGTAAATGAATATCATCAGGAGGATTATATAATCAGGATGCTTTAATGTTGTATTCATTGTGACGGAGGTAAAGTTGCCACTCTGCCTCTCTCTCCTTATCAAACTGCAAAGCACATCCTGGAATTTAAGCAGTGGAGAGGCCCTTGATCGTAATCAAGTAAACCAATCGGTTGTGTTTTTCTACAGTGCTCTACACTAAAAAGGGCCTCGTGATTGGCCTGCTCTTGGATGCTGAACAGTTAAAATAATTTACAAAATACAAAAGCAAGGCCCAATTCAGTCAATTCAGTATATAGGAAGTAAAGCAGTGTCTTCAGTTGCCATTTGAAAGTAGCAATTGTTTCAGCCTTTTCAATCTTAATTTAAGGACACCATGTTCAATTGTGTCTGAAGGATGTTAATTCATCCTGAGGCTACACCTGGCCTCCACCAATAATTCATCACATGCTGGTAAAACAAAGGGGTCGAATATTGCAGAGGTCATGAAAATGCCCTCTCCCATGTAAGGCCTTAGATGCAATCATTGCTACCTTCAAATCACCATCTATTTTTTCCTTTCTTTTCTTGATGCTTTTCAGATCTGAAAGGCATTTGACATTGTCTCCTGTTTAAATACAGCTCATCCTCTTACAGGAAATCGAAATGGGTCCTTATTCTCGCTGCCAGTCATGTTTGTTTCATTTCCACCCTTGAGACAATGCAAAGCAAGGACAGAGTCATTCCCCGCCGGGTGAAGTTTAGGGAGGGGTGCAATTACGAGCCCCCTGTCAGTAACGTGTGATCCTGGTCTGCAAACGCCGCTCGCTGTGGAGTGACAGCCTGTCATCAGGAGTGTCTGGCAAACAGGCTGAGATACAGGCCTCCGAGTCCGCGGCTGTCAGGCCTACATCATCCCAGGAAGTCTGGGAAGAGGTCCAAGACAGAGAGAAGATGAGTGGGTCTCATTTGCATGTTAGTCATTTGAGATTTTGAGATTTTGACATTCTAGATAACTCCAAAAATCACCACAAAGTTAAAAAAAAGAGTTAGCCCAAGCTTCCGGGCTACCATATCTGACCGCTGTCCAAAGTTCAACTGAATTTTTCTTCATTTTCTTTTCCTGAGCATTACATTTGATAGATACTTGAATTTGTAAGATCTGAATTTGAAAAGCATATCAATATAGAATTTTCTCATAGAAATTAATCTCATGAAATCAAATTTCAAGTTATGCTGACGCAAATCTTTTCCAATATTAAGCAGGCTAGAACACAGAATAATGCTCTAGGTCTCTGACAAGAAAAGAAAAAAACGGGACAAGAAAAGGTAAAGGTAATTTAGTCTGAGTAAGACAAGTCCTTGTCCAAAGTAATGCCAAAGTTTTTTGGAGTTCAGGATGAAGGCACCCTTGTGCTACCAAAGGGTGATTGAGAGGTCCGTCAGTGAAGAGGGTGCAGGGCAGGAAGTACAGAAGTTCAGCTTGGAGAGATTTAGTTTAAGACGATAGCTAGTCACCTAGGCAGAGGCTTCTGATAGACAGTACTGTCTGCATAGCAGTATTGTCTGCATAGCAGTGATAGGAAAAGCTGAGGGATAAGATAATGGAGTCGAGGGGTTTGGTGTAGATGGAGAACAGTAGAGGACCAAGGACCAAACCTTGAGGGACTCCTGCTGTGAGGCCAAGTGATTTTGAGACAGAGCCATGCCAACCTACTTAATATGAGCGTTCTGAGAGATTGAAAACAAATCATTTATTGGTAGATCCTGAGGTCTACCAAGCCGCTGAGAGGTTATGGACGATCAAGACTGAGAATAGGGGTGCAGATTTTGCCGTCTGCAGGTTGATTGGTTGGTCTTGAAGCCTGAAGTCACTGTGTTTTCTGCTTATGCAATTTCAAAAAGGTCAGACAAGTCATTTTTACATCAATTTAGACAAATCATAAACACAGATGACAAATAGCGATCGGCCACAAATTCTTACCAGTCCCTGCGAATCCTTCAACATCCACCCTCATCACCGTCGAGTTCCAGCATCATCCCTGCTCCTCAGTGACTAGAGAAGGATCTGCATTCTACATGGATCACAATAGTGGAATTAATGCAAACTAACTGATGAACAAGTGCTCCTATTCATTGAGAACTGCTGTTTCTATCTTGGCAAATGTGGCAATTCCCAGACATGTATCGATAGAAGGATCTGGAAGATAAGACCAGGGGTGTAGCTAGGAATTCTGAGCCTATTAAAAGAATATTGCTCTGGATACCCCTTTTAAAATTCATATGGAATTTAAAAACTGGATTTTGTGGGCCTTCTTCAGCTGTGGGGCCCTAGAATCATATAACCTTTCACCCTCTTAGCAATGACAGTGGATATGACTGCATTAAGAAGTCAGTAAGCAATCAGTAATTGTAACACATTCCTTGAGCTTAATATCAATCTACTTTGATTTTTAAAAAATGGCCATTTCCCCCCATTGCAGGTATCAAGAGATAAAGAGACACATTCTATTTTGGACCTGGCTCCTCTGCTATTTTTTCCATTTGGTTGGCTCAATCTGTGCAATACCCCATCCACTTAAATTAGAAGATGTTTTATGAAGCGGAAAATGTGGTGTTTTCATCTAAAAACAAAGCTTGAAAGTCCTGGTCTCTTGGAGAGCTGACTAGCGAGCTGACATTGTAATGCCGGAGTGATGTCAGGGTCGTATTAATCCAAAGGGCTTTATGGCCTGCAGCCCCTGGCCTCCACCTCCAGGGGGTGCTAGCAAATGATAATTTGGACTTTATTAAGTTGATTTAAAAATGTTGTATTTCTGAGATGCTTTTGTGCTTTCAGCATACCCATACAACTGGCACAGTCATTAAGGGAAGTGATTGAGCACATTTTAAAGTGGTGCAGTGTTTTTCTTTGACATCATTTCATCTTTCTCAAGTACACCTTTGTCTTCTGCACAACCTGGAAGAATGTTAAATAGTCCAGCTCCTTGAACATACAAAAATGGTCACAAAACTTAGAATTTTTGTGATCAGCAGCTAAACCTTGCCAAAAAAATTATGTTTGTTGAGAGGGATTGCCAATTTAATCACGGAAATTACCTTAAAAGTAAACCAGGAAAGAGGTGTAAGACTATGTCAGTGAGAATGAAGAACAGCCTGGTAACCCTGCTAGCAAATGAGACTCGGATTTTAGTGAGCTCACTCACACATTGCCTCATAGCACTAATGCTAACTTCTGCTTAGCACTAATAATGCGTATTTATTATGGTACATGGTCTGTCAACCTGAAGCCTCTACCACTGTGACGTTATTCATCTACATAGCGTGATGCTTCTTTCTGACTGATTATTTCCCAGGCTGCACACATTTGCGAGAATGTTCCCTTTATAGGAGTCTATCTTCTCAGTGTTTTTCCCCACTGTAACAGTAGAAGTCAGTGCTAGGATAGCCAAGCCCCATTTGCTATGTTTTTTACTGTTGTGCGGCAGGGAAAAAAGATGGACCTAAGTGTGAAGCTGTGGTTTTAGATAGCTTTCCATTAATCATGCAGAAAAACGGATAAAATTAGTGCTTTATCTCATTGTTCAAGGCACCTGCGAGCTCTATATAGCTCTATATAGCCATAGCTCTATATTTCAACTCAAAAGCCCACACAAGGCAAAACCTTGCTGTTGTGTTTTAATCAGCATGTAACAATATTTGCTGTTATACCTGAAACCATGAGAAAATGAAAAAATTATAAATATCTTATGACAGTTATACAGTTTATTTGGAACATGGCCTTGTCTTGAAATTCCCTCACTGCCATTACTGCTGCATCTGCAAAAAAACTTCATTTTTAATGAAAAATATATGACAATAAAATAGTGTATTTCTGGTGGACATCAATTACAGAGACCAGGAAGGGAAGTTCATTTTGTAAAGAAAACAGCACCACTTTTATCATTGAACAGCAAGCAGAGAATATTTTATTTCTTTATTTGTTTTAAAACCTGGAAGACTTGTAATGAAATTTTCAGTTTTCTTATTGAAGATATTTTATAAATAAATAAAATAATATAATAATATATATAATTAAAAATGACAAGAAATGAACAGTGAATTGTAATCACTACATACATGTATAATCATCTTGTTTTTTAACTGAATACCTGGATATATATTTAAAATACTTATCAGAGCCATATTACCATGTACAATGATTGTATAATCTCCACTTAAATATACACATTTTTGTAATATTGTGTTATTCCTGATATTATGGTGTGTCTTATCGGCCTTTGCTACTTCCCTATGGGGGTTTATGACCTTTGTAGATAATACTATGGGACTGCTACAGTCTTGGCCTTTATGGTTATACCGGATATCATAGAGGAAGTGAGGTCAGAGACCGGTCTTGGTCAGACATCGGTGAGAGCTTTGAAAATGACACTGTTTTTTTGACCTTACCCTCATATGATATCAACATTTATTTATAACATTTATAATTATGTAATCATTACTAATGATTACTATTGCTGTTTTTTTATTCTTGATGCATTAAGACTGTTTCATAATTATTTTTATTGTTTAATTGAGAGAATTTGTATACCTACTTTTTCGGCATGGAAACTTAAAATGAAGATTGTGTTGTGTGAAGTGTGAGTCAAAATCCCTCAGACATTAACTACATGTCGAAATACAGATGTATGCCTGTGTAGTAAATATTGGCAATGCTGGTAGAGGGTGTGTGTGTGTGTATGTGTGTGTGTGTTTCTTTTCAATAAATGCAAAGATTACAAGTCTGCATCTGAATTCATCCGTATTGTGAGAGCATAGGTTTGGGGTGAATGTTACTTGACGAGCAGGTCAGCTGACCTTGAATTCCATTTCCGGATTGTGCTGTGTCCATGATTAGGCTGCTCATGCATTGACCAGCGGTTGGCATCTCAAACTACAGCTCTGTTATGACATCACTCATGCAGTGTCCAATGGTCAGCATCTCAAACTACAGCTCTGTTATGACATCACTCACACAGTGTCCAGTGGTCAGCATCTCAGGGCACAGCTCTGTTATGACGTCACTGTGCCTCTGCTTAACTGATGTAAATATGCTGTTTTCTGCTTGTTTTGTCCCATGACACAGAAGCACAAAGTGGACCTCTTCTATAAGCTGCGGCACGTGATGAATGAGCTCATAGACCTGCGACGGCAGATGCTGTCTGGTCACCTGACCCAGGACCAGATCCGTGATGTCAAGAGACATGTCACCATTCGGCTGGACTGGGGGAATGAGTGAGTAACTGCTGCCAGTTTCTCCCTTCTGTTCTTTCCTTTCTATTCTCATCAAGACTGGGACCCAATCAGACAGACTGTAGACCCTTTAAGGACATATGCAATTCAATCAAAGCAGACATAAGTATCTTTAAGAATATATGCAATTCAATCAAAGCAGACATTAGTATCTTTAAGAATATATGCAATTCAAACAAAGCAGACATTAGTATCTTTAAGGACATGTAATTCAATCAAAACAGACATTAGTACCTTTAAGAATATATGCAATTCAATCAAAGCAGACATTAGTATCTTTAAGAATATATGCAATTCAGTCAAAACAGACATTAGTATCTTTAAGAATATATGCAATTCAGTCAAAACAGACATTAGTATCTTTAAGGACATATGTAATTCAATCAAAACAGACATTAGTATCTTTAAGGACATATTTATGCTATTCTGTTGTAGAATAACAAGAACACATTTTCAAGGCACATTTCTCCTTAAAGAAATGTATTTTGTCGTGTAGAGCCTGTTTTGACTGAATTACATATGCCCTCAAAGAGACTAGCTTCATTTTACTGGGTCCCAGCGAGTGTCTTTTCCATCAGGCCAAGTGATAAAATGCCCTACAACCATAACACCTCACACCCTTTCTCTTTGTGTTTTTCATTCCTCTACATCTTTCTGTCCTAAAGAATGGTGTTTTTAAGGTGGGTTTTGCCGCAGGATGATGTACTGAAAGCTGGCATGTGTCTCTGCATATGTTCTTCAGCTACGCTCTCTCTGCTACTCCCTCTGTCCCACAGATACATTGAGACTCAGAGTCTTTAACAGGACATGGTGCCCTTGTACACACACACACACACTCATACTACACACACACACATACACTCACACACGCACACACACACACACACACACACAGTCATACCACGCACACAAACACACGCACTCATACAAACACACACACACACAGTCATTCCTTACACACACACACACACTGTCATACCACACACACACACACACACACACACACACAATCCTCAGAATAATGTTCTACAGAGAACTTGTGAGTGAAATCCATATCAAAGAAGAACCCCTTTAAGGGTTCCCCAAACAGGACAAGTAAAGAACCGTTGAACCTTTTTTCTGTGGTTCCCTGGATGAACACCCATGGAGCTGGCTGAAGCAGTAGTCTCACAGAGTGTCTCGGCTGTCCCACCAACAGTCTGATTCGTTGCTCCCAGCCTGACACACAGAAGACCAGCAGCCTGAGTATTCTTTAAAACAGCACGCTTTGAGATGAGGCAGTAAATAATGATAGCGGTGGCCCAGAGGTTACCCTGAGTAATACTGTACTCCTATCTGGTGCTCTTTTAAGATCCTAAAGTCCCTGCATTCAGTGCATCTCTCACATGCTGCAGAGGTTACCCTGAGAAATAGTGTACTCCTGAATGAAGATAAAATGGAAATTCTTGTAATTGGCACAAATGCACAGACAGAAAAGATATTAAGCAAACTTGGGAGTCTGACTCTACAGAATAAGCCCAGGGTTAAAAACCAGGGTGTTATTCTTGACTCTGAGTTGGACTTTAAATCTCATATCAACAGTGTTACAAAGATTGTTTTTTTTTCTCACCTACATTACTGCAATGCACTCTTTACTGGGTTGCCTAAAAAAAACTATTGACAGGCTGCAACTCGTTCAAAATGCAGCAGCCAGAATTAAATCAATTAATTAATCAAAAATCAGGAAAAGAAAACATGTTACACCAGTTTTTGCCTCATTGCACTGGTTCCCTGTAACATTGAAGATTATTTTAAAATTCTTTTACTTGTTTGTAAGGTCCTAAATGGTTTAGCACCTTCATACCTCTGTGATTGCTTATCTAAGTATGTTCCAAACCGTTCCCTTAGGTCATCTAAGGCTTCGGCACTGAGGCTGGCTTCCTCAGTGTCCCAAAAGTGAATTACAAAAAGTATGGTGAAAAGTAGCCTTCTGTTCTTATGCACCAAAGGTTTGGAACAAACTCCCATTACAAATAAGACAAGCGACCTCTGTTGATAGTTTTAAGAAACAGCTCAAAACATATTTTTATAATCTTGCTTTTATAATAAAAGGTTAATTCCACCTTTTTCATTTTTATACCATTGTTATTATTTCACATTTCTTTTATATTTCTTACACTTGTTTTATGCTTTTCATGTCTTAGGATTGTTTTATCATTAACAATTAATTTTATTATTATTATGATCTTATTTTCAGCTTTTTAGGATTTCTTTTTGTTTCATTGTTTTTATTTTCCTTTGTACAATTTGCTGCTTGTGTCTTTTGTTTAAATATATGTGTTATTGGTTTCTGTTGTTTCTCTTGTAAAGCACTTTGAGCTGCATTTCATGGTATAGAAGGTGCCATATAAATAAAGATTATTATTATTATTATCATAATTATTACTATTATTACTTCTGTCTGGTGACCTTTTAAAAGCACAAAGGGCCTACATTCAGTGCTGAGCGCATTTCTAAATGAGTAGCTCTACTGACCGCCATTTGACCTCCGCTTTAGCCTCAGGATGGACTGGACAGTAGCCAGCCTTCCTAATTTGAACATTTTTGCCCTTTTGAACAAGCAATTTTTTTTATCAGAGGACACCAACACCAACGTCTTAGCTGATTGTTCGATGTCAGCACTAGTGAGTGATGTTTTAAGAAGGGCGGGAAATCAAAGCTTTGTTCTGTTACGGTATGTGATGTAGTTTCAGGGCTACCCTCCAAAAAACCATGCGAAAGAGCCTCTATGTTTTCAGTTGTGGAGAGGCTAGAGTGACCTGGTTTTCCTATCACTTCGCTCATAGCTTGTGTTTAAACTTAATGATGATTTCAACTCACTGTCAGCTTAATGAAGAATTCACTTTTTTCTTTTTCATAGTCTGTCATTTTGTAATTTCCACACAGTGTATTAATCAGACATGACAGTGTGCTCAACTTAATTTGCTGACAATAGGCAGTAGGTGGTATTTTAAGTAGGGCATTTTTGTTGGTACTATTAACTGAGTAATTCAACTCAGAGGACGTTGGAATAATTTACTGGTACCTAACAAACTCCCACACGCATGTGTGCTTACAGTCACAGTTCCCCGTTTTCCCAGGCCTGTTTCCCAAGCTTCGGTACATAAGGGAAGCAGAGGAATGGGAGAACTCAATCACATATGTTTATTTTAACGTATATGACCCAACAGCAGAGTGAGAGTGTTTTTCTGCTTCTGAGGCTATGGGTGTATGTTAAAGCAGAATATATCCATAAACTCTGCCCTCGTTTAGGTGATTATCCCATGATTACATAACGGATATTTTGTGTGCAAAAGGCATTCATGTTGTTGGCTTCTGTCTGTACATGTCATATATTTTAGCTGATCTTTGTGAATCAGTATCAGTATCAGGAAAATAATACAGTATGTATGTGGAAAAATCATAAGATAGAGCTGGAACAGTACGGAGGCTGCTGTTTCAGCACTGTTTCTATGAATTATTTATTGGAATACAGTGAAAACCCAATTTAACCCCGATTTAACACAAATTCGCAATGAGATATAACGTAATGAGTCATTGGACCCCTTTTTCTTAGACCTCAGAGGAATAAAAGTATGTTTGGATATAATAGATATTCTACAAAACAACTCAGGGAATGAATGTTATAGGATTTTATTTCAGTATCTCAGACAAACTAATTTGATTAGAAAGATATGATTAATGAACAGAGTACATACACGTGGACCAGAATTTGCAGGTTTGTTCAGTTCATTCATTTCTCAGATCATTTAGTCCATTGGTCCATGCAGTACTCTTGACCACAAGGGCCTGTAACTCAGTCCACCAACCAGTGAATGGATAAGTGCATACACCATACCATAAATAAGAAGTAATCTTTTATCTTTCAGAAGTCAATTTTCCTTATATTGACAACCAAAAAAATAACCATCAAAATGAACGTTTTCTGAAGCATTTTTCAGTAAACAGCTAAGGTTCTTCATACCACATGTATATGATCAACAATCATAAATGTTAACTCATTCATTTAAGCAGCGGAAATCAAACTATGCGCACGATGTCGTTTTCATTTTCATCACATAAACATTAAACAAAAATTGAAAAAACTTTCAAAAGTTCAGTCGAGATCGCTGGACGTAAACAGGTCACAACCACAGGTAAACCTTGTTTCCAGGATCTCAGTTGTCAATGTAATATCTTTAATAGTCAAAGGAGTTGGGATTCTTCTTGCTAGTGTTCCACGAAAGTATTAACATAGTTTTTGCAGGGTGTAACTCCCTGTATGCCACACCACATTCGTTTTTGCTCCAGCTCACAACCAACTCACACCGGGCTCACCTTTCACTACTTAGTTAGAAATCAGATGGGGTACGGCTTTCGCAGGTGCAGGCTGGGTACCTGAGGGCATGACAGGAGCATCACAATGTGCAAAAAACGGGTCAAATAGGGTGAAAATAGAGGTGTTTTATGATTTTAGGTCAACATTGAGTCAGTTTGAACGCTGATTTTCTTGAACCCTGATTTAGCGCAACAAAGGGTTGTGGTTTACACAACCTCAAAACCCTTTCTTACGCTAATTAGTACCTTGTACCAACAAATGGGTTACACTGTACTTGCACTGTACCTACTACCATATAAGTGCATAGTAGTACATAGTGCACGTGTGTAAACCACAACCCTTTGTTGCACCTGGGGTTTACCTGGGGTTGTGACCTGATATACGTCCAGCTAACGTGACTTTTAAAACTGTTAAAAGTTTATCAATTTCTGTTTAATGTTCATGTGATGAAAATGAAAACGATACCGTGCACATGGTTTGATTGCCGCTGAGTAAATGAATGAGTTAACATTTATGATTGTTAATCATATTCACGCAGTATGAAGAACCTTCGCCGTTTATTGAAAATTCTTCAAGTTAATTTTGACAGCGGAGCTGTTTAACAGTGAAGTACAGGAGCACAGTGTAGCTGTTTAACAGTGAAGTGTGGGGCAAACACTTGTTCCTCTGGGACAGCACTGAACAGCTGTGCCTTGCTGCGCACTTTGGCCAGCTGAATGCTTGTGATTCATTTTTTCAATGCTTCTAAATCTGGGCTGGCAAAGGACTGATCGTACAGGTTTGGGCAACGTTTGATGAGCATTGTACCGGTCCTGCTGCATTTTGCCTCTCCTCGTTTCTGCACTACTTGACAATATCTGAATAACATCTGTATTGTTTGAGAAGCATTGCGCTGGATTTTGTATTTAACAGTGTTTTAATAGTAGCTCACGGTTTCTGTCACATATAACAGTGTTATAATAGTAGCACACTGGTTTCTGTCATTATTAAACTGTGTTTGCATAGTAGCACACTGGTTTCTGTCATATTCAACAGTGTGTGCATATTCGTAGCACATTTCCACAGTGTTTGAATAGCATGGTGTTAGTTTGTGTAGTGTCTGAATAGTGTCACGCTGGTTTGTACCTCACTGTGGCTGGGCAGCCTCATTAAATGACTGAGGTAGTTCCACATGAGCCAGCTGGCAGTCGCCAGTGCAGTGGTCTGTAAGTGGTGCACCCTGCGAAAGGACAAAACTGACTGACAGGTGGACACAATAAAGCTTTAGAAGCACCTGTCACTGAGCTGGAATCAGGCAAGGCGGTTTACCCCTGCACACATCTAAATGTTTTCCTTCCCTCTCTCTCTCTCTCTCTCTCTCTCTCTCCCCTCCTCTCTGTCTCTCTTCCTTTCTCATAGACACCTGGGCCTGGACCTCGTCCCTAGAAAAGAGTTTGAGATGGTGGACGCGGATCAGATCAGTGTATCGGATCTCTACAAAATGGTAGGTGACCCTTGGCTGAGTGGAACTGTTAGTGTGGTCCTGGAGCATGTATGTGTAAGTGTGTGTGTGTATGTTTGTGTCCTTTGTGTGTGTGTGCGTGTATGTGTGTGTGTGTGTTAGTATACACGCATGTGCATCTGAATGTGCATGCGAGCGCATGTGTGCGTGTTGGCCTGCATGCATGCACATGTTTGCATTTGCGTATGTTTGTGTCTGTGTGTTGAGGCAGCTATGTGTGTGTGAGTGAGTGTTTGTGCATGTGTGTGTGTCTGTGGGTGAGCACATACATGTGTGGGTGTATGTGTGTGTCTTACTGTACCTGACTAACTGTATCATGGCCAACAAAAGGTAGCCATACCTGATTAAACTTGCTGAAGTAGAACACAGTGAAACGCTGTCCTAAGAGAGGGACTATAAAACATAGAGAGCAGAACAGACTGCTAAAAAAACCGGACGGAAGTCCATATATGGTCGTGCTAAAAGTGATGGCCACAGCACAATTACTGCAATTTTAAAGATTTCTAGTGGCGCTCTTTTGTTGCCTAGTGACTGTATCTGCCTGCAATATTTAGCTTAAATGGCTGTTTCTTCCCCAAAAATATATCATGAGCTTTAAGTCTGCAAAAAAAACATTGTACATTAAATTTAGAAGTTTAGTCAACAAGCTCTGCAGCAATATATATATATTTATATACACACATACACATATATATATTTAGTACATATATTCAGCACACAGTACATATAGTTATGCTATATCCACATAAGAGTCAGCATAAACAATATACTCAACATTCACAATAAATTGGAAATGACTAAAAAGAAAATATTGACTTGGTAAGAGCTCAAGGTATGCTCTTCCTTGAATCACCTCTCCTTCCTCGCAGTGTTTATTCTCACCTCCACATCCTTACAAGGGGACATCCTGTTCAATTTTGGCTTTTGACAAGCTCTGTTAGTTTGTGATCTAAAGACTTCGGCATGACGTTGGACAGCCAATGGGCTACACACTGCAGGAGTCTTCCTGTGTTGCTGTTCCACATTGTTTGTTCTCTGCAGGGGGAAACCGATTTAAAACACTTTGCCCATTAGAAGAAATTCAGCAATGAGAGATTTAGTCAAATTTGTCTCAGACCTGAATTGTTGTTGTCCTGATCTTTTATTTTAGGTAACGTAAACCGCAATAAAGAGAGGAGGGACAGGGACATCGAAATGTTCCATTGATCAAAGATGTGCAGATCTGTATCTGTTTTTCCATCTCTCTGGTCCATTAGAGGATGTTTTTTTTTTTTTTTCGGAGATAGATAAAGATGGAATCCTGAAATATGCATGCTTATAATTCAAAGGCAGGAAAAAGGAGTGGGTGCGTGTGTGTTTGTTTGTTTGTTTGCACCCGCACACACATGCACACACATATATGTGTGAATGTGGGCACCCTGGTAGTGGCCCAGGCTCAAATCCAGCCTGAGCCCCCCCCCCCCCCCCCCCCCACATGCCCCCCCCACCACAACCATCAAACAAATAGGAAAATGCCTTAAAAAAAACATGTGTGTACACCTGTTTTTGTGTGTTTGTGCTTGCCCATATGTGGATGCATGTAAACCCATGTGTGAATTTATGCATGCGTGCAGGTGTGCGTGTGTCCAAGTGTATGTTTGTTTGCGTGTGAATATGACCTCAATAATTTACAAGCTCATTTTTTATATAGGAACACGCAATTCATTCTGCCATGTTGAAAATGTCTGTCTGCTTGGATCCCTTCAACTGAAAACATACGAGACGCATGTGGTGTGAACTCTGTGTGTTTTGTAGCCTTCACACATATAAATGCCAGACACTGATCACACATTGGAACAGACAGGGTTGATTAGCTGACTACATAGGCGTCATCACTCATGCGTTTGGACGGTTTCAGGAAGGGGTCAAAAGGGTGTGTTTGTTCCTTAGAGAAAACAATACCATATAACCTCCTGGATCTCACCCTAAAGATTTTATTTAGCGGGTCTCACAAATGGATAAGAATTGCTGAACCAGAATTACATTTCACCTGAACAAATGGCAGATGTAGCTTTGACCCAAATCGATAGGGCTTTAATAACTGTACGTCAGAATGGATAATTATGTGCAAATGGATGCTTATTATACATTCTGTAACAAATTAGCATTTTTTTCATTACTCAGAGAATGCAAACCACTCATTCAGCTGTTTTTACTTGTTCCACTTTGCTAGACAATTGTTTAGTCCGTAGATACTCATGGAAACAGTGGAAGAACGGATACATGTTGGGTGCTGCCGAAATGACCGTGATCCTATCAGTGAAAGCAGGGAGTAGGGATAGCCTTGGCCAGGCAGGTGTATTACAGGAGGAGAGGAGCCAGGCCAGGCAAAGCAGAGACAGGGGGAAGCTGTGTTTATTTAAACCTTTCTGCTTATCAGTTAGCTAATATGGCTGCTGCAGTGTCCCCCCACCTCTTAGCCTCACAGCCCCCCTGCCTCTTAGCCTTACGAACCCTCTGCCTTCCTGCCTCTTAGCCTCTTAGCATCCCTGTCTCTTTGCCTGTTAGCCCCCCTGCCTTCCTGCCTCTTAGCCTCTTAGCACCACTGTCTTTTTGCCTATTAGCCTCCCTGCCTCTTAGCCTCACAGCCCCCCTGGCTCTTAGCCTGTTGGCCTCCCTGCACCTTACATCTTAGCCCTCCTGCTCCTTACCTCTTAGCCTCCCTCCCTCTTCACCTCTTAGCCTATTAGCCTCTCTTAGCTTCCCTTCACCACAACCTTCCTACCCCGTGCCTCCCAGCCTCTGTGCAGCAGATGGGGAAAGACTCCTCACAGATTCAGGGCCTCTTGGCGTTTGGTGTGGGGGTGGCATTCTCTCATGGGATTCTGGCAGGCCGTGGAATTTCAGCCCATATCTGATCATATCTTAGCCCCATAGACAAACTCAAACACTGGCTCATGCAATGCATTTGTGGCAAGAGCCACTGAAAAACAGCTGAAACGTTTTTCAGGCAGGAACATACACAGGCAGTGGTGATATCTGAGGCAGTGAGAAGCAGGGGGCTGGTGCTGTCTCTGCCTGAGAGTTGGGTTCACATGTGTGGGAGGCCATGCGCTGCTGAAAAGCAGGGAGGCTTTAGAGTACTCTCTCTCTCCATGAAGAGTGAACGCTAAAGCAGTCCTGCAGTCAGAGAAATGTGGCTAAAGTATCGCATCGTTGGTTCATCAACTGAAACAGATCCAGGATGTTTGATATATTTCAGGTCTTTTGTTTGTTTGACCCTCTGCATTAACGACCAGATGTCATTATTTTTTTATTTGTGTTCTGCATCAGTACGAGACACCTATCCCAGGTGTATTTGTTGTAGATACAGTAGCAAATACGTATGGGCTTTGGAGTTACAGTATGGCCACCTCCTCAGACTGTTGACCCACCTTCTTCTGGGAGCCCTAATTTAAGCTTAGTTTTGCAAAACCAGGTGCTGACGGATTATACTGAATTTCAAGCATGTATTTGAGAAGCCTCTGCACCGTATATTACCACCAGAATATCCTTGAAACCAAACACCATGCTTCTCCCCCAGCGCTGCTTTAGCTGTCTCTGTCTTCTCTCTTTCTCTATTCCCACTGCCTTCATTCCTGGCAAACAAAGACCCTCTATCTGCCAGGAACACTTTGAGTACCATCTGCTAGTGTCTGAATCTTCTCCCTTTCCAACTAAGACACATCCAAGCCCGATGTTTCCAGGAAAAGCACAGTGAATTTGACTGTGTTGAACCGTCCCAAGGCTCTGTTTGATGTAGGGGGCTCATGGTCTTAGTGTCCAGGTGCCTCTGCACCAGCTTGTCCATTTTTTTGAGTTGTGCACAACCACTGACAAGTAAGTCTTTCAGATCTATTGTTCTGCAGCAGATCCTCTCAAACAGGAGGACTGTGGGACTGAGAAACAGTGGCATTGGTACTAAACTAAACCCCCCTCTATACTAAACTAAACCCTCTCTGCCCTCTCTGTATTAAATTAAACCCTCTCTGCCCTTTCCGTACTAAACTAGGCTCTTTCTGCCCTCCCTGTACTAAACTAAACCCCCTCTGTACTAAACTAAACCCTATCTGCCCTCTCTGTATTCAATTAAACCCTCTCTGCCCTTTCCGTACTTAACTAGGCCCTTTCTGCCCTCCCTGTACTAAACTAAATCCTCTCTGTCCTTTCTATACTAAACTAAACCCCCTCTCTACTAAACTAAACCCTCTCTGCCCTCTCTGTGTATTAAATTAAACCCTCTCTGCCCTTTCTGTACTAAACTAGGCCCTTTCTGCCCTCCCTGTACTAAACTTAACCCTCTCTGTCCTTTCTGTACTAAACTAAACCCCCTCTGTACTAAACTTAACCCTCTCTGCATTCTTTGTAATAAAGTAAGCCATCTCTGCCCTCTCTGAGCTAAACTAAACCCCCTCTATGCTAAACTGAATCTCCTAAATCTCCAGCAGTATTTAGCTGTCCTGTACTCTGTCCTTTATGAGACTTTGACATTATGAGATCATTGACAGTGGTAGCAGCACCATAGCTGCGCGTTTATAATATGTATGTTAGATTCTATCTGTGCATCATCAGTGGCAGCAGAATTTTTCGAAGGCACGAAGAATACACACTCAGTGTATTCATTTTAATGGGAATTGTTCTCTTGAACTCAATGGGCCTTGTTTTTATGTTGGGGTGTTTTTCCCCCACAAGCGCTATCTGCACTCTCTGTGGTGGTCCATCTGTGCGCTCAGAGCCCCCGTTCAGACCCATGTGGAACGCTCTCAGCTCTGTCAGCGAAGATTTATTTCCAACATCACTCTATTAATCTGCTGCTGCACTTAAGCCCATCTTTTCCATCTCATTGCACTTTCACAATTCATTCACTTTGGTTTGGCGAACCATGACATTAATGAAGTATATATCGGAATTTAAGAACATTTAGTGGACCATTTAGTCTGATAATTAATTTGGCCATATATGTACATTAACAGTCTTAAGCAGATTCATATACTTGGTGGCTACACATTTTTATATCAAAGTGATACAAATGAAAAGGTATTGATGAGTAGTATGTAAAATTTTTGGTTTCAGTTTTAGTTCCTCGTTTCAAGTCCAGTTCGAAATCTGTGTTTTTCTTCTCCTATGGAATAATTACAGTGCCACATGGCATACACCACGAGGGCCCTTAATTAGGCACATCTCTCATTCCATTAAAATGAGTTAGTGACAGTACCACATGACTGTGCTACTGAAAGCAGGTAGGAAGTGACCTACAGATGGGGCTGAGTTTTTATCCTAATTTCTGTGGATTTTATAAATTAAGAATGCAGAAAATGAATTTATACTAAGAAAACACATTGTGCATTATTTAACATCTTCTTCCCCCTTAATGTTAAGTGCCTTCATTAGACCCAAACTTTGATACCCCCCCCCCCCCCCCCCCCCCCCCCCCCACCAACTCACACACACACACAGACCCAGCTAGAGAACTGCAGCTACAGGAGTCAGCTAACAGACCCACCAATTCACACACACACACACACACACACACACACACCCAAACTCAGCCTCATACTTATTGAGCTGCCTTAAGATAATTGAATTGGCACTTTGCACATAATATGGATTCTGCTGTAGCCTCTTTCTGCACCAAGACACTAGCCACTGTGTAAGCAGCAACATGGGTTCAGAGCAGAGAAAACACTGTAGGCCTACACACTGACAAAACCATTTGGCCTTCCAGAAACCCAGCATAGATTTCTGAAAACACTCATCCAAGTCATATATTATTAGAGCCTACAGTCTGCCTATATGTTGTGTTGCACATAGTCTGAATCATTTAAGTGGATAAATTAAATCAATCTTTTTTATTATTGTATCTATTTTCGCATAATTATCATGTTATGTCAACATGTCATACTGTAATGCAATGAAAAGGAATGAAAATAAGTATTTTGTATACTTGTTTTGTTTTGTCTAAATCTTTTGTATATATTCACATCTTAATATTGTGTAACTACTTTATACTGTTATTTTTCCATTAACAGAAGAGAGGTTAAAGAAATTCTAAATGGCACTTTGATATTTGAAAACGAAGGTCTTGGATTTTGTTTTTGACCTATAAAAAGCAATGGGAATACATTTTCATTGCACCAAGGTATTTTCATTTTATGAATTTCCTGGCAGTATACAATTCAGTAACCAAGCATTTCTGCAACAGAATGCAAAATACTCAACACACTGTGTTCCTGAGTTCACTGTTCACAGCCCCACTGTGTATAGAATTGCATATGTGTCCTTATACAGCTGTACTTTACCAACGTTCCCTGCTATTTTTAGTCCAAATACTTGAGTTCTGATTCCATGTTAGAATTTTTTTTTTTTTTTTATTCTGAACAAACCATTTGTACAGTCTGTTCCTGGTCCAGGCAACAATCTATTCCTGTGGTAATCTCTCCTTAGCTATTTGTGTGTTCCATTCCAATGAAACATGACCTACGTGCTGTGCCCTGCTGTCTCCTGTTATCTGCAAAGCATGACTTGTGCTGCCCAAGGGCCATGTTTGCTGTGTGACCCTCGGACAGGTCTGACAGTGGACCAGTGGTTACGTGCAGCGCGCTAAGTGCACCTGACACGCATATCGTCCAGGTTTTTGGTATCAGGGAGGGCAGAGCCTAGACTAACTCAAACCTGTTTCTCTCTTTATCTCCTGTGTGTTGCAGCACCTGTCCAGCCGGCACACTGTCCAGCAAAGCACATCCCAGGTGCGTGCGGCTTTTCTGCTCTGTGTACACCGTGTGTCTGTCTGTCTGTCTGTGTGCACCTCTCAGACAGTCTATGCTTCTTTCTGTCTGTCTGTGTGCACCTCTCAGGCAGTCTATGCTCCTGTCTGTCTGTCCATCTGTTTCTCTCAGCCTTGTCTGTTTTTCTGTATGCAACTCTCTGTGCTCCTGTCTGGTTGTCTGTCTGTCTGTTAGTCTGTGTGATTCTCTCAGTTTTTCTGTCTGTCTGTGTGTATGCACTTATCTAATTATCTTACATCTGTCCATCCATGTCTGCAAAGCACCCACTTCAGTTAGGCTGAACTCCGTCAACTGTGAACACTGGACATTGCAAACTATCAGGAAGCAACAATGTTTAATGCAAATAGTATCCCTCTATGGCAAGCATTGACAATCCTTAATGAAAAGAAACAATAAAAACATATAGATTCAATTATTTTTTATAAAAAAAATAACTTTCCAAAACTTTTTACATCAAGATGACTGTGAATCCACGTGACAACATGACAACGGAGGTGCAAGTCAAGGCAAAACCCAAGTGGCAGTTCAACCCATAGGTTTACTAGAGCGAGTGAGTTTTTAACAAAACTTGAAAAGGGGGGAAACTTTAGGTAGGTGAGGCAAAGACAGTCAGGACTGAGATTTTACAGGGACCGTCTATGGCCGTGGGATTTTGTTTTCCAGCTCCATTTCAAAAAACGGTAAGAAAGTCCAGCAAGTTAGTAATAGAGTCGCTAGAGTCTCTGTCTTTCTGTCTGTCTGTTTAAGGAGTAAATGATGATCTGACATACGATGTCACTCATTCACTGTGTTTATACATTAACACAAGAGTATAAAAAAATAATTACGAGTTAGTAGTACTTTCCATGATGAATGATTTAAGTTTCCCAGGCAAAAGCGTTTCACAGGTCACTTTGATGGAAATTTTTAGCTGTGGTTTTTTCGTTTGTGTTTCCAGGGTGACAGCATACGTCAACGCCATGGTGACGCATGTCGTATCCCTGTGCCACACCACCTGTTCATCAGCCTGAAGAGCTTCACCTACAACACGATCGGTGAAGATACAGACATCTTCTTCTCCCTCTATGACATGAGGGAAGGCAAGCAGATCAGGTGAGGGGGTTTTTGGGTAATCTCTCTTAGCTTACTAAGAGGGAAAACCCCATGCAGTCCATCTGTGGCCATGTTGCAGCTCAGTGGTTCTTATACCCAATTAATATGATAAATCAAGATTTCTTTGGATTGGACACTCCCAACACCTAGCCAATGAAAGATGTGGCTGCTCTAACAGCCAGCCAGTGAAATAGATAGCTTCTCCAACAGCCAGCCAATGAAAGAAGTGGCCATTCTAACAGCCAGCCAATGAAATAGGTAACTGGTCAGACAGCCAGCCAATTAAGAGGTAGCTGCTCTAAGAGCCAGCCAATAAAATAGGTACCTGCTCTAACAGCCAGCCAATTAAAGATGTAGCTGCTCTAGCAGCTGACCAATTAAAGACTTGGCTGCTCTAACAGCCAGCCAATGAAATAGATGGCTGCTCTAACCGCCAGCCAATGAAAGAGGTGGCTGCTCTAAAATGGTGTAAATATAGCTGTTAAAGGATGCTAATAGGTTCTGATTGATTTATCTAACATGCAGTACAGCATTTATTCTAATAAAACACTGACATGTTCAAATCCTATAGGGATAGCATAGACTAAATCCTGTTGAAGAAACAACAAAATGAAACCATTAGTAACAGCAACAACAATCATAAGACAGCAAAATTAGGTTGCTACAAGGAGGACTAAGGCCAACTAGAGGAGCTAGGGAGGGATGGAGAGAGGTGC
Source organism: Albula glossodonta (assembly GCA_019788955.1). NCBI lineage: Eukaryota > Metazoa > Chordata > Actinopteri > Albuliformes > Albulidae > Albula > Albula glossodonta. The sequence goes on from JAFBMS010000124.1 coordinate 839,101, forward strand.
GTCCTGAAGAGGTGAGTCTTCAGTCTGTGTTTGGAGGTGGACAGATTATTGGAGGATGGCGGGAGCACCAGCCACGCTGATGATGCAGACCGGAGCATACCGGAAGGCGTGTAGGGTCTGACGATCTTTTGAAGATGGGGTCATCCCCTTGACAGCCAGGAATGACAGCCACTAATGTTTTAAATCTGATACGTACTGTGACAGGTACAGTGGACGTTGGTGAGGAGGGGGATGACGTGGAAGCGTCTGGGAAGGTTGAAGACCATTTGACTAGCAGCTTTTCTCAATGAGCTGCAAGGGTTATTTACCATGGTCATTTACCATGATTTGAGAAAAATTTTGGTTGGCTCATACCAAAATTGAGAGTCCCAAATTGCTTGTTGAAGAAGTACTCTATGTATCCAGAAATGAGTTCCCCTGTTCTCATTACCATTATTGGCCTAGTGCATAAAAATGGCATCATAAACTAGGCTCCTGTTATAAACTTATAAACTTGTTAAACGGTGTTTCTATGCTGAACTTATCTCTGCTCTTTTGCAATGAATACATGTGTACATTTGGAAAGCCCAGGATTTAAAGCACCTAAACTGTAACAGTCATTTCCTTAAAAGCACAGACTGGGTTTTTTCAGGATGTTAGCATATTGTAGCCTCGCTCATAGCGTTGCAGCGCTCTGGGGAGCTTGTGCATGTGCAGTGCTGGGGACAGCACTGTGTGACAGTTTGTGGAGACATTTGGTTACAGCTGGCAGTGGGGGACTGTGGTGCCGCTCCCTGTCTATGAAAGTGGGGCGCAGGAAATGGGCCTCTGCAGGGAGTGGGGTGGGGGGAGGCTCATTATCTCACCCCCCTGAGTAGCAGGTAGGCAGGAGCTTCCCTCACCCTCATAGACCCCAACAGCAATGGAATTTGCTACCACCCGCCAGCCTCCTGACCTTAGCAACCCACATCGAGGGATAAGCGTGTGTATGGGATTATATGTATATGTGTGTGAGTATATTTGTGCTTGGACATGTGTGTGTATGTGTGGTTGAGTATGCATGCATGTGTGCCCATGTGGGTGCATGTGAGTATGTGTATATGTGTATGAGTGTGTATGTATGTGTGTACGTGCACATGAGTGTTTGTTTGTGGGTGTGCATGTGTGTGTGTGCATGCACATATATGTGTATTTTTGTGAGTGTGTGCATTGTAACAGTGTGTTTAAGCGTGTGTGTGTGTGTGTGTGTGTGTGTTGGTGGATCTGTTAGCTGGCTCCTGTAGCTGCAGTTCTCTTGCTGGGTCTGTGTGTGTTTGTGTGTGTGTGTGTGTGTGTTGGTGGGTCTGTTAGCTTGCTCCTGTAGCTGCAGTTCTCTAGCTGGGTCTGTGTGTGTGTATGTGTGTGTGTTGGTGGGTCTTTTAGCTGGCTCCTGTAGCTGCAGTTCTCTAGCTGGGTCTGTGTGTGTGTGTTGGTGGATCTGTTAGCTGGCTCCTGTAGCTGCAGTTCTCTAGCTGGGTCTGTGTGTGTGTATTGGTGGGTCTGTTAGCTTGCTCCTGTAGCTGCAGTTCTCTAGCTGGGTCTGCTTGCTCACTCCCCCAGATCTGAGTCTGTGCCATATTTTAGAGCCAATACAACTTCCACTGAATCTTCTGCCTGACCCCATGGACCCTGCATCACAAAATGAAAGACAGCTTGCATGGAGTTATCGCTTCGCTTTTTCTCTGATCATCCTCTTCTCTCTCATTCTCACTTTGTCTCTTTCACACAAACACACATACATACACGCTCATATACAGTCACACACATATGCACACTTTGACTTTCTCTCACACATACACACATTTTTATGCCCATACTTATACTTATTATTCATCCCACTTGAAAGCTGTCCTGTCCTTGCCCCCATGTAGGCAGGGAGAGGTTACTTCAGACTGGAATTTCTTTTTTTACACCCACCTTCACTGTGGTAACGTGGGTTGTTATAGTAACATGCAGCCTGATAAAAGCGTTGAACTAAAACAAGCTCTGAACTATGATTCACTTGTCTATCCTCCCTACCCCCGGACCACGCACTCTTACACACACACACACACACACACACACATACCTAGCCATTGCACCAGTGGATACCAGCAGTACATCCACTATGCATGGTCCTTCCTGAGGTGCAGTTCGTCAGCACCCCAACCCCGGGCCACTTTCAATAAAGCAACTCAGAGTGGGAGTGCTGATCTAAGAGCAGTTTCCCTCTCCATATGATAATGTATCCATCAAATGCATAAAGGCTAGCCTGATCCTAGATCAGATATCCTACTTTGAAAGTGTTTGGCAGGTGGTGGATTGATGTGCTCTGTGGGGCAAATAGTCCCTGATCCACCGGGCTCCTGAATCATTACTACATACCCTTCAGCTGTGCTGTTCTGGGCTTTCCCTGAGTCAGGCTCACAAGCTAACCCAAAGAAGTGAGGAAGAAGCATTACACCATTAGGGCTGTGTTATTGTACCAAAGGGGCTGTGTGTTCTCAGTCATTACTACATACCCTTCAGCTGTGCTGTTCTGGGCTTTGCCTGAGTCAGGCTCACAAGCTAACCCAAAGAAGTGAGGAAGAAGCATTACACCATCAGGGCTGTGTTATTATACCATAGGGACTGTGTGTTATTATATCATAGGGACTGTGTGTTATTATACCATAGGGACTGCGTGTTATTATACCATAGGGACTGTGTGTTAATATACCATAGGGACTGTGTGTTATTATACCATAGGGACTGTGTGTTATTATACCATAGGGACTGTGTGTTATTATACCGTTGGGGCTGTGTGTTATTATACCAGAGGGATTTAGTGTCATTATACTATTGGGACTGTGTGTTATTACGCCATAAGGACAGTGTTTTATCATACGATCAGGGCCTTGTGTTATTATACTATAGGGACTGTGTGTTGTTATACCAAAGGGACTGTGTATTACTGTACCATTGGGGCCCTATGTTGTCATACCACAGCAGCTGTGTGCGATACCATAGGGTTACATCCGAAATGGATGGACATGTGATGATATCACAGAGGAAAATTTGTGCTGATCATTGGGTGACAGCATCGTCACCTGGCTGAATACTGTTATTATCCCTTCACAGTCCAAAGTTCCTATACTCCTCTGTGCTAGCCAGGACCACTGCCCGGCCCACGTGGCTAACTCTGTGCTGGCCAATACCACTGCATGGCCCATGGGGGTGGCTGGCAAATTAGCCCAGATTAGTCAGCACAGTGAGTCAGTCGCAGAGCGTCTCGCGGTTGCTTCTAATTTTACTTGTGTTCTTTCTTTTAATGAGCATCAGAAACAAGTTGATTTGGATGTGAACAGGAGGCCTGTTTCTGTGAGTGAAAAACCATGATTCATTTTGCATAACTGAACATTTACAAGGCTTTCAAGTTTTCCTAGAAGCACAAAAGAAGTGCAATCACTATTCGAGAGGGTAGGTTTAGGAGACAACATAGATTTACAATATTTTTGTATTCCTGAAACACATTTGTCCGAGAAGAGTTCAGTGACCTGACTCTTTTGCAAAACTCACGGTTCCCAAGAACATGAGCAGCAACATCACCTATGAACCATGATTATAGAAATATAAACCATTCCCTGTGCTTTAATATATGTAATGTTGCAACTTATGATATATTTTGAACATATCCATGTAGAGGAGCTTACACACATATGCATACAAGCATATGCCTTCAAGCCCAATACATTTAAAGACATATTATATAGCCACTGTTTAGTGTACTGCTAATACAATGAGCCTAGGATTGCATTAGCCGAACAATAAGCTGTAGACTATTCATAGAATGCCAGCAGGCTCCCGTATGAAATAAAGGGGTGGAAATAATAACCTTTTGTGGGTTTGGTAAGGAATTAATGAGTGCCTGACACGGTGGTGGGAAGGCTGTGTTTCAGCTTCGCAGATGGGTTGAGCCCGTTCTCCTGCTGGAGGGCCGGGCTTGTGCTGTAAATCTCCAGTCTCCCCAGGGTGCACAATCATGTGAGTTGGTTTCTCCCATAAGGCCTATCATTTTCCTGGAGAATCTGCACACCCAGACCCCACATGTGAGAATAGTCCGTGCATGGAGCACCTTCCTTTGGCTCAATGCTGACCGAGCAGAGTTATAGGGCTGCCTGCTTTTACTGCTGCCAGCTGACGGAAATAAAGTTCCCCTTTGTGAGATGTTACCTTCCATGCTGCAGTCTTTTGCTCCAGATCCTGTGTGTGTAGAGGGTGTGTGAGGCACTGGTAGGGACTAGAGCAGGGGTGTCAAACTCCAGTCCTGGAGGGCCGCAGTGTCTGCGGGTTTTTGTACTTTCCTTTCGATTGGCAGCCATTTTAGGCCTTGGAAACCAGGTGTGTGGACTCTTTAGCCAACCAGTGATTTTAATTAATCAATTAAGTGCTAAAACACACCAAAAACCAGCTACCACTGCGGCCCTCCAGGACTGCAGTTTGACACCCCTGGACTAGAGTAATGTGGGTTGCAATGTGTCAGAGTAAATTAAAGTTATAGAGCCAATATCTCACGATAAGTACAACAATGCTATCGTCCAAGTACGTGCATTTTATAATGTACCGTTCTGACTCAGGATTTCCTCATTAGGTGATATAATGTTCCACTAGGGGAAGCACATGCGTATATAACATCCAGGGGCTGCACAACTGCCTGGTTCACAGATCAAATCGGTAGAAGAGATATTGGTCTGGCCAGCTTCATTAGCCATTGATTTGGGTTAGTGGTGTCATTATTGGGCATACAAAAAAATGACTGTGAAGGTCAGTAGATCAACCAACAACGATTAGCAACATAATATAGCCACAAGCTCTGCTCTATGTATGACAGTTACGGACCAATAGTATACTATTCTTGAACAAATATTTGTTATGATTCTGCATCAACGTGACCTTGGATTCCATGTGAGCTAGCTTGCTAAACAAAATAATGTTTTGAGGATTGTTCTCGTGTTTCTTTAAATATTTTATGCCACGTGCAAGAAAAAAGGGGGGCAGAGATATATATAAGCAACACTGCAGCTGATGGTATGGCTTCAGAGAAATGAGAAACTATCCTTTGGTATCTAGCTAAACAGTTTGTAAAGTAACTAGCCAGCTAACATTAGCTACTGTTGCTGTATCCATGGTAATGTTTAAGCCATTTCTGTCAGTTATTTGACAGAGAGGACTTGCTGTAGGCATCATCTAAACCACCCACATACATAGATAAAAGACACTGACTGGTCCAGACACTTGCTGTCCTAGCACAGTCAAAACTCTGTGAATCTCACCCACACTGAAATCCAGCTCAGCAAACTCATGGGATTTTAGTGTGGTTAGCCAGGCTATATGGGCAAAATAATGTTAAAAAAATAATTTAAAAAAGTTAATTTTGGAATCAGACCTGAGTATTGCACTTTTAATGGGGTCATTTATCAACTTAAAGGTAATCAGCGTGCTCTCAGGTCATACACCAGCTCTAGATGCCTTATGGAGCTGTCGCTACAGAATGCTGGTGGTCATATGGTTTAATGATCTGCTGTCAGAACAGCTGCATCTCACCCCATAGTTAGCCTCAGAAAGATAAACCATCCTTTCAGACTCCACTTCAGTTCTTCCTCCTGAACCACCCATCCCCTCTTCCCATATCCCTATTTTAAAAATGTAAATTACTGCTGGCTAAAGTACAAGCTTCCCAAAAACGTCCAAAAAAAGACTACCTTAAACTGTCTTCCCCAAACTTCTGCTTTGAACTGTGTCTTTCCCAAACTTCTACCCAAAGCTGTGTCTTTCTCAAACTTCTACCTAAAGCTGTGTCTTTCCCAAACTTCAACCTAAAGCCATGTCATTTGTCTTTCAGTGAGAAGTTCATGGTGAGGCTGAACAAGAATGGAGGCCCAAAGAACCCAGAGAAAGTTGATCGTCTGTGTGCTCTCTTCACGGTAAGTCCTTTGAACTTTCTCAAGCAACCCTAACTTTGATGCTAACTATGAGTTATTGCACTGATTTACAAATGCATACAGCCATTATGTGTCAATGGACCTTTTTTGCCTCGCAGGATTTAAGTAACAAGGACATGAAGAGGGAGCTCTACGTAGTGTCTCACGTGATGAGAACCGGTAAGCTGGCCACCAATGATCTACAAGTCAAATATATGTTCAGGGTGCTGTACCACATAGGTTATCTGGCTACCTTTACTCAGTGTTATGGAGGCACAGGCTTATTCTTTTAATAAAACTAGGTCTAAATCAATTCAATGTGTTCAAAATACATGATCACAGTTAATAACTATGGGATCGACTTAATGTGTGTGATGGGAAGGGCTGTGTGTGTTAAAATACAAAGTATGCAGATTTTTAGGGGTTAGCTTGAATGAATATGTAAACCTGGGTGTCTTTACATTAGTTGGAGAAATCATAGGAGGAGGTCATGCAAATAGATTACATGAATTACTCATCCAGGAAGCAATTCAACTGGATCTGCAATTCAGTGCCAATGAAAAGCACTTATTAACAGAGACAATCATTATGATGACAGCTGTTAGAAGAGATGGTCTGACAATCAAAGACCGCAATGTAGGCAACAGGCACTTTGCATTCCTGCAAATCTCACAATGTCAGCAGGAAAAAAATAAGGATATATGTTGCCTGGGTTCTTAACCCTTTGGTTGCATATGGACACAGCGGTGCAGGAGCAAAAGTATGGAAACACAACTGTGTGGTGTCTATAACCGAATGCTCAAAATGATTAGGTAACCATAGGAGCTTTTTGACTGGTGTGTTCTAGTAACGCTCAAAATACACGAAAAGAGACTTTGTGGACATAAATATCATGAATAAATTAATTCATTTTAATCATGAAGAAAATTGTGTCACAGACTACAAGAATAACTAGAAATGTAATCAAACAAGCAATACAGTATCTGTTATGAGTTGGAGTGATTTTATGTCAAAATAATAGTTTAAGTACTGCTAGCAACTATGGGTTTGATTATTTCAGTCCTGAAATAATGTCTACTCCTGGCAAACATCCAGTGCAACAGTTAGTGCTTTTGGAAAGTAGAGATTCCTTCAATACACACTAAATTCCCCTTTTAACATGGCCGTTTCGTGACAGAATCATTTACATATTGACTGTTACTTTAGCGCTTGCAAAGGGTGAAATAAGACCTGCAAATACTATGGGTGCACATGTGAAATAACATCTGATATTTGGGTGTTACCAACCCCATCTGTGTGTGAACTAAAACAACCTCTTACATATTTGTACCTCAGGATGATTACCCAGGCCAGCTAACTGGGTATGCTAGCTTTGTGGTGGATTGCCAGATCTGCTTGGGTGCCCTGTGTCTGTGCGTCGGTGCTTCTCACCTACATGTTTCACACAACACTAACCGCACTGCGTCATTCGCACCTTCAGTTTGCAGTGCCTTAAATTCTCCCTGCTGAAGTGGATCAAATCTGGGTGAACGCAGGCGTTTAGGCTGTATATGACTACCTCGTTTTAGCAGCTGCCATGGCTGCTGGGAGAACAAAACTTTCAGTTTCATTGAGCTTGTTAGCGCTGCCAGATTCATTAGTGTGTTAGCGCTGCTAGACCCTTTAGCATTGGTGGACTATTTAGCATGTGCAGATCTGTTACCATTTTGGGGCTTTGGTGTATCTTTGTGTCCATCCAAAGATGTACACAAAGCTAGCTAATAGCAACAGCCCAGCTAGAGCTCTGTGAGTGAGGCTGTTGCACATGGATGAAGTGGGCACGTATAGAGATGATGAAATGAAGGGGCATGGAGGCCCACATCTGTAATGCAGTACTATGTGGCCGACTCTTTTCAGGGCTCCAGTGATGGAGCAGGCAGAGGGGGGAGACCCGTTCGTTCCCCTGCATCCCGAGGCTCTCCGCACACCTACATTAACTCCTGAATTTGGGTTTCATTCAGACAGCTGGGGTGGAGTGGGAGGGAGAGATACCACTGAAAAAATCATGAGACTGAGGAGCATTTAGAAATGTATATTGTCTCCCTGTTGTCTGGGAGACAATATATCCATGTATAAAAAGAAGGTTATTATAAGCTGTACAGGGGACACTGGAGCTACTGCTTGCTGATGCTCTTTAATCAAAGCTGTTGATAGTTGGATATGCATAAAGAAGTTAGTATGCTGAATTTAGCTTTTCCCAGGTAGTTACACCCCTCGCAAAAGGGTCACTTGTTGTATCTCTCAACACACCACTGATAATTGGTGGAATGGTAGGTGCATCTCACAAACCTGTGAGGTGTCTGTGATAGGTTCCTTGTACTTTCACATAATCTCAGCCTCACCCCTTTTCACACACAGTCCATGCTTTTGTTAACCTGTCACATAGTTCTGTATCCAAACAGTTAGCCAGATCCACACAACTCTGATAAGATGGCTTGTCTAGTGTTGGACATACTGAGATATACCCTATCACTGTAATACCACCCAAACCTAGCATGGAGAAAGGGGCCTTGGGGGTGGGGTCTTGGAGCTGTGGAAAGCAGGGTGGGGGGCAGGCGGCCTGGGCATTGGGCTGGGGAATGGAGGCTAAGGGATGGGGGCTGGGGGCTTGGTAATGGAGGCTAAGGGATGGGGGCTGGGGAATGGAGGCTAAGGGATGGGGGCTGGGGAATGGAGGCTAAAGGATGGGGGCTGGAGAATGGAGGCTAAGGGATGGGGGCTGGAGAATGGAGGCTAAGGGATGGGGGCTGGGGAATGGAGGCTAAGGGATGGGGGCTTGGGAATGGAGGCTAAGGGATGGGGGCTGGGAATGGGGCTGGGGAACGGAGGCTAAGGGAAGGCTGAGGAGGCCATGGGCTGTAGGATGTAGCGGCAGTGGTAGGGGCTGGGGGCTGTAGCAGCAGTGGTAACCTGAGCGTGTTCCTGCAGGCCGGATGCTGCTGAACGACTCTAAGAAGGGCCCACCGCACGTTCAGTACCGCCGACCCTACGGCTGTGCGGTGCTCGCCATGAGTGATGTCCTGCAGACTATCTCCGAGCTCAAGGAGGAGAAAGACTTTGTCCTCAAAGTCTACACGTGCGTACCTGTTTACCTTTTACATGTTTGTGAGGCCCAACATAAGTTCATGTGTTTCACATATAAACTATATTTAAGTTGCTTTTATGGTAAAAGCTGCAATAAGCCTGAAATGAGAAGAAATTCATGAAATTCACAAAGCTCTTTATTGACCTTTGTACTGACAAGGCTTTTCAGCAAATTCCATTAATGACTATAATGTGTTAGCTGTTGGGTTACTTAACGCAATATATGTTTACCTCTGATTGCTGAGGGTTCAAGTTCTCACAGCCACATTCATACTCTCAGAGTGATAAAGGTCATGACTATGTTAAACCATCATGTTCATTAATGCAGTTTGCTTAAAATTCTTGCCATTGCAAAGGTCAATATGAAACTGGGGCAGTACCATGACCTTCTCATAGTCTGAGGCTATCGGCAGCTTTTAACATAAATTGAATTTGAAAATAATTACCATACTTTTAAACCTGAAATGTCACTTCAATTTAAAGTAATGGTGCTACTCAAAATGATGACGTAAGTAATTGTGTGTTGCAAATCACTGCACAAAAGTTAACTATGGCCCTTCAGTGATGGCTTTGAATTCCTTGGTACATGTGGGACTTCCTGATTAACACGATGGTTGGGATTCAGTCAAGATTGGTCACAATGCTCAATTAAATGTTTGTTTTCGTTATTATCTTCACCAACAAAGTTCAGCAGCCTGCTAACCACGCCTGCAAAATTTTCCATGGTTTCCACTGTTGGGGAGAATGAAAATAAAGACAAAGCTATTCTTTTGTTGCACTTTGTAACTGGTAGAAAGGACAAAACCACTTTTCCAATATTCTTATTAGTCTCATTATTCTTATGAGTTGTAACCTAATATGGGCCCCCGATACCTTCATGCTCACACTGAGATTTAGTGCAGTATCCATCACCAGCACAGCTATGATGAACGATAACACAGATCACATACAGGAAACGGTAGTGCACAGATTCGTAATGATGATGGGCGATATGTGTGACCGTATATCAAGGAAAATAAACAGAAATGTCCCCTTTCTTTCTGAAATGAAGACATTAACAATATTACGTGATACTGGACAGCTGAGTTTCAATTCGCTTTTCTCAATGTGCATCAGTTTTTTCTACCAGCCCATTTAAGAAAAACATGCTGAAAAGGAAAAGAGCATTGATGGAGAACCCATTCGCTGCTGATGTTTCCATACTGATTTGAATATTCGTTGTGTTGCGTTTAGCGTTAGTGCTGATGAAGCGAGAGAGGCAGCCATGGCTCTTGCTCGTTTCGTTCCTCCTCCTCATTTCCATGACAAGCCGGTGCTCTTTTTCGGCGGAGGCTTCTGATTAACATGGACATGCTCACACATGCGTTGCGCGGCGGCACCCACGCCCTGCAGCGAATGGCGATTCTGGGGTCTAAAATCTGTTAGCCGTAGAGCCCGGCCCCCTCCCACCCCCTCCCGGTTTTGTGATTGCCACAGTTTCCTCTTCGCTGCCATCCCATGCTCAGAGAGCCATGATATGTTAATGTTGCCTTGGGAACCAAAGGGTCGGCGAAAACATTTGTCAAAATGGACGTGCATTCCTGCTGTAAGGGAATCATAGGAAATCAGATTCTCTGTCCATGCATCTGTATGCATAGGCCTGTACCAGGGTCAGTGCTCTGTGTCTTAGCATGTTGTGGAGTAGGGTAGGCCATTAAATCACAGGGTTATACTGGGGTCAGTGCTGCAAATTTGCTGGTCATTTCTTTGGTGAGTTGAAAGCATGTTTTCATAATAACAGGAAGTAACATGGTGTAATATGTAGGACAAGGGGATTGTGTAGAAATAAACTGTGTATGATATGACAAAATGTAAGCTTTGTAAGTTGGCCAGGGTCGGGTTGTCCACTGTGCTGTTGAGTATGGATGAGGTTTCAGGGCTGTGTGCTGTAGTGTCTGGGTGAGGTGTTGGGGCTCTGTGCTGTAGAATGTGGGTGAGGTTTTGGGGCTCTGTGCTGTAGAGTGTGGGTGAGGTGTTGGGGCTCTGTGCTGTAGAGTGTGAGTGAGGCGTTGGGGCTCTGTTCTGTGGAGTGTGGGTGAGGTGTTGGGGCTCTGTGCTGTAGTGCCTGGGTGAGGTGTTGGGGCTCTGTGTTGTAGAGTGTGGGTGAGGTGTTGGGGCTCTGTGCTGTAGTGTCTGGGTGAGGTGTTGGGGCTCTGTGTTGTAGAGTGTGGGTGAGGTGTTGGGGCTCTGTGTTGTAGAGTGTTGGTGAGGTGTTGGGGCTCTGTGCTGTAGTGTCTAGGTGAGGCATTGGGGCTCTGTGCATTAGGGTATGGGTGAGGTGTTGGGGCTCTGTGCTGTAGGGTGAGGTTGAGATGTTTGGGCTCTGTGCTGTAGTGTGTGGGGGAGCGTTGGGGCTCTGTGCTGTAGGGTGTGAGCCCCAACACCTTCACATAGCTTTTGTGAGCTCTGTGAGAAACAGAAACACAGAGAGACACATAACCAGTGGGTTTAATTCTGTAAAACATAGTACACATCCACTGGAACATACCATATACAGGGGTCCTCTAGAAATTAGGTTTTTTGAGTCATTTATGGGAGTGTGTCATAACCACGAAATGACGTAACTCGAGACCGTCGTAACCCAAGGACCTCCTGTATGTGTGTATGTATATATATATATATATATATATATATATATATATTTAAGTTTTAAGAAAAGAGTATTGCATTTTTTGATACAGCAAAAGAAAAGGGAACCAAATGCCCTCGCATATATAACCTTTTTATCCCAAGAGCTATGACCCAATAGGAGTCCTCTCAGTCGGCTGGCACCGAAACTAATGAAATCAAAAAAAAAAGATTCCTGTTTGGAACATTGGAAGATAATGAAAAAAACTTCAGAACAATCCCGAAAACTAGAAATGAGCAGAACATCTCTCCAGAGACAGATCCTTACTAAATACAGAGGAACCGCAGCATGTTCACTGAAATGGAACAGCACCAACAAACCTGGCAACCCGTGTGATCACAGTGAGACAGATTAGGCTGAGATACACTCCCTATGCTACACTTAATATATAGAATGCCAGACCTTCTTTGAAAAATAAAAACAGTATCTATTTTTTTTGTGAACTTTCTGCCTCGGAAACATTACCCATTTTACTTGGTGAAGAACACACAGCCCCAGAGTTGATTTATATGTAGCAACCTGTTATCACCACAGAAACCATTCTGATGTTGCATACAAATTATATACACGTATGTGCATGTGTTTGTGTGTGGGTGTGTGTGTTTGGGTATTATTATGTGTGAATTTATACGTAAATATATTTTATTACATTGTGTGACATGAATATGTAACTAACATACATATGATAGTACACATATATTAAGTAACAAGATATAGTAGGGTTAGGTATCGTTGTTGTTATTTCTGACATCAGCTTTTGCATGTCATGCCAATAAAACACCTGGAAATTAAAAAAATAATTAAATTCGAGATGGAGCGGAGGAGAGAGAGAGAAGGAGAGAGTGAATTTTTTTTCCCACTGCAGCAGCTTGATTGAGTCTGTTGATTCTGACATGATGCCACCTAGTGGTGATAAGAAGCAGTGCAGTACCTGCTGCACAAAGGCAGAATATCCCCGCTAACACTGCTGTGTAATACTGCTCACTTACACAGTAATCTCTAACAAACCCATCTACAATTAGAAACAAAGCTGTGGGGGTCAAATTTACTGTGTAAATTAAACTCCATTGACAGCAAACATACAGGTAAGAATGTACAGGTAAAGCAAATGCACAGGTAAGAGGTGTTGCATCAACCTTTCACAGCGCCTGTCCCCATGAACAACAAAAACCAGCACATGAGATGGAGTCAGAAGAACACCACATTCGTTGGAAAACCCAACGCATTGCCCTCATCGTATATGTAAAGGACAGAACACAGAACACATGGCACGCACAGTCTATCAATATGAATTATGTGTTCAGTTACTTATTAGAAACAGAGAGACAGAGGTATATGAGAATCTGAGAAACCGTGGTGAAATGTATGTGTTAAGCCAATGCGTCTGTGTGCATGGTGGGACAGTCTGCAGTGCAGATTAGCCGCATTAGCATAGATACTACTCACAAACAATCAGCAAATGCTTTCATAAACAGATGAGGAATCTCATGAGCTCTGTTGTTTATTTTGTTATGAAAAAATGAAAAACCCAGCACCAAAAGAGAAACAAAGTTACACTCAGAATGTATGATATAGAACATGCTGCTTTGTCATATACTTTGTTCAGCTTATTGTCACTAGGACCACTTTATTAAGTCTGAATTGTTTCCAGGCTTCATTCAGTATGAATTGTTTCCAATTGATCAAACTATCCACAGGGTCCTAATCACCCAGGGGTTGAAGAGAAAATTAAAGTGAAACTCTTCCTCTCAGACCTGATCAGTGCTCTAAGCTGTTCTATAATAATGAACAGAATGTACTGTGATTGCGCTCAATTTTGTGTTCAGATGTAACCTTGGTAACAGCTGAACACAACTTGGTTTGTTCCCGGCAGCAGTGATTGGTTAAAGCCCCTCCCCCTGAATTTAGATGAGGTTTCCGCGCATGCAGCACTTGTTATGCACTGGCTAATTAAACTGTCACCTGCATGGGGGGGAAACGTCGCCCCCAGTACGACACCATCAGGCGCTAAGCAGCTGGTCTGCGCCCCATACGAAAATGCCTGTCAGACACTGATCTGAAGATGCTCATAGAAAACTCACTGATCCAAGAACAGGCAGAGCTCAGAGAAAACGGTGCACACTGATCTGAGAACACACAGAGCTCAGAGAAAACAGTGTGCACTGACCTGAGAACACGCAGAGCTCAGAGAAAACAGCGCGCACTGACCTGAGAACACGCAGAGCTCAGAGAAAACAGCGCGCACTGACCTGAGAACACGCAGAGCTCAGAGAAAACAGCACGCACTGACCTGAGAACATGCAGAGCTCAGAGAAAACAGCGCGCACTGACCTGAGAACACGCAGAGCTCAGAGAAAACAGCGCGCACTGACCTGAGAGCACGCAGAGCTCAGAGAAAGCAGCGCGCACTGACCTGAGAACACGCAGAGCTCAGAGAAAACAGCGTGCACTGACCTGAGAACATGCAGAGCTCAGAGAAAACAGTGTGCACTGACCTGAGAACAAGCAGAGCTCAGAGAAAACAACGCGCACTGAGTTGAGAACAAACTGATCTGAGAACACGCAGAGCTCAGAGACAACGGTGCACAATGGTATAACATGCAGAGCTCAGACTGATCTGAGAACAAGCAGAGCACAGCGCATACTGATCTGAGAACACGCAGAGCTCAGAGAAACCAGAACACACTGATCTGAGAACACGCAGAGCTCAGAGAAAATGACGCACACTGATTTGAGAACATGCAGAGCTCAGAGAAAATGGCACACACTGATCTGAGAACATTCAGAGCTCCGAAAAAATGGCACACACTGATCTGAGAACACGCAGAGCTCAGAGAAACCGACACACACTGATCTCAGAACATTCAGAGCTCTGAAAAAATGGCACACACTGATCTGAGAACACGCAGAGCTCAGAGAAAACCACGCACACTGATCTGAGAACACGCAGAGCTCAGAGAAAACGGCACACACTGATCTGAGAACACACAGATCTCAGAGAAAACGGCACACACTTATCTGAGGGGCCTAACCATACAATCCCTCTCAGGGTTAAACCACAAACAAGCCCTCTCTCGAATCCGACTGTGTTCTGGTTCACGAATGGAGCTGATCTTGCCTGGAGCACTTCGATCACTTTGCCAGCAGAAAGTTAATGGCGGCATCATTCGCTTGGCTTTGGCGCCTACTTTTAGTCCCTCAGAGTGTTATGTCAGCGATGGCAATCACAGCGCTCACGCTGAGAAGTGTCCTCATCATCCTCCCCGTACAGGGGAACAGGACAGTCAAGTGGTTTTTGAGAATGCACTTTCCCTCCTCTGCTCATGTCACTCACACATTCCATGATCACCAAGTGCCCCTCTTTTTCACAGCAAAGTCTGAACAGGGAAATAGCTGAGGAAGAAGCCACTTCACTATCAGCCACACTATAAAGAGGTCACAGGTGTTTATTTTACATGCAACACTTAATAAGCCCAAGATAAAATGACTGAACTAGCTTGCAATTGTATTCAAACCAAAACATATATCCTAACTGTGATGTTAGCGACATCCAAACTGATGGAATGCTATGTGTTATTTCTGGGTCGGTGATGGATTTATTCGGACTTTGAGTTACATTAGGTCAGGGGTCATCAGTCATGGTCCTGGATAGACACTGGGTGTGCCTGCTCAGTCCTCTGAGACCAGAGCCAAGGATCCCTGCATTATTCCCTCCCTTGCAGTGTGCGTTGGCGGCCCCAGGGCTCCCAATGTTCCCATTTCTGTGAGACAATATTTCTGTGTAATTCTGAGGGCCTTCATAACAGCGAACTCCAACATTATATACATATTTCATTCTCTTGTACTGTATAATCATCGGCGCTTCTTCCCCTCTTTTTCAGGTGTAATAATGAGAACGAATGGTACATGATCCATGAAAACATCATCCGCAAGTCTAGCACCAAGTACACAGCTCCCAGCACCAACTACGGTAACTCCCTTACCTTTCAATTCCATTCACAGGTAGACGTGCCATTTTTATTTCCTGGTGCAATTTTTTGCAATTAAACGTGCAAGTTTAAATGTGCAATAGAAAAGAGAAATTAGCGATCGAAGTCAGGCCCAGCCTCTGTCGCCACAGTAATGGGGTGACAGTTTTGAGCGTGCCGAAGCATTCTGTCAATGTCTCTGAAAGCCATTAGCCGTGACTCACCGCTTCTCTTATTGACAGATTAATTTGTGCCTTTTAATCCTGTTGTTTGAATAATGACTAGGAGCCGCAAATAAAAGAATTTGTTGTCTTTTTGTCAAAGGCCTGCTATTTTTTTTCATTGTTTTTGATTGAGCTTTCCCTATTCTGACGGGCTCCATGGACAGCATGCAAGTCCTCCCTGTCATTTAGACAGAGCAGAATGAGTCTGACGAAGGAAGGCTGCTGTCTGTGGGACTTTTTTCTTGGAGTACTGTTCCAAGGAACCATCTTCTGGGACCA
Organism: Albula glossodonta; assembly: GCA_019788955.1. Taxonomy (NCBI): domain Eukaryota; kingdom Metazoa; phylum Chordata; class Actinopteri; order Albuliformes; family Albulidae; genus Albula; species Albula glossodonta. The sequence goes on from JAFBMS010000124.1 coordinate 855,320, forward strand.
TACAACATTTATGAGGCATAAAACTCAAAATGGATACATTTAAATGATATGAATTACCTGGAGGTTTTCTTGGTTTAATTGACTGAAAAAGCCAGAGACTCACTGGCTACAGCAAAAAAAAATCCCCTTTAGCATTGAGAGAACACGTGCACCACAGAGACAGCTCCCACACGTGGCGCGTTATCATACAGTATCATTCCGTCTGTAACAGTGTGGGGCATTACAGTTCAGTAACTCACCCTCTGTAACAGTGTGGGGCATTACAGTACAGTAACTCACCCTAAGTAACAGTGTGGGGCATTACGGTACAGTAACTCACCCTCTGTAACAATGTGGGGCATTATAGTACAGTAACTCACCCTAAGTAACAGTGTGGGGCATTACAGTTCAGTAACTCACCCTCTGTAACAGTGTGGGGCATTATAGTACAGTAACTCACCCTAAGTAACAGTGTGGGGCATTACAGTTCAGTAACTCACCCTCTGTTACAGTGTGGGGCATTACAGTTCAGTAACTCACCCTCTGTAACAGTGTGGGGCATTACAGTTCAGTAACTCACCCTCTGTAACAGTGTGGGGCATTACAGTACAGTAACTCACCCTAAGTAACAGTGTGGGGCATTACAGTACAGTAACTCACCCTCTGTAACAGTGTGGGGCATTATAGTACAGTAACTCACCCTAAGTAACAGTGTGGGGCATTACAGTTCAGTAACTCACCCTCTGTAACAGTGTGGGGCATTATAGTACAGTAACTCACCCTAAGTAACAGTGTGGGGCATTACAGTTCAGTAACTCACCCTCTGTAACAATGTGGGGCATTATAGTACAGTAACTCACCCTAAGTAACAGTGTGGGGCATTACAGTTCAGTAACTCACCCTCTGTAACAGTGTGGGGCATTACAGTTCAGTAACTCACCCTCTGTAACAGTGTGGGGCATTACAGTACAGTAACTCACCCTAAGTAACAGTGTGGGGTATTACAGTTCAGTAACTCACCCTCTGTAACAGTGTGGGGCACTACATTACAGTAACTCACCCTCTGTAACAGTGTGGGGCATTATAGTACAGTAACTCACCCTACGTAACAGTGTGGGGCATTACAGTTCAGTAACTCACCCTCTGTAACAGTGTGGGGCATTACAGTACAGTAACTCACCCTCTGTAACAGTGTGGGGCATTATAGTACAGTAACTCACCCTAAGTAACAGTGTGGGGCATTACAGTTCAGTAACTCACCCTCTGTAACAGTGTGGGGCATTATAGTACAGTAACTCACCCTAAGTAACAGTGTGGGGCATTACAGTTCAGTAACTCACCCTCTGTAACAGTATGGGGCATTACAGTACAGTAACTCACCCTCTGTAACAGTGTGGGGCATTATAGTACAGAAAGAACAGTATAATACATTAGTCATGTTTTGATCTGCATTTTAATGGTGATGGAATTCGGCCATCACCACCGGGGTGAAAGCTACTGCACCAGTCCAGCACCTTCAGCTGTATGTTTCTGTTCATTGTGGACAATGGTGACTGCAGTGTCAGCTGTATCGACTGTGTAACAGGGTCCAGAAACCTCCATACGTTTGGCACTTAGTCTTTTCCCATCTTCTGTTATCTTGCATCACTGTAAACCTATCGCTCCTGCAAACAGCCTACACCAGGCCTCTACCACCCTTTTCGCTTCTTCCTCTCGCTTCCTTTTTTTCCTCCTTCCCCATTTTGTTTCTCCTCTGTCTCGGCAGGCCTGATCATATCCCTGCAGCTGCTGCGGGGCGAGATGGAGCAGATTCGCAGGGAGAACCCCCTGATCTTTAACCGGGGCGTGGCCATCACCCGAAAGCTGGGCTTCCCTGATGTCATCATGCCAGGTAAGGGTTGCGGGGCGCGAGCTCTGGGGCTGACAGGTGTACGCTGACTGACACGTGGTGAAACATCCTGCCAGGTAAGGGCTGCGGGGGCAGAGAGAGAGAGAGAGAGAGAGAGAGAAAGAAAGGAAATTTCACAGATATTACTCAGCCCTAACACTCAGTGACATGCAATATGATGCAATATGATCTAACTCCACTACCCAGTTAGTGAAATAACAGATATTTACTACACATGTCATGATACAGTATGCCATGTCAGGTAGAATCAGATGTCATTTTAACATCTTTGTCTAGTGTCCAAGAAATAATCGATCAGTGTGGTTCTCCCAATCAAGATTAAGGGCTGTTTAGGTGTGTACAGTTCAGGTTTGTGTTCCCAGCTTGACCCTACCCCGCCCTCTAGCTCCCTCTGCTGGTACCAGTTACTCAGCTTTAGCCCTGCGAAGAAGACCACACTGTTAGTCATCAGTCCATTCGGAATCGTTGTGTAATATTACTGGTTGTACGAAAAGAGAGTTTCTGTTTTAGGGTTGTCTATCATCATTTATGAAACAGCACAGAGAGAAGGATCCTCATCCATTTCTCTGTCTCAGGCAATGTGATTCCTCCCTGCCCTGAATTCACCTGCCAGCTGTCCAGTATGTCCAGCTATATTTGTTCAAGGGCTGCTGGTTTCGTGACGCATCTGCAGAGTTGGTATCACTATTCCGTTCGTAATCCATTTTATTTCAACTCTTTTCTTTTTCAATTTAGCTCTGGCTCTCCGATGAATGTTTGGCCTCTCCTAGTAATGAAAAAACGCAAAAATCCCTTGTTTGCTGAGTAAACTCATGTATGAATCAATGAGTAGGATGCGTTCGTGTCTCTCAGGCCATTTAGGATTCGTTGTATCCCTATGTGCTTGCGATGGTGTGTGGAGGCGATTTGACTGTGCGAAATGTCCCTCATTCATGAGTCAGCAGGGATTCAGTTTAATATCCCAGAGTCCTTGAGTCTGCAGGTTTCCATTCGAACACCATCACCTTCTCAGACAACCCTGGCATTTATTTCAGGGGAAATTCAATAAGTGCACTGTCACTGGGTCAATGGCCTGCCATTCATTCCACATCAGAAGACAATACCTAATCTTGAAAAGTGAAAAGATTTTCAGGCTAGCGAAGCCTCCCTCATGTCAATGATTGGTTTCTCTTCCCCCCCGCCCCCTCTGTTTCTCTTACTCTCTTTCTCTGTCTGCCTTTCTCTCTCTTTTTCGCACTTTCTCTTTCTCACTGTTTCCTTCTTTCTCCCTCTCTTGATCTGTCTGTCTCTCTCTCTCTCCCTCCCTCTCGCTTTCTTGCTCTGTCTCTTTCTCTCTCCCTCCTGTCCTGGTGCCCTCTGAGTGTTCTCTGTGTCCCTGCCTTACAGAGATGAAGACAGCAGGGTGTAAGTGCCATACATGCTTGAGCCTGAACCTGCATCTTTTCTGCTCTCCTCCCTCTGATACCTCTAACCATTGCTGTCTCTCATCAACAATCACAGTCCTAATCCGCCCTGCATACACCGTTTCCATAGCGTACTGAGGCTTACCACCGGGACCTCAGTCTCTAGGAAGCATGACAGGAACCTTGCAGGAGTTACAATAGAAGAACCCTGACATGGGTTATGGTTCAGTGAAGAGCTATTTAGCCATGCTCCTTATTTCTCTCCAGATTTTATTATGGAAAAATGAATGGGTGCATTTTCAACGAGCAATTTCTCAACAATGAAACCTTGAACCAGATGGATAATGGGATTCAATTACTCATTCATAAGTGTGACAATACAGTGATTAGGTTTACGCAGTGCAGTGTGAGTTTGTGCCTTCTTTACTGCACATCCTGAGAAGTTGCACCTTGCATTGTGAACGTGACATGGTTAACAACACATTCATGCAACTTACTTTGCTACCAGTAACCACATTGCATGTACCTACACTGCACACTCACCAGGATCATGGATTATGCAGTAATTGCAGTATATTATATTGTATAATGTATAATTGTGTACTTGACTACTCAAGAATGAGATGTCAACCCGGTGACAGCATCATGCAGTCAAGGGTAGTGCAGATATATGCGTCATAACTATAACCAAGTATCATAAATGACAGAATTAGTTCCTTCATCAACCATAGGTAAAGGTCAAAAAGTTTTCGTGATGCAGTTCTGTTATTCTGCGTATTAAAATAATCTTTTATTGAATGGTAAATTCAGAGTGGAACCAAGACGGCAAACGCTAGGGGGTGGTACGCAATAGTTGTCAGCCAGTTGTCTGGTGATGTTGGGCTTATCTACATGCTCACTACATGAAAGTATACAACTTGAAATTAGTTTGTCTGCCTTGTCCCTCTTGTGAGTTTTCAGTCATGTAAAACATCATTAATGTCCAAGGAGTTTATTTGCTTCCACAACCAATTGCACAAGGCACATATTCGGGACTGATGGTTATTTGAGGCCAGTGTTTATTCTGTTTCACATAACTTTACATCAAGCTGAAAGAACTGAGAGGAGCCAGATGTAAGTATCATACTTTCTGAAGACAAATATATGTTAATAGCACATGCTACAGCTACAATAGGACAGGGTTGCCATGAGTTGCACCCCTATGTACAAATTCATTACTGAGTTTACATGTACAGTCTCCACTGCATCCCAGTCATAACTAGTAACATACGTAGCTTATAACTACTGCTAACTTAAATTGGGTTGATCAAAGCAAATGTACAGTACAATGTAAAATTATTTATTGAGTAGGTTCTACGCCTCCAGATACTGCTGAAGGCAGAAATCTCAATTTGCCACAAATAAAATGACTGTTGAAATAAATGATGACTGATAACTTCATAAAGGTTTTTGCATGGTTTTGTTGCTATCTAGCTTTGTTTCTACGTATTCAATAGGCAATAATATGAAACAATATTCGTATTCCAAAAACTACGTCAGCAACTTGCTCTAGAACTATGTTCGTTTGTCATTCTAATGGTAAATTATATTTAATGCTGCTTTGTGGGTGAAACATTCCATAATAACTGCAAAAAATGAGACAACAAACTACTTAACACTGGTTTTGTTACCAGTTAGGGTGAATAGCTAGGTCGATAATGAAGGCTAACTTAATAGCAATGGAAAACAAGACATGGAAGACAAATGCAGATTTGCTATTTCTGTGCTTTTCAGCTCTGTTTTAAAGAACAGTAGCTAAACATTAACGGAAACACTCATTTAATTCACACGTTCATCTGTCTGGGCTGCCATCGTTGATGAGCTGAAGTGTTTATCCAGTGGAATGCTCATTGTAAAACAGGGTCATTCTTTCCTTTTCTGGTAATAATGCAAAAGAGTTATGTTTTTTGTAGTGATTAGTGAAGGGGGATGTGGTTGATACTAAGGGGGGTAATCATATTTCGGAAGGAGTGGCACTCCTGTTGGCCCACCCCAGGCTCTGTCCGAATAGCTTTGCATTTGTAAAAGTGAAACAGTATGATGTGACAGTAGGATTATATTATTAAGCAAATTTTATAACAGTATTTCATTAGTGTATGAATAAGAACTGTTCATTTGTATTTGATTGCACTGCTATAACACTGTTTTTTATGCAGGCAAGTAGAAATTGTCACCCAGCTAATAGATTTCTGATTCACTGGCCCAGGTGAGCCAGTGACTATGAAGTTCACATCAGATTCTTTAATGTGTTTGACATCATCTTGGTATCCATGAGAACATTTGTATACATTTGATCACTGTCTTTCTTCACACTTAAATTGAACTTATCAGCTGTGATTTTCTGCTGCAGACTCAGGAAGTGGCTCCTGTCCATTCATAAAAAAAGCTTGCTCTTTCTCTCAGCTCTTGCTCCCACCCATCACATACTGCCAATGCTGTGAGAGGAGCATAAAGCCAACATACCTTTGGTTCACACAGCTGGCCTGGAGCAGTCGCTAGAGAGCAATGAGACCGATTATATGATTGGCTTTATGCAAAATTCCCCTGGCAAGGCTGAGCCAATTGTCTCCCTTCCAGTCTGGACATCCCACCATAGCCACTGGCACGTCTGGGACTTGGACTCAACTCTTGAATGTTAAACCACCTTTTTGGCAGAAATATGTTGGTAATTACCATTGAAGTTTATTTGAGATGCATGTGTGAATTGATTTTAATTGCGATTTAGTTTACAAAAATGGAAAAAACATACGTAAGTTCAGTTTATCATCTGCGTGTGCTGAAGGAGTGAAAGTTCCAGGGTTGACATCTTGAACACGTAAAAGTAGCAGCAGGTTTTTAGGACATCTGGAAGGAAATGCATCTTACTGCCGATGATTGCTCTCGGTATCTGAGTAGGCCAAGTGCGCTAAATTTGCAGACAAATTGCAAGTCAAACGTTCATAATTGATGATAATGAAAACCATCAGTCAGTCTCATCTACATGAGCTGTGATTCAATTACCATTCCGTTTACCAGGGAAAAGGTCACATGCCAGAGGGGAGTGAGGGAAGGAAGAGAGAGAAAAGTGTGCAGATGTCGCAATATCCCCTCCATACATCTTTCATTTGCCAATCACGATGGCATACACTCAAACAATGGAAAACATTGGTTAGTAGCCACAAGTCAAGATTCACAAACAGGGATCGACAGATGCAAAACAACAGCTTGAAAAATCCCCATAGAATAGAACCTATACCTCTGTGACAAAGCTTCAGCAAAAATAATTCCCACCTAGAGGTTCACAAAGTTGATATTTATTGTACAGCTACCATTCAGAAATGCTTGTAACCACAGTCAATGCAATGGCTGACTGAGTAATGGCTAACTTGGTGTAATAAGCACCAAACCGGAGCAGTGGAAGAAAGTGTGGATATTAGTTAATGAGAACAGATAATACACTGTCAGTCTTAACAGTCTCATAGCAGTGGTATTGGGTATTAAAATATGACCACGCCCTTCTGAGTTGCCCACCTTAGAAGTGGATCAAGGCTTTCTTCCAATAATAGGGTATCAGCTAATCAATTTCACATCAATAATAATAATTATGTATATACAAAATAATGTATAATAATTTGTAAAGAAAATACCAATGCACTTCTTTTGAGTTTATTTGGTCAGTAGAGTTTTACTTTTTACAATAAAGAGACAACACAATTTGTAATAAAATGAATTTACAAATATTTTTATACAAAAGACTTGAAAATTATAGGAAAAGATTATATATGTTGTGATGCTGAACGAGGCGGGTCAGCAAGCTGGGGCGGCACAATGAGGCAACAAGCACCAGAGCATTTAGTTTACCAGGCGCGAAGCCTGCTTTAATAATCACCAAGTTGCAGCACAGCCAGCGGGCGAAACACAGCCCGCTATTCACACACTCAACTGGTACAAACAAATTAGGCAGTTTAGTTATAGTCTGGAGCGGCAAGGCGGGCAGAAGGCAACGTCCTCTGCTCGGCTCATCCTCATCCTCTTTAACTGGAGTCTGTGGGAATAATAACACAGAACGTTAGTATGCCCCGAGAGCGGAGAAGACGAATCTCCCCTAGGCTGGGTCCGTGGCGGCTTTTGTGGGTCTTCAATCACCCTGGAGTAGCGGCAGCTGGGCTGATTGGGGATGTGCTGCAGGTGCACCTGGTTGGAGGTTGCGTGTTGCCCAGTGCCGCCTCCAAGGTCCTGACGCTCTGGCTGCATGCCCGGTGCTGTCCTGCGTGCTTCCACAGTGGCGGTTTGGGACAGCTGTTCCGGGTGGAGCGGCGCTTGGCAGGGGCAACTCCCCTTGCCCCGCCACAATGTACATAATGGTCAGTGGTATCAGAAAATTGAATTTGCCAACACAAGGTTCTACATGCACAACATGTCATGGTGAACAAAAGTACCTCCTGAAAAAAAAACTGTTGATGTCTTGCTGTCTGGAAAAGGTTACCAAGTGTTTCCTATGGCTCTGGGGCTCCACTAAGCCTCAGTCAGCGGCCTATTGTCCAAACTAAAAAAATCTGGAAAAGTAGTGCAGACATTGTGAAATATATGATTCCTGGCAGAGGAGCAATGTGTAGACCATCGTTCATTACGCTCACTATGAGGAAAGGGAATGCTCATCTCAGGTGTGCCCGAAAGGATTGCGACTGCTTTTCAGGTGTAAAATGTAACGTCTCTACGTGTGAATTACTAAACAGCCTAAATAGGTGAAAATTGCTATTAAGATGAATTTGCGGAGCCTACGTCACTTTGCTCCTTTCCTCTTGATACATAGTGAAATTGGTTCATGCATAATGTATACATGGAGTGCAGGCGCTAAAACAGGGTGGGGATTTTGCAAATGAGGCCAATTCAGTATTCCGTCCAAACCTTGCAGTAACTGCGACTTCCGTCTTTGTTTGGGAATTTTTACGACTTATGAAAGCAGGTGGAAATTTTGTGCCCGTCCAGGAATTACCCTCTGTCAGTTAATATACCAGCAAATACTGGTATGTTACGAACGGTTACACAGGTTACACACAGGTCACATGATAATCGCACCACTGGAGGAACTTGAACCATGCATGCACCCAAAGATCAAATTCTCTGTCGCTATGTTTTTTGCCCTTACTATGTTGTAGAAAACCTTTTTGTATGCCATATTGTCTTTACTTCCTACACTGTTCGGATTGTCAGCCCTATACCTATACATTAATTTTGAATATGATATCTGTATGATTAACTCTTTCCTCTCGGTTGGTGTCTAATTCCTATGCTGTAATATGGCATTATGAAGGTTTGCCTCGTTGGCCGTTATTACCTGATCAGTAAATTTATGTTTCATTTTACTCCAGGTTCTCTAACTTCTTGCACCTTGTTGTTCCGTATACATTTCGAATCTCCTTGCCATCCGGATGTGTAAGCATGTCATGGCTGACATTTTCCATGGGTGTCTCTTTCTGCAAAATTGCAACATGAGGACGCTTAATTGTTTGATTGAGTAATTATGCCAAGTATTAGTAAATCAGATGTTTATATTTCAGTGTTTGCGATCACAAACGTATCGCTATATAGGGAATATTTTTGTGCTGCAACTATTCCTTTGTAAATTTGGCCCTCAGTGTTGTGTTTTAAATGGCGATTCAAGAAGTGACGCTTTCTGATGACATGAGCCCATTAAACAAACACTGCATGCCTGGCAAAAACCAATCACTACATCCCATAGTGAAAATCTCACACTAACAATCCAGCATGGTGGTGAGCATGTCATGGTTTGGGGTTTATTGCATCAGGACCTGGGTGACTTGCCATCACTGAATTCTGCTCTCTATCAGACAATTCTACAGTAGAATGTCAGGCCTTCTGTCTTTGAGCTGGGGTGCAGCTGGGTCATATGGCAAGACAACAACCCAAAACACACAAGCAAGTCTAAATCAGAATGGTGTAAGAACAAGCAATAAAGGGCTGTTTTTTGCACATGGATTAGGCTTAGTCCGAGAGTAAAAGAACACTTAAATGAAATGTTAGCCTTAAATGTTTTGGAACTAACTGAATTAATTCCAGACCTAAACCCTATTCATATGTTATGGCAGGACTTGAGATGAAAAAAACAACAAATGAGTTACAGGCATTCTGGACGAAGGAGGAGGAGGACGACAACATTTCTCAGAAAGTATTAAGTCATAGTTGTCGTTAAAGTTGGCATAAACAGTCTCGGATGGTGATGACTCTTTCACATGCAGAGGTTGGGTATTGCAGATATGTTTTTACGAAATAAATTACATCAAAATATGTCCTTTGGCCTGTTAATCTAACATGAGGTTTTGGTTGAAGATCTGATAACATTCAGTGGCAATATATGCAGAAATGCAGAAAATCATAAAATATGATTTCATGGTGCTGTACATAGTGAGATTAATACTTTGATAATCCCCAAAGGCGGGAATGATTTTGCTATTAACACATTACAATAAGTAAATGAGTAATGTACACAAATAATGAATAACGCAAAGAGATATATGAGATATAAATGTAATCCGTTCATTTTTTAGGCTCTCGTGTGTCAGAGTGAGACGAAAATGGCATATGTGTGACATGTGTTACATGCTGCCTCAACCAAACAAGCAATAACAGTGTCCACTCTGTCTAGAGGATTGTTATGGTGAAGACAGCATGAACACTATAAATAAAGCAAATAGTGAAACAGCCTGTGGGCTTCCATTTATGTAGTTGGGCTGGTGCAAACTCCATGTCAACCAGCCTGCTTGCTGCTTCACCGTGAAGCAGACAGCCCACGCTCTTTGTTCTCCTCTTACGTTTTTAGATTTATTGGTTTTCTTTAAGCGCTGGTGGTGGTATATGAGTTAATGGGTGTTCCCAAGAATGTACCTGCGGATCGTGTTATTCTCATGTGCTTCATCCAAAGAGAGAGTCCTTCCTCCTTGAAACATGGACTCGAACTGAATCTTCAACCGGCTCCCAAGAAGCTTGTTTCTCCCCAGTCCCCATCAAATGACAACCTTGGAGATGCCCTCACTCCAACCCAGAAATGTTACAAACACACAAGCCAAGTAGCAGCACTAGTTATATGGTAGACATAATAATAACCACATAAAGAAAAAAGTAAGGAAGAGTGTTGTGGTTTGATCTTGTCCATAACACATGATAGCACTCACCAGGTCCCACCTTCCTAACCAGTGAAAAAGCTAGCCTGGGAAACACAGAGCCTGACAGAGTTATACTCAGAGCCCAGTGATCCTGTGGCCCAGCTTTTGACTATTGCCTCTCCTTGTCTCTGTCATCCAGGTGACATCCGGAATGACCTCTATCTGACCCTGGATCGAGGGGAATTTGAGAGGGGGGGCAAAAGCGTGCAGAAAAACATCGAGGTCACTGTTTATGTGCTCTATGCTGATGGAGAGATCCTCAAAGTAAGTGATATACACGACTTTTGGACATGTTTGGCGTGCTGTATGATTCATTATTCAGTCACGTCCATCATTTGCGATGACCTATTTAACATCGTTTTGTTAAGTCTGCATTTAAAATAGGCATGACTTGAGGTTCCCAGGACGCTACAATGTAACGGCTTCTAGTTGTGTCTAGGGACCTGCTAGAAAGCAGACATCACTGCGATGAGTCTTTGCGTGTGTCCGTTCGTATACGTGTCTGCGTGCCCATGCATGCGTGCGTGAATTCATGCAAGTGGGTGCACATACATGTGCGAATGTATAAAAGCATGTCTGTGTTGTGTGAATCTATGTGTCCCCCGCAGGACTGCATTAGCCTCGGCTCTGGGGAGCCCAGCATCAGTGAACATCGTTCCTTCGTGCTCTATCACAACAACAGCCCCCGCTGGAGCGAGGTGGTCAAGCTGCCCATCCCCATCGACCGCTTCCGGGGGTCCCACCTGCGATTCGAGTTCCGCCACTGCTCAAGTGAGGACCAGAATCCCACATTCTGCCTTCTGTGCAGACCTGCAATAAATTTTACAGGAAATACTTAAACTGCTATGCTTAAACTGCTGCGTTTGGAGTAATACAAATGTCTATTTCATATACTTTGTTCTCGTCTTGATCCGTGCTCACTCTCTTCTTTGCCAAAGGACCTCATATTTAGTGTCAGTGTCTTTAGCCCTCTGTCAGTGTGTTGATCTGCTCCATTTTTCTGTTGACCCTTACCATAGTCACCTGACCTTCAGAGTGCAGTGAGGTGTGAGGGAGACCATGTGACCCTTACCATGGTCACCTGAGCTGCAGAGTGCAGTAACGTGTGAGGGAGACCTTGTGACCCTTACCGTGGTCATCTGATCTGTAGAGTACAGTAAGGTGTGAGGTAGACTATGTGACCCTTACCATAGTCACCTGAGCTGCAGAGTACAGTAAGGTGTGAGGGAGACCATGTGACCCTTACCATGGTCACCTGATCTGCAGAGTACAGTCAGGTGTGAGGTAGACTATGTGACCCTTACCATGGTCACCTGAGCTGCAGAGTACAGTAAAGTGTGTGGTAGACTATGTGACCTTTACCGTGGTCACCTGATCTGCAGAGTACAGTAAGGTGTGAAGGAGACCATGTGACCCTTACCATGGTCACCTGATCTGCAGAGTGCAGTAAAGTGTGAGGTAGACTATGTACCCTTAGCATGGTCACCTGATCTGAATCCAGTGCCTCTGTGCCTCTCCACAGCCAAAGACAAAGGGGAGAAGAAGCTGTTTGGCTTTGCCTTCACTCCTCTGATGAGGGAGGATGGGACAACGCTGTCAGATGAGAGCCACGAACTCTACATCTACAAGGTCTGCGTTCTCTTTCTCTCAGAACCATCATCATCTTCATCACAGTGTCATAAGGCAGAAACTACTGTGCTGTAGTCAATGATTTTGGCCCTTGTCCTAAATAGGACTTATAGACGCTCTGTCAAGGAAGATAAGAGTTTCATTATTTGATAACATGTATTAAAGGATTTATCGAGTAATACAGGATTTATAAAGGATTTATAAAGTATTTATAAAAAATACTTTTACAATGAATCAGGAAGTACCATCCCCTCCTGTCTCTTACAGGGACCACATACACATTATTCTTTTGGTAAATATTTATTTCAGCCTTTTTCAATCACTGAGCCTGTACATGGTCAGGATCTATCTTTCTTTTATATCTCTAACAGAGAGATAATCAGAGGTGGTCTTTTTAGCTATCTTTTTGGTGTTGTGGTTGCATCCTCCCAATATTCCTGAAAATTGTTTGATTTGTGCAATAATTTAGCGTGATTATTATAGTGTGCTGGTATGCGTGTGTATATGAAGGAGGTGTGTGCTTTGCATTGTAGTGTTAATAAGTTACTCAGCCTGCAGTGTTAGTATCTGTAATGTGTCCTGAGAGATTTATTTGGGGTGCATTCAGGATTTCCAGAATGTTCTTTTTAGATATGTGTTATCGTTAGATTGTCTTGTCTTGTCTTGTTTCCTTTTTTCATAAATTGTAGTTGGTATACTAACTCTTAGTTTTTCACTGTGTAGAATGCCCTTTGACCTTTTATTTCTGAAGTGTTCAACACCGTACCCTTTGCTGAAATCTGTTTTGTTACTTTTAGTCTCACACAGACAAATTCAAACACACACAGACACATACGCATGCAGATGTATTTACTTAGAAGTTTGGCAAACAAATATTTCTAAAATGTAACGTGTAATTAATGTAGAGAAATAATTATATATTAAACCATTGAACTTTCTCACCCTATAAAAAATACAATGGCTATAGAACATTATTGTTCCATGGCCACAACGTCTGTAGTTTATTTTTTTGCTGTGTGTCTGATTAATGTATTTAATAATGGAATATTATTGGAGTACTTAGCTAGTTTCTGGTCTGGTCTCTGTGGGTAATTGATGGTAATAATTAGTCTCTTGCTTTGTGTGTTCGTCAGTGTGATGAGAACACTACCTTCAGTAACCACGCCCTGTACCTGGGCCTGCCCTGCTGCAAGGATGACTTCAACGGATGCCCCAACATCCCATCGAGCCTGATCTTCCAGCGGAGCACCAAGGAGACCCTGTGGATCTCCACGCAGCTGTCCTCCACCAAGCTCACCCAGAATGGTAATGGCCACCTTAGCCATTAGGGGGCAGCCTATAGTCTAGTGGCTACATAACTGGAACCCCTGAGGTTGGTGGTTCAAGCCCCAGCCACAGCAAGAACACCATTGGTGTAGGGCCCTCAACCCCACATTGCTCCTGGGGGGATTGGCCCCTGGCTAGCCCAATCAAAAGTCACTTTGGATAAAAGCATCAGCTAAATGATTATAATGTATTGTTAGCCTTCCCCCACATTTTTGGATTAGCACTACAGCAGCCCATGAAGAGTGGGTGGAAACAGTGTCTCAAGTAACATGCGTGTCATTGAGTGGGTCACATAAAAATAAACCAGATTGGCTAATGGTCATGCCTCCTGCTAGGTTACCTAGTGCTCTCCTCTTGGATATGTAGCTGCTCTGTCATCTCTGCGATATTCTGTAGCTACTTTCTGTAACATTTGTGAGTTCCAGCTCTTGTACTATATTAGTGAGTGCTCTAAATGTGAGTTTGAGACTTTTGTTAAGATGGGTGCTTGTTGTAGTGATGGAGGAGTTAGGTTTCATTCAATCCAAACTTTGACGAGCTACCTTACATCAGTCGGTACTTGACAGCTGCACGTAGTTCATTACCAAATTAATATCTTCTGCAGAAGATTGATTAATCATTTAGAGCTGTCAGGGAGGAGCATTAGTTTATTTTTGTAATAAAAACTTTTGTCATCTTCGTTTGGTTCCTGTACATTTCAAGATAGAGACTTCAAAATTTTAGCGCCATAATATGGCATCAAATTTATCTTGGAGTATTTTCTTTGGAATGAAGCATGTGTCAGACTCCTTTTTGTAAATTGTAATTGCATGATGCGCTAAATACCCTGAATCATTGCAGCAGTCTCTATTGCTCTAGATCAACTATAGCTATCGCCATGACATAAGATAGCTAGCTACCAAACAAGCTGCCAAGGAGATAAACAAGATATTCGTTAGGGTTGCAAACTAGTGGAACCAATATATTTTTGTGCACATTTTTATTACATCACAAATGGAAATGAAAGTTCATATAATCCTATATATAAAGTTCATATAATTATGTCTAATAAATAAATAAAATTTCAGTATTCGTTAAAAAAATGTAACATTACAATATCTACTTGGGTAACACATAACAACATGTTCCAAGCTATTCTTCTTAGTTTTCCTCTGGGCTGAACAGTAGGAACACGGAAAGAATCTTCTATTGCGACCTCAAATGTCAGAACTGATGCGCTCTATTCATATCTTCCCCAGTGGATCTGCTGGCCCTGCTGAAGTGGAAGGCCCACCCAGACCGAGTGATGGACATCCTGGGCAGACTGCGCCACGTCAGCGGAGAGGAGATTGTCAAGGTAAGCGGCACTTTGGGCATCCTGCCGGGTCATGCTGGGGTGAGAGGTGTTCTTTGGGCTGCCTGGAGTTCCTTTCCTATTTAAACAGTGTGTTCACGTGATAGCTACTTCCGTCTGGCATAAGTTGTGCCAAGCATAAGATAGAGGCCTTAATGTCTCTAATACACACCCCTAACTAAGAGAGCCATGGCCCTTCACCATGTTTCATTCAAATGAATTTTTGTGGGTATCTGCACATTACTGTAAAGTTCTACACTGTGTTTCTATATAATGTTATAAATCGGCAACGTGTCAACTGGGAGAAGTGTTATTCCTAGATCCTTGTGGAATACCATAATTCACCTTTGAGTAATCAGATAATTGTTAATTTAGTTGAGGGAAGCGAATGCTGCTGTACAAGTATGGCCTGAACCAGCAGATTGCTTGTACACAGAGTCTGGTTCTATAATCTATACTCTACAACATTAAACACTGTACTTATTTTATGCAGAACAAGAATCAACACAGTATTACAGTTTGATTAGTGGATTAGTCCCATGGCAGGGTTCAAATCCCGAATGCAAAGTTTCATGGATATGGCTCACATTGATATATATATATATACTTTTTCAGGTGTTTAAATGATATGATGTCTGATCTGTTTCATTTTGTCTTTACAGTTTCTACAGGATATCCTGGACACACTTTTTTCTATTCTGGATGACAACACTGATAAATACGGCCCTCTAGTGTTCCAGTCATTGGTAAGATGCATTTCTGAAAGGCTGTGTGTTTTTTTCCATGACATCATCGGGCTGGACTGGACTGAACATTTTTCCATCCCAAAAACAGTTTCTGAACAGTTGGGTATATAGGATACAGCATTGAGGGGTCACAAGTGAACATTGATTCAAAATTTGTCAATGCAAATAACAGACAGACAACAGTGTAGCGATGCTAAATTAGTTAAGTAAAAGTATTAATTAAGACCCTATAAAGCAAACACTCCACAAATTAGAGGAAGCAATAAAAGGAAAATAAAGGAAATTATTTCAAGCCGTTTTAACATTTATTCCCTGAGATTGACTCCTTTCAATTTCCATTCAGCCGTAGAGCAGGGCCTCACACCACAGAGCACTCTGGTCGTAGTTCTCTGTCCCCAGACATCGCAGTGCAATGAACAGGGCTCAGCTTCTGTGACAGTGACAATGACAGGGTCTTCCCTATTAGGTAAACTAAGTGAGACTGAAAGAAGGGCTTTTCTCGCTCAGTATGTCTTTTCTGATTTTCTACTATACCCTGGTAAGAAAGTCCTCCATCGGTTTTTTGTAACACCTCTCATCATCTCGCCAAAGTGGGGGCTCGTGCCAAGACTTCCCCCAAACCATTTTTCCTCCTTGGTTGTTTTAACTCTGTCAGAACCATTCGCCCAGAAGTTAAAAAGCAAGACAGAACTGCTTTGTCTGTTACCATTTACTCCAAGAAGGTTGTCAAGTGTTCAGAAAACTTGCTGACATAGCTGCAGGAAAATCAAAAAATTTGAGAGAAACCTGAGAGAACCTAGGGTAATTATTCTATGGAAGAAAAACACAAATGAATACAATAAAACGTGTTTACACCTCACATGGGCATACAATCTGAACAGGAAACAAGGTATTGAATGAAGTAGTTACTGTGGAACTGGCATGTCAAGAGGTTAAATGAATATCAGGCCGGGTAAGTAAATAGGATGCCAGGTTTAAATAAATAACATACTGGGTCAGATAAAAAACAATGGGCTGAATAAATAACATGCCAGGTTAAATAAATAAAAGGGCAAGTCAAAAATGGATGTACAATATAGCTCACTTTTATACTGTAAAATCCCTCCAGCAGGTGAACTTTAGGAGATATTGGAGCATCCAACATATAGTGTTGACCTGACCCCTTCAGACTGTCACCCACTAAAAGACATCTTGGTCAGTTGTGGACCAAGAAGCGAAGGAAGATATGCAAGTGTGGCTCGTCTCTCAGCCAAAGAAAGTTTTTCCTTAGACCAGAAAGAAGCTCATGAAACACTGGACTGAGTGTGTTGAGAAAGGGGGGAACTATGCTAAAAAATGATGTCTGCTGCCAAGCTCTCTCAGCAGCTAGAACTTAGTAAGATCTCCACTCTGCCAACAACAATATGTAAAATGCATAACTCAATACCTTAAAGAATATACCATATTTTAGTATAATTTGATATATATGAGATAACTTAAAGAACACAGAAGGGCAGCATGTAAATGGAAAGTTTATAAATTGCAAGGTAATGGTCTCCAGATGAACCCTTTGATTACATCATTCAGTAAAAGAATTTAAAGAGGTGTCCCATGTCATTCCTGAAGCCATAACCATACATTTTCAACAGTCAGAAATCTTATGTCTGTCAGAGCAGACATTCTTGCCTTTATTTGTTACTTTTTGCTAAAAAGAAAAGTTATAAATATCACTCCTTTCTTATCTTTTTGTCTGTAACAGGTGTTCATAATTAACCTGCTACGGGACAGCAAGTACTACCATTTTCGCCCTGTCATGGACACCTACATTCAGAAGCACTTTGCTGGAGCTCTGGCTTACAAGTGAGTCTCCCTCCTGTAACCATCCTCCTGTTATCTCCTTGAGAACAGCACCCCAGCTATACTGCTCTGAGATTTTACCATCCAGTTTCAGAGTCCCCAATTAACTGGCTTCCTTCCATCGCATGGTCCAGTCTCCCCTGAGACACTAGGCTGTGAGATTGTGATATTGGATATATGGTTATGAATCTTGTTTACCTGTTCTGAACAATATTTCATGTCTTCTACTTGCTCTCTCACTGGCCCAGCTAGCCTGGCATACAGCTCAATGGTTACCTTCTGCCACAAGTGACCATATCCTCTCTTCCACCAGCTTCTCAGGCAATAAGCTTGTCCATCAATTCTGCAGGACCCACGCTGCTATAAACTCTGTCTGGCACTCTTGGCATGCCCTGGCCCAAACCCCAACCCCCGATGACTGTTCTCATTGTACAAAAACCTCTTGGCTTAATAATGTCATCTCATGGCTCTTCCTACAACTGCTATGCACAGATACGCTCTTAAGTCTCTCCTTTCCACCCAGTGAGGTGGACGTAGCTACATGCATTGAAGCCTGCCCAGCTGATGTCTTGTCCTGAACAGCTGGCAGCCATCTTAAAATAAATTTGTCCAAAACCGAGCTGCTGTATTTTTTTAATTAGCTATTTCCTCCCTTCTCAAGGAACCTCCAGTTACTTGCAGTAATTCAATGGTGTCAGCATCAAAGACAAGGGAATCTTTTGTTTGTCCTATCCACAATATAACACTACTGTAATCCAGTCCTGTTGCTTTTCCCACTCTCACAATTGCGAAACCCATCCTTTGGACCTGTTCTCTTCACATATTGTACCCTTTTCATTGTCCAGGCTCTTGTGTTGCCCCGAATGGACCTTTGCAGGTCTATCCTCATATGTTTCCCTGCTAATGTTGCAGAGCCTCTCCAACTTATATAGAATGCAGCTGTTCAACTTGTCTTTAATCAGCCAAAATATATGCCATGTCCTCTGAAATCCAGTAGTAGCCCCTGTAAAACACAAATATCTACTTATTGCCTTTAGGGTAGAAAGAAGAAGGGCACCCCAGCTACCTACAGTCTATTATCACGCCTCACTCCAGCCAGACCACTCCTCCCTGCATTCTCTGGCCATCTGCCCCTCCATCCAGAATCGGTCCATCTCCCTGGTCATGTCTTTTGCACTCTGGCCCTCTGATGGTATAATGAACATCCTGTTACACTGAGGACAGCAAAACCTCTGCCCATTTTTGACCACCAACTGAAAACAAATAAATAGCTAATGTAATATTATGTTTTGCTCCTATCTGTAGGGAGTTGCTAATGCAGTAGAGGTTGAGTATCTCTTATCCGAAATGCCTGGGACCAGAAGTGTTTCGGATTTTGGATTTTTTCAGATTTTGGAATATTTGCATATACGGCCATTCCCCGACATATGTCCAAGTTCCGTTCTGACCGACAGGTTGTGTTTCGAAATGGATGTAAGTCAGACGTGTGTTAGCATGGCATGTAGAAGTACACATGTAGCATGTAGAAGATGTACGCAATGCTGGGATATCATCTCACGGTCACTATCATACGCACGTAGCCATTTACGCTGTCGGACATACAGCCAAGCGTAATTTTTTTCTTTATTTTTTAAAATTTATACAGAAATGTATACATTTTTTGGTCGTATGTACGGATGGTCTTAAGTCGCAGGTCTCTTAGTTCAGGTGTGGAATTTTCCACTTGTTGCGTCATGTCGACACTCAAAAAGTTTTTGATTTTGGAGCATTTCAGATTTCGGATTATCGGATTAGGGATGCTCAAACTGTATTCTGTTTTGTGCCTATCTGTAGGGGGTTTTTAATGTAAGTATTATTTTTTGATCCTCTCTGTAGGGGGTTGATTATGTGGTATTATGTTTTTAGGGAGTTGATCCGCTGTCTGAAATGGTACATGGATCGTTCTGCTGAGGTCGTCCGACAGGACCACATCCAGGAGGCCATGAGGGTGAGGCAGGATAACTATGCTCAAAATAAATAACCACAGATAACCACTTAAATGGAGAAAAGAGATGATTGTTATCTTGACATTATTTTTGAATTTTTCTTTCATTTTCACTTCCTTGTTTTATTCCTATTTTTATATGCATGTTATTTACACTTACACAAAAAGCATAACATAATTCAAAAATATCTTGTTCATAAGACCATGTCATGACAGGAAATTCAGCTCATCTCGGCTCCCCTGTCCAAATATGCCACATTTTCTGACTATATCCCAGCATCCTATCCATATTCTTCATTGATACAGCAAAATGTCTTCATCCTGCAAAGCTGTTTTAAACTGTTTCCCCCCAAGACTTCTTCAAATTAAACAGATACTAGTTTTGTTCCTTCCATGAAATACTCCATCCCCAAATCTCTGATTCAAAACATGGAGGATGTTCCATTTAACTACATTGAATGCCAATTGAATGTATGTTGAATTTGCCTCCATCCGCATCATACAGCTCCCTGATCTGATACACCTCCTCACAAAACCACTCTTTACATTTTCCTGTTTAAACAGGGTGCAGAGGAGGCCACAATGTAGCCTCATCAGGTTTGGATTATTTTTAATGTTTATTTAATACTATGGTGTACTGTTACCACCTGAGAAGCACAATCTGCCACACATCTTACTATAAGAGTTACATACCGCCAAATGCAGTATGTTGAACGATTTCCCTGGAAAACACATTGAGTAGACAATAACTGCTCAGAGACAGTGCCAAATAAAACATGTATTAGCCTTGCTCATGGTGAATATTTCAGGGCTGCCTCTATAGATTAGTAATGGGGCTTGCACTGGGGGAAAGCAAACAGCTGAAGTTACAGCATGTCTGTGTCCATTGCGGTTGAGCACTAGTCTCAATTTGACAGTTAGCAATAGCTAACTGTCAAATGAATAAATTAATTGACAGTTAGTTTGTTTGTGACTGCTCGCTAAATGATGTGCTGAGTAACAGCAGAGAGCTGCTGATCCTGTAGTTTTCCAGTGCAGGGCATAAACAGCATGTCTGTTGCTGGCATATGTAGACTGTGTTCTCATGTGTCTCTCTTCAGGCACTGGAGTACCTGTTCAAGTTCATTGTCCAGTCCCGTATCCTGTACTCACGAGCCACCTGTGGGATGGAGGAGGACCAGTTCCGCTCCAGCATCCAGGAGCTGTTCCAGTCCATCCGTTTCGTCCTGAGCCTGGACAGCCGCAGCTCTGAGACGCTCATCTTCACACAGGTCAGGGTGGGGCGAGGTCAGAGGTGGGGTCAGAGGTTGGGAGGGGTCAGTGGATTCACAGGGATGAGGCAAGGTCAAGGGTCAGGGGTCAGGGGTCAGGTGTGTGGCAGGCTCATGGGGATAAGACAAAGGGAACAGAAGCTAATCCAGACTGTCGTATCTGTTACAATTTCTCACTTTTTAGCTGCAACCAGCAGCTCCAATCACTCTTTTGGTCGTTTGGTCAGTTGGTTTACAAAAATGTACCCACCCTTTAGTAGCCACAGTTTTCATACTAGCAGGCTGAAATTTGGTGTGTGTGTGTGTGTGTGTGTGTGTGTGTGTGATGGTGTGTGTTTGTGGTCATGCTAATTGGCTAAAAGCAGGCATGGCAGTGGGAGTTGCCTGGTCGTAGCTATTGCAAATTTGCGCTTCTTAATATGTAATGCAGCAGCTAGCTAGCCAAGGCTATATCATAGCTGCTACTGCTAGCTGGTATTGATGGCGGCAGCATTTGAAAAAAAATTCAAGGCTCAGTCAGGTATAAAAATCTCCACAATGCAGTTCAGAGCAGGAGTTCAGAGCTCCTTGTGAGGAAGTAAGCAACCCCCATAAGAAATTAAAGACTTCAGGTTATGGTCAATCATTATCGTATGTTGGAGTTTGTGTGAAAGAGCTGTTATGACTTGGCCAAGCTTTGGGCTTTGGGCAGCTACCATCTTTTGCGGCCCACAGTGGGCTGCTTCCATCTGTCATCATAGAGTCAATGAAAAAGTTTCTGTCAAATTTGTACCAAACTGTAGGGAAACCATTCATCTTTCACCCATACACCAATGATAGGGCCTGCCCTTACCTGTTTTACCTTACCTTACCTTACCTTACCTCACCTTACCAAAGCGTACCAGCCTTACCTTACTTTACCTTAGCATACATACCTTATCTTAGCGTACTTACCTTACCTTACTTTACCTTGGTGTACCTACCTTACCTTATTTTGGCATACTTGCCTTACCTTACTTTACCCTAGCGTATATAGCTTACCTTGCCTCACCGTACCTGCCTTACCTTAGCATACCTGTCTTACCTTACTTTACCTTAGCACATATTGCTTACCTTATCTTACCTTATCATACCTGCCTTACTTTACCTTAGCGTACCTGCCTTACCTTATAATACTTTGCTTTCATCCCCAGAATTCCCAGGGTTTCATGTGCCATCAAAATTGCTTCTAACTCTAATTTTTTTTGCTCCTTCAGCACTTGGAAAGCTAAGCATGGTCAACGACATGATCAGAATGAAGTGTTAAATTGGGGTGGTGTACAAATGTTTGTAATTGACAGTGTTCTTAGTTCAGTTTAAAAAAAAAACTGATTTTAAAAACTGGTTTTTGAGTGTGCTTTTTTATTTTGTCCTATTATAGCAGGCATGTTGGAAAGGGCTGACACCTAAAGAGTCCCTGTTATGCATTCTCTTAGAGTGCAGGAGCCTCCCACAGGACCTGTTAGGCTTATGGTGTAGGAGCCTCCCACAGGCCCTGTTAGGCTAAGGGTGTAGGAGCCTCCCACAGGCCCTGTTAGGCTTAGGGTGTAGGAGCTTCCCACAGGCCCTGTTAGGCTAAGGGTGTTGGATTCCCCACAGGCCCTGTTAGGCTAAGGGTGTAGGAGCCTCCCACAGGCCCTGTTAGGCTTAGGGTGTAGGAGAGCCCCAACAAGCCCTGTTAGGCTTGGGGTATAGGAGCCTCCCACAGGCCCTGTTAGGCTTAGGGTGTAGGAGCCTCCCAAAAGGCCCTGTTAGGCTTAGGGTGTAGGAGAATCCCAACAGGCCCTGTTAGGCTTAGGGTATAGGAGAGTCCCAACAGGCCCTGTTAGGCTTAGGGTGTAGGAGAGTCCGAGCAGGCACTGTTAGGCTAAGGGTGTAGGAGCCTCCCACAGGCCCTGTTAGGCTAAGGGTGTAGGAGCCTCCCACAGGCCCTGTTAGGCTTAGGGTGTAGGATTCCCCACAGCCCCTGTTAGGCTTAGGGTGTAGGAGAGTCCCAACAAGCCCCTGTTAGGCTTAGGGTGTAGGAGAGTCCCAACAAGCCCCTGTTAGGCTTAGGGTGTAGGAGATTCCCAACAAGCCCTGTTAGGCTTGGGGTATAGGAGCCTCCGACAGGCCCTGTTTGGCTAAGGGTGTAGGAGCCTCCCACAGGCCCTGTTAGGCTAAGGGTGTAGGAGCCTCCCACAGGCCCTGTTAGGCTTAGGGTATAGGAGCCTCCCACAGGCCCTGTTAGGCTTAGGGTGTAGGAGCCTCCAACAGGCCCTGTTAGGCTAAGGGTGTAGGAGAGTCCCAACAGGCCCTGTTAGACTTAGGGTGTAGGAGCTTCCCACAGGCCCTGTTAGGCTTAGGGTATAGGAGCGTCCCCACAGGCCTTGTTAGGCTTAGGGTGTAGGAGAATCCCAACAGGCCCTGTTAGGTTTAGGCTGTAGGAGAGTCCCCACAGGCCCTGTTAGGCTTAGGGCGTCGGAGAGTCCCCACAGGCCCAGTTCGGCTTTGGGTGTAGAGCCTCCCACAGGCCTTGTTAGGCTTAGGGTGTAGGAGAGTCTCCACAGGCCCTGTTAGGCTTAGGGTGTAGGAGAGTCTCCGCAGGCCCTGTTAGGCTTAGAGTGTAGGAGAGTCCCCACAGGCCCTGTTAGGCTTAGGGTGTAGGAGAGTCTCCACAGGCCCTGTTAGGCTTAGGGTGTAGGAGAGTCTCCACAGGCCCTGTTAGGCTTAGAGTGTAGGAGAGTCCCCACAGGCCCTGTTAGGCTTAGGGTGTAGGAGAGTCTCCACAGGCCCTGTTAGGCTTAGGGTGTAGGAGAGTCCCCACAGGCCCTGTTAGGTTTAGGGTGTAGGAGAGTCTCCACAGGCCCTGTTTGGCTTAGGGATTCCCACAGGACCTGGGAATCATTTTGTTATTTGGAAGTGAGGGAGGAAAAGCACTGATGGAATTTGAGTTTTCGTCTGCACATACTGTATTGTGTTTTACAATGGCCATAGAACAGGGGCTACTTTCAGGTTGATTTCCCTTGTATGATTCCCAGGTACTGGGGTCCAAGTTCTGCTTAGTGTAAAGTTTAACTGCAGCAGAAGCTGCTAGCATAGCCTAATTGATGATAACATTAACGGTTTTGGTGAAACTATTTCATGCACTTCATATTAATTTTACCTTTTTATGTCTCTGATGCATTGTTTGTTTTAGTTGAGATCCTTTTAAACAAAGCAATATGAGA
Source organism: Albula glossodonta (assembly GCA_019788955.1). NCBI lineage: Eukaryota > Metazoa > Chordata > Actinopteri > Albuliformes > Albulidae > Albula > Albula glossodonta. Next base: position 879,165 of record JAFBMS010000124.1, read on the forward strand.
CGTTTGTAAAACTGTGAGATTACACCTGGATTTTGTGAATGTTTTTGTCACTTGTGGATCTTCCCATCTACCCATTTATAATATCTCCATTTCAGCGGTATTTAACTCCAGCTTAACCCATAATAGTTTGATTTAAAGCATGGTAAATTGTGTTTGACCTTAGTCACTCCCTGCTCATTTGGATGGTTCCAGTTGATCTTGAGTGACTTTGCTTGCACATTACCCAAGATATTTGGGAACAGATAGCGAAGGCACAGAAGTTTACCTGCAAATGGAATGATGCCACCTCTCCCTATAGGCTTATTTTGTTTGGGCTACACCCTTTATGCCCTCAGTCACTATGTTTCTGACAAATGACTCAAGACTAAATGTGAGAAAGCACCTATGATACACTTTCTAAGAAACCTCTAATAGTAGCCCAATGTTTTATTTGCTATAACCAAAAAATTTAAACATAGTGAACAGTATCTATACCAAGGCTAAAATACCCTTGTTTATGCAGTGAGTAGCAATACTATCATGGCGTGTCATATGCAGAAACTTAAGTATTTGTTTTGACCTTGTTTAGGTCTTTTTTGAGACTGGTGTTTATTTGCAACAGTAAGGGAGCGCTATTATTTTAGATGAGGCACTTATTGGAAGTTTTTCAGTATTCACGGATGTCAGGACATGTACCCGGTCACAAATTACAGAAAAAAGCCTAGAAACTGAATCTTTTGTCAAGCTGTCAGTTATGCACACTAAACGACACCATCACATCTGTAATAAAAGTATGTAAATTAATAACATAAGCAGAGTTAGTGGTCAACTCCTTTTATCTCTCTGCATATATGGTCTGAATTCATATCTAGTTACTCATTGAATTTCATTATAATTCCCATTCGATTGTTGACTACATTTGAAATCAGACCCAGATGCAGTTGAACCTCAGGTTCTGTTATGCCTAATTCATCCCCCTGAAGTGAAATTAATTGAACAGTCTTATTAATAATGTGAAGAAAATCCTAAACTGACTATAACCCTACGACACTTTCTCTTTTTCTGAAAAACAGTGTCCTTCATTTAAACTTTATTTTTTAACTATACATATTTTTTACCCTTAAGTTTTTTTTAATCTGTTTTATTTTATTTTCCCCTTTGACCTATGACCCCTTATTTATTTGTTGACTCCTCCTATTCCTCCCTTGATTGCCCCTCCCACAACTGTGTCCCAGGGCTCCCAGCCTCCTCCTGGACAGACCAGTGGATTGGTCAGCTGTACACAGCCTTGGGGCTCCAATGCTCCTCGGCCCTCTCCTCTCTCAGTAAGTAACAGTGCCCCCTGCGTTGCACACCTGGTAATGCAACAGGTGTCTCCCTGCAAAGCTCCTCCCATCCAGCACCTCCAAACCACCAAACCCCCGTTTCCAAAGCAACAACCAGCCCACAACTGAGAGAAACTTCACCGTTTTTTTCCTTTGATTTTATTTTTTTAATTAATTTCTCAACCTTTAATATCTTTTCCCACTGTCATGTTTGTCCACTTTCCATTCCCAAATCTCACTGCATCCTCGGTGATGCCGTGCCTGGAGACGGGACATCACTGCGCCAGGAATGGAGTGTATCACTGGGCTGCAGGTCCGCCAGTGTCCCACCGTCCCTGGCTGCAAGAGCATCATTCAAAGCGCATTATTTCAGGCCCAAATGGAGAGTGCATAGTGGGTGATGTAGCAGCCACTATTAGTAAAACAACTATTTCATAGAACAAAGAGAAACCTTTGAAGCTTGTTAATATATAGTTGTCCATTTCATAATATCCATCTATCTGTCTAGCGTGGCAGTAATGGTACTATTCAACCTACCTACAAGAACTCTCCATTTGCTGTCACATGATTCATTCCAGTACCCAAAATTGGCACATTTGATGATGTCCAATTGGAAACATGCAGTAGATGTGTCGGCGATGGGCTCTAGCGGCGTGGAGTCTGTGTGATGCCTGCAGACCCTGCAGTCCACCTGCAAAGCGCAAAATCCCGAACGGGGCATGGAATCCCCCCCGCGCCCCTGTGCTGCAGTGCATGGCACAAGAGAGACACTTTTCCCGCCTCTCTGCTCTGTCACAGGCTGCGCTCCTCAGCTCCTTCCCGGCCATCTTCGATGAGCTGCTGCAGATGTTCACCGTTCAGGAGGTGGCCGAGTTCGTCCGGGGCACCCTGGGAAGCATGCCCAGCACCGTCCACATCGGACAGTCCATGGATGTGGTCAAGCTGCAGTCCATCGCCCGTACAGTGGACAGCAGGCTCTTTTCCTTCCCAGGTACCACCTGAAAACCACCAACCACACCACAGTAACACCCTGGAAGCGGTCAGGTAGCATCAGCATAGTGCTCGGGGGTCATAACCGTTTGAAGGTTTCGCACACGAGCTGGTGCTGAAAAACAGACAAGTTTGACTGCTTTTCTTGCGCCTTTTCCTTCATCTTTTTCTGTTTCCTCCCGTCTCTCTTTCCCTCCGTCTCAGAGTCTCGGAGGATCCTGCTTCCTGTAGTGCTGCACCATATCCACCTGCACCTGCGGCAGCAGAAGGAGCTGCTGATCTGCTCTGGGATTCTCAGCAGTATCTTCTCCATCATCAAAGCCAGCTCTCTGGTACCACACACACACACACACACACACACACACACTGGGGTTGAGCAGTGTGGGTGGGGTGGCGGGAAGCACAAGACCGGAGCATACGTGTCACAAAAAAAAAAAAAACAAATTGGCGTTTTATTACGGTTCCACAAACAAGAATCGCAAGAATGAGAATAAATTTTAACAGAAAAGACACACTGGGGTATTCCACAAACTAAGGAAACTAGCAAAACGAAAGAATTAGCTGCAGTCAGTCCTTTTCTGTATACAATTTGGGCCCGGCATCCCCCACTGGCACGGTGTACAGCAAGTGATAGGGAACTGGATGCTTTGGGTACCTCGGGGTCAGCACTTCTCATGGTCACAGGGAATCTGTGAGGAAGTCACGCAAACACGGTTAGTGGTGACACATCTTACAAAAGGAGACAGCCCTGGACAGCAGTGCCGGGCGCCTTTAAGCTGCTCCAGGCTCTGATTGTGAGTGGCCACAGCTGTAGTGTCTGCATGGAAATTGTCATTATCAATTGGCAGCCGCTCCCCATGGTCCTGAAGCACTGGTAGCGTCGCTGTCCAAGGGGCTGTGGTGCTGAAGACAGCTGGTGATGTGCCGATTTTTAGGGGCGATGCTGGCTCGGGCAGGCCCCCACCCAGCCCCCAGCCACAATACATATATAAATACATTCACATGCATATATATACATATACACACACATACATATATACACACACACATACATACATTCAGTAATACAAATTCTCATACAACAATGGTGCATTTAAAATTGATTTATCGATAAGGAATATTGATTTTGAGATGTTGCTGAGAATGTACTTCGGCTTGGAGGAGTAGTACTGGAGGAGTAGTTCCTGTCCTTGTGGTGAGGGGAATGCCCCCCCCCCTTTTAAGGTCACTAAAAGAATTTGGGAGAACAGTGTAGATTAGGTTGCCTTTCCTAAAGAAAGAGAAGGAGAGGATGAGGGTAGAGAAGGGGAGGAGGAGGGGTGCCGGAAATGCTAAGCATGATGGGAAACGAGGTATGTGGCGTTTATGCTCCTGTATGATACCAGAAGATCAATGTGATAGGTTGAGGGGTTGTCTGAGAATTCTTCTCTTGAACCTCTGTTTTAACAAAAACTCCAATATACACACACACACATATGTATGTGATTATGACAGTAAACATAAATATAAGAAGCATAGGTGATGTGCATTTTCTGACTGCCTGATTTGCACTTTCATTATCGCGAACAAGATTTTAGAAATATCGTGGAATGAAGACATCACCAAAATATTCCACCAACTTCAAAGCCATTGTCATTTTCATTGTATTAAATATAAGTAGTCACCTGCAGTCACCAACTTGCAGGCTGTTTCAATGAGTTTAACGGAAAAGTCAAAATCATTAAAAATCAACAAACATACATATGAACAAACAGTCTTTAATAATGGCAATTGTCCCCATTTTGGTATACTTTCCATGACACAGGCATGAAGATTCTGTGACCTTGTAAAATGTGCCTGTCAAGCTCGCAACTGAGGCTAGCAAACCAAAAGTTCCTCACACACTGTTCCACGCAACCAGCTCTGCACATGCCATAGGTGTACAAATATGACTCTGCAGCATTTTTGAGGAAATAATGTCTTTTTAAGTGCATTGTAAAAAATGGGCCAACTCCTGCAATATAATGGCTGGAGTATTCATTTCATTTTAAGCTAAGATTGAATATCGTGATAAGAGGATGAATACTTTTAATATGATGTCGAAAATGAATGGATTCCAATGGGAAAATAGTGTTTCAGCCCACAACCTGGCGACACTTTTTCAGGTACTCAGGTTGAGAGCTGAAAGCTGGCCCCTTGGTACACACACAAAAACAGACACACGAACATACACAACACAAATGAGCACATATATACACAAACACATATGTACAAACTGTATAAGTTGGGTTGTCTTAATATTGTACATTGTATTATTTTTGGGCAAATACATTACAAATTACTGCTCCTGTGTTTGCTTTACCCCCAGTGCTACGGTAGCAACTTATTCCATGTCCATCAGCTAAATTTTTTTTAAATTCAGCTGTTAACCATTTGATATTGATATCTTTCAAGTATGATTATTATATATAAAATTAAATTCTGGCAAAATACCAGTTTTATAAAAAGTCTGACATCCAACAAGACAATCAACAACAAATCTTACAATTTCCCCAGCATCTCTCTGCTAGAGCCAAAACTTACTAAAGTAGCAATTATGGAATTCAGTTTTACACCTCTCTCAAATCTCTTATCATTCTTGTCCATTTTCAAAAAAACATTTAACGCCTACTCAGTGCCAAACAGCTGAGCACCCTGGAGACATGTGATATTAAGTAATCTATGTTTATGTGATAAAATGTTCCTCTTCCACAACCTGCTGTAAAGTTGCTCGCTCGTATTGTAATTTTTTGTGAAATTATCATATATCAGCCTCTGTGCTTTCTCCACAAACTCACACACTTTGCATTTGTCTTCCCTGTCTTATGTTCCCTCTATTTTTACTGTGTTTCTGCAATTTCCCTCGGATTAAATAAAGTTTCTATCTTTTATCTATCTATTTACCAATATGTACATTTTAACCTTTGTATTGTATTTTTTGGTAGTTTCAATAATGTCTGTTGGTTTGTTTTTTTTTATATTTGAGGATTTGTTGAACTGAGAAAAACCTGTAGGATGAGCAAATATTAATAAAGATTTAGTTGGGCCTCCGAATGGCTCGTGGGATAAATTGCTGCCTATGGGGCCTGAGGGCGGGGGTTCGATCCCCGGCTTCACCATTCCCGACCATGGCCAGAGGCTCCATTGGCGAGGCAACAATTGGCCAGCCTCGCCGGGGGTTCGATACGGGGTAGGTCAGGCTAAAAAATCTCTGGTTGGTCCATTGCAATAGTGCCCTCCTCAGGGCTGCTTGGGCGCTTGCAGCAGCACGAACCGATTGTGCGCTGACTACGTTTTCCTCCGACGTCATAGGCAGTGTGCGACTGGTGGTGCCGCCGCAATGTGAAAAAGAAGCGAGATTGTGTCGACACGTGCGCGTACCCCTCCTCCTAGAGCTGTCAGGGGCGGGTGCTGCGGTGTGATCAATCAGTTCGGTTGAACATTCGGGTGGGGAAAAATCAGGGATGCAAATTAAAAAAAAATAAATAAATAAAGATTTAGTTAATGAACTGATAAGAAGGTCAGTTTTTGCTTTATTTCAGTTCGCATATTTTGTTTGGCAAGTGATATGTACTGCCAAACCCTAGACAACAAGCAGCTCCCTCTGTTTCATCTCCATTTTATGTCCCCTAACTGTGTTTCTCTCCTTTCTTCTGTCCCTCCCTCTCTCTCTCTCCCTCCCTCCCTGTCTCTCAGGAGACCTCCGTGCAGGAGGAGGTGGAGATGATGGTGGAGAGCCTGCTGGACGTGCTGCTCCAGACTCTGCTGGCCATCATGAGCAAGTCCCAGGCTCAGGAGGCGGTAAGGGGCCAGCGCTGCCCGCAGTGCACAGCTGAGATCACTGTTAGTAACTAACAATCTGTTTTTCTTCTTACCCCGTACCCGCACCACCCTCCCCCTCCCCCCCCGCCCCCCCCCCCTACCCCTCGCCCCCCCCCCCCCCCCGCCCCGCTCCTTCCTCCTTCACCCCACCCTCCCATCATGATGCAACAGCTGCAAAGACTAAATACGACTGTCGTAACGTAAGCACTGATCACTATGAATCTGATACGTCTGTTCTGGATAATATTATGCATGAATTATGACTCTGTAAAGATTCATAAGTTTTAATGGATCCTTCACTGGCTATGATCACATGATTATAACAGTGTTATGCACAATTTTTGGGGTCGGTGCAGCTAAGCAACATTCTATTGGGCTCAACGTACCATAGGGGTAGGCAACCCCGGTCATGGTACGTTGGTCAAGGGGTACTGGTCAAGGGGTCATTACTCCACTCAAAACTGTAACTACATAATGTTATTAGCTTGAGTAAGTATCGGTCAGGCTGTCTGAATGCAGGTAATTGTGTGCTGGAATTGGAGGAAAGGTTTCACCACTCAGACTGAATGCTCAGGCACAGATATGCAATCGTTGCTCAGTCAAGAGCTCATAAGGAACAAAAAACGGAACCATCTCTGGCACTGAAGGACCAGGGCTGCGTTACCCTGGTGCAACATATTACACAATGAAGGAATGCATTAAAACGTCCACTAATATATAAGATAGCTTAGCTTAGCTAGCACAGCACCACTGCATCCTGGCATTGGAATTTAATGTTAAGTGGAAGAATTGCCCTGAAAGTATCTACCATATTTGAACGCATATTCAGGGGAGGTAACCATAGTGATAATATCATGACAGTACGATGCATATACTCACACAGTGCCCTCACACTGTATGCACATATTTGAAATGAAAAGCTAAGTAATTAAAAGTATGTTCCAGTCAATAGACCGTATAATTTACAACCCCATCCTTGTTTCTCTCTCTTTTTACTTAAATCTCCTGAGAGGGCAGCATTGCATTGTTTACCTTGAAAAATGTTTCTGTGGACTGCCCCTTGCATTTAAACATGGCCGTGGGGAGTATGCTAACTGTAACCGCATATTAATGCGTTAGAGCTGTGTAAATACTGTCATTTTCTCTCAGTAACCAAGTATATTGATCCAATTAATTATATTGTACTTAGAATGAGGTCTGGTGTCTATGCAGAGTGAACACTGGTGTTTTCTCAATGAGATCAGTGCGAAATCATTGGAGATTGGTTGAGATAGTGTTATTGCTACAGTTATATTAGTTTTAACCACAGCAACCTAAACATTTTGTGAAACAGTGAGTATTGGGGACAGGTGTTTATCTGCTAAATTCTGAAACATTTATTAGAAGTTTTACAGTAATCAGGATCTACTACATGTTCATTTTAGATCCATATAATATGAATGTATATACATAAATATTACATAAATAATATTATAATCCTTTATATTGATTCATTTAATAAAGCCTAAAACCATTGCGTTTACCATTTCAGAACCCCTCCTCCATCCCCCTTCTCCCCACCCCCACCCCATTTTAATGATTGGTCATTGTGAGGTGCATCAGGCATTTTTATTGGCTGATGTGTATCTGCCTGGTTTCTCATTGGCAGGGAGAGTATGTGTCATGCCTCCTGTCTCTGCTGCGGCAGATGTCAGACATACACTTCCAGCATCTGATGGACAACTTCCAGAGCAAAGAGGAGCTGAAGGTGAGTGATGGGCACAGCTCTATTAAAGGATACCTAACTGTCACCCCCTGTTATCATCATTTCCAGACAGTATTAGAGAAGTTTTTGTAGTCGAGGGGACATTTATTGTGATGATTGTAGTAGTCGTTACAGGGGACAACTATGCTCAGGGGTTGTACTGACTAGTAGACTAGCTTAGCCACTAGTCAGTGCTGTTTCCAGGGGGCAACTAGTCATAGGTCAAGTGATTACATCAATCTGTATTATAGCGACATCAACGAGAGCAGCAAACATAGCAGGACAAGCATTCAATGATTTTGTGCTGTTTAATATGTTAAACATGTTTGCACACACATCTGTGGCTGTCTGTCAATGTTTTATGAATCCTACTAATTTTACTGATTTCCCTCTTAATCTTGTATCTCACAGAAAATTATGTATTGACTAAATAATTACGAGTAACAGGAGTAGCTAAAGGACGTGAAAGCATCATTACTCTCCAAAGTATCATATGGCTTATTCCTACAAAGCAAAAGAGCCTGCACTGCCCTACTACAGAATGTTTTAGCGTTAAATTTTAGGATATTCTGATTCATTTCAGTGTGCTAAAAGAATATTGGTATGGTACCTAATTTGAAAGTCATACATCATAAGTCCTGATTAGTCATTTCTTGCAACATTCAATGTGAGGGGCAAACGCGCAAAGCTATTTTCATGGACACGGAACAAGGGAATCTGTAATGGGTGGAGTAATGTGTTAATATCAATTAAAGGGCGTTGGCACGACGTTGCATGTTTCAGCCAATCATATTGAGTGTTACATACAATAAAATCACGTGCACCCAGCGCTCGCAAGAGGACATCGATGAGCTAAGGCAGAGGAAGGTGTGCTTCACAATAGAGGAGATTGAGGTACTGGTTTGTGAGGTCCATGTCCAACATGAGCAAACTTTTGGATCTGCCAGCGTAACCCCTAGTTCCTCAATTGACAGTACTCTGGCAAACACCAAGCGGACAAGATCACTGAGTTTCAGTGGTTTTTTGAGCCTGGCAAAAACCGCCAAATAACAGCTGGTAAAATTGACAGTTACTTGTCCCCAGTCCTGTGGCACACCTGCCACCGGCAGAATGCGAAGGGGCAGAGCACACATGTCCAATTAAATATATGATTTATATATGTGGTGACTGTTACGCTCAGTGATACAATAATCGCGAAATACTGTTGCTAAAACCCGTTTTATATTACGTAACATCAAACCACATGACACATAAAAAAGAATATAGCCTACCGTAACCATCATTGTAGCTGGCATGACATATTTCTCTCAGCTACATTGAATAAAATTCCAACAGAATGTAACGTACTTGGCAAAAACCAGTAAATAACAGCTGGGAAAATTTACAGTTGCTTAACATGGGAGGGAAAGCTTTCATGAAACTTGCCAGACATCAGGGCTACAGGAGGGGGTCCTTCAGCCATTTTACACTGGGGCATTTACACTGGGGACATGTCCCCACTTTTGATCGTGACCCATTTTGTCCCCACCACTTTTTGAAAGCCTTTAGTTACTTGAACCCGTCATTGTCCCCAGTACTTTTCAAAATAAACTGACGCCCATGCTTCTAACTACCGTTCCAAGGACCTCCCGTCAGACCTCTGCCTTAAAAAAAGGCAAACTCATTAATTCTAACGGCTCAAGGGTACCCTGAATTGTATAATGTCAATGTCATACCGTAACACTGACAGAAAAGAGCATACACTGATAGTTATGTATTTTATTGTGTGAGTAGTTATGACCTATAAATATAGGCTATCCTATCTAGCTAACTCATGTTAGCTAACTTGCTTGTTGTAGTCTGTTATGGTAATGGGGGCCTATCTTATCCAGCTACCTAAATATATTGATGGTAATTATTTGACAGTCAGCTACATTTTATTGTCCTTATGTATTAATGTGTCACTAGCGAGTTACATGTCTGCTGCAAAACAGTCCCAATCAGCGATCACTGATTTTCGACAGGTGTCACATTGTTCTATGTTCTGTGCTCTCACTGGCAGAATGTGGAGCAGAAATTCTGCTTATGTGTGAATGTAGGATCAGTCATATTAAGGAAGGAGTGCCACTATTTTAAAATTCATTGACCGTAACAACTTCCTCTCCTTGCAATTATGTATTCCATATTATTGGGATCAACAGCAAAACAGAGATTTTAAATTCAGCCAAGATTAATAGTCTACATCTATCATGTTCCAAGCATTAGAAGAATATAAATTTAAAGAGCACGGGTCTCACATTTTCCTGGCTTCATCAGTTCTGTTAATGTAGATTGTGGGGAATTCGATTATTTTGAGCATTATTGCCTTTTGGTAATATCTCCAAAGTCATAATATGACACCTGCTGGCCAAGTCAATGTACTACAAATTATTTATTTGGCTACCTTCATCCGCTCTGAATAGACCTGCTTTTGAGACCTCTAAAGCGCAAGGGTTTCACTTTGGACAAAAATTGCAATTCGGGCATTGCGCCCCATAATTTTCATGGTACTGAGATTTGTTTTCAGAGAACACTCCCAGACGTTGCACTTCTATGCCACTTTATTACATCATAGGCACAAGTGGCTTTTCGTCAATATTTTTCCTGTTGCACTGCTGGTGTGTTGCCGAAAATAACTTTGCAGGAGTCATTGTGGTCATGGCGTGTTTTAAATCAGTTGTAGGACTTTGCACCTGCTCCCGAAAATAGGGCCCTGTGTATCACATAGTACAGGCAGAGACTGTGTATCACATAGTACAGCCAGAGACTGTGTATCACATGGTACAGCCAGAGATTGTGTATCACATGGTGTAGGCAGAGACTGTGTATCACATGGTACAGCCAGAGATTGTGTATCACATGGTGTAGGCAGAGACTGTGTATCACATGGTACAGCCAGAGATTGTGTATCACATGGTACAGGCAGAGACTGTGTATCACATGCTACAGCCAGAGATTGTGTATCACATGGTGTAGGCAGAGACTGTGTATCACATGCTACAGCCAGAGATCGTGTATCACATGGTACAGCCAGCAGAGAGGGAAGCTCTATCCTGACTCTATGCATCTGTATTTCCCCCGTCCCAGGAGTTCCTGCTAAAGATCTTCTGTGTGTTCCGCAATCTAATGAAGCTGAGCATTTTCCCCAGAGACTGGAACGTGATGAGACTCCTCACCAGCAAGTAAGACAGCCTGCTTTGTCCATGCCATTACAGTTTATATTTTCCAGCTCTCTCAGGGTTTTGGGTACAGACAGACAGTGGCACCTGCTGGAATGCTATGAAGAGCTATGGTGGGATCTATTAAAATCCATTAAGAACCTGCGTCAGTTAACTGTAGTAACTCCTGTGTCGTTATACTGCAATAACTCATGTGTCAGAGCACCAGTGTGATCCTCTGGACAGTTAAATTCTCAGTAATGTTTCATACACCGACATGTGTTTTTTTTTTGCCTCAATTCCAGCATAATCGTGACAACAGCCCAGTACCTGTCACCCGCTCTTCACAAAAACTTCACAGAGGCAGACTTCGATTTCAAGGTGCGTGGCTCACAGAGAGGGGGTGGGGTGGACTGGAAGGGGGTTGTGCTTTGGGGCTGTCCGTCACCCCACCTGCATGGTCGCTGTCTGGGAATCCCCCACACAGATGAAGTCCCGGCCCCTGGTCCAAAGGCAGCCAATCAGAGGAGCCCCGTGCTCCCTAATGCAGTTTATAATGAAGGGGTCACCTCAGCACACACACACTGTTACACAGGGGAGAATGCATTAGCCAGTATCCACCATTAGCATTTCACTCTGGCTCAATGTCTTATTAAAAATAAAAGAGCAAGAGACATGGTTCCCTCTTTTTTTTCATAAGGAGGGGCATGGATCCTGGACATTTTTTAAGATCAGTCAATCAACCGAGATTATTACTTATAATGTGTATAATTGTTCTTATTTATTTTTATCATTTGTCCTTACAAAGAGAAGGATCAGCAAACCTGGTGCCAAATCGGTCAATAAAGCTAGATTTGGTGTATGGTAGAATTATGACAAAGTGTACCCTGGAAAAGAGTCTACTACTCACCTTAAATAATTCTCAGATAATATTTTATGAGGAATTCTCTTGGAAATCTTTGGATAACAATGCAAGCGTTTCTTCAATGAGGGAGAAGAATCATGTGAAATACATTTTTCATGTATCATTAAGGTAATGCCACTTGAAAAGATTGTCTCAGGAAATTTAATGTAAAATTTGATCTGTTCAATAGTATGTAGTGAACAGGACATGTGCAGCAACTGCCATATTTAATAGAGGTAACTGATAAAAAGTAGGAAAATGGGCTTCCAGGCCAACACTGAAGGGGCTTGGACTCTCTCTGTGTTCCAGGTGTGGAACTCCTACTTCAGCCTTGCTGTTCTGTACATTAACCAACCCAGTCTGCAGCTGGAGGCCCTCACTCCAGCCAAGAGGAAGAAGGTCCTGGACAAGTAAGGCCCCACCCCCTGCCTCCTCTCAGTGACTCCAACTCACCCCCTGTCTCCACTCACTGACTCCAACTCACCCCCTGCCTCCTCTCACTGACTCCAACTCACCCCCTGCCTCCTCTCAGTGACTCCAACTCACCCCCTGTCTCCACTCACTGACTCCAACTCACCCCCTGCCTCCTCTCACTGACTCCAACTCACCCCCTGCCTCCTCTCAGTGACTCCAACTCACCCCCTGACTCCACTCAGTGACTCCAACTCACCCCCTGACTCCACACAGTGACTCAAACTCACTCTCTGCCTTGTTTCACTGTCTCTCCGAGCACAATCCCACCACAGATCTCAAATAGCTTCATCTCAATCAGCTTTCAGTCTCGGTCTCTGCGAGATGTAGAGTGACACATGACTTTCAGTGCAGGAGATACATTGTGAAATAAAGTGTGATTTTTGACATTAATTAATTCATCAGATATTAGCAGTGAATTTCCACAGTGCCTTATTATTTGTTACAGATAGAGCCATATACTTTATCTAACAGTAAGAGCAAAAAAAAACAAAAAGCAGGGAAATTCAATTTTTAATTTATACTATTCTCAAGTCGTAACAGTACTTCCTAAAAACGAGACTTTTGAAACATGCTTCTGTAGCATATATGTGGCCTAATTTCAGATAAAATTGCCTCCCGTCATGATTACTGCTGTACACATAGACACTGCATAAAGTGCAGCTATATGTGAAATTTGCATCTCAATGAATCGCATCTATTCCTAGATTTTAAAAAATGAATTCTCGAAAATGTCCTATATCGCATTAGTATCTCATCATCTTGATCACACTCCAGTTGAAAATCGGTGTGTCACCAAGTGCTCTGTTTGTGACCTAGTTATGCTTGCATGCTCAAAAATACCCATGATCTAAGATGTGTTTTTCAGGAGAGCCTTCTGGGCCACTAACTTAGTATCCACAACTTAAGACGATTATCTTCATTGTTTTGGATATGAACAATGAATCACTTTGCTTCTGGCAAACTCATAGCTACGCACATATGTGGGAAAACTAGATTTTCAAATTTAAAAAAAAACATACATTTATAATAAATACTTACTTATAATCAAAGCCAAAATTGATACGGGCATTTTTTCCAAGTGAAATTTTGTCCACTAAATATTGTTAAAGTTGCCTTATAGATGGTATCATTCCTGCAGAGGTCAAAATAATGAGTGAATGTGTTTGGGTATGTCATGGGATGTGAGGTCACAGTCTATGGCTGAAGGGTTGTCTGTAATTGGGATCTCGTCATAGATTTGAGCTACACCGAAGAGAAGCACAGTGACAGTTTGGGGACAAAGAATATGTGCTACTACTCCGTTACCATTCGGACCTTGTTTCTAATTGTTTAGCATGAATAATGAGTGGGCCAACATAGCAGCTCATCTAGTAAACGCAATATCAACCTTTGAATTGCTCCCTCTGTTAGATTATCAGTACACAAACCGCTGCAAGTTTTGAAACCAGTAACCTTATGACCAAACCCATTTAATGTACCTTAATATATTTGCTTCAATAAAAGCTGTTTAATGTAGGAATAGTAATATGGATCTGAATGTAACCACGCTATAATGACAGAACTTGCTGCTGATTGGCTCAGATTGGGAAGCTGGTCAAACAGTCAGAAACCAGTTCAGGTTAAATGCATGTGGGATAGGCAGAGAGGGAGATAGAGAGAGGGCATCTGTGTGTGTGTGTGTGTGTGCGTGTGTGTGTGTGTGCGTGTGCGTATGTGTGTGTGTGTGTGTGTGTGTGTTCCTCATGGCAGAGGGCCACATACCCCTCATGAATCCAGAGATGATGCACACTGACATGCAAAGTTGTTGTTTGGCACCAATGCCTTACTTCTTTAGTATCCGGGCCATGCACATAAATAAGCCTCCCTGCGTCTCTACCTCTCTCACTCTCTACTCTAGTTCAATCAATCAACTGATTTTCGTTTTATAAACTCACGCAGGATCTAGCCACTTTTTAAAAAGTATGATGAAGCAGGAGAGCTTTGTGTGCACTCATTGATGGGAATTTGCAATTTGCACAATATTTATAAGATATTTTTCAACTTAATACACAGGTTCTATTCATTTTTGATCTTGTCAAATGTTTTTGATTATATTGTTAAAAAAAAGATTTTAAGATTCTAATTTCCCTCTCTCTCTCACACTCTCACACATACACACACACATACATCACTATGTACAATCGTTTCCTAGGAAAAATTCTGTGTGAAGACTCATTTTTTCGATCAGTTTATGTTGTTGATTTGCCATTGAAGTAGTGTGGTGCTCACAGTCATCTTTCACCAATGAGGGTCTGAGCTCAGCCGTGCTCACCCTGAGCTTCTCCTCCTTCACAGGTACGGAGACATGAGAGTGATGATGGCCTATGAGCTGTTCAGCATGTGGCAGAACCTGGGTGAGTCCCAGCCTTACACACACACACACAAATACACACATGCACACACACACACACACACACACACACACACTCACAGACAGACTCTCACATACACACACACACACACACACACACACACACACACACACACACACACTCACACACACACACACACACACACACACACACACACACACACACACACACACACACACACACACACACACACACACACACACACACACACACACACACACTCTCACACACACACACACACACACACACACACACACACACACACACACACACACACACACTCACACACACACACACACACACACACACACACTCACACACACACACACACACACACACACACACACACACACACACACACACTCACACACACTCACACATACACACGCAGACACAGACACAGACTCACACACACACACACACACACACTCCATTCTAAACATACTGAGATAGATGTGCACACACACTGTCTCACACACACAATTCAAACACTGTTACACACACACACACACACACAAACAAAAATGGACACAAACACAAAGCATCTTAAACACACAGAGACAGAAAGACAGATACACACCGGCTTAAACATATTGAGACAGACACACATTTCATCACTTTATTAATAGTTTTAAATTTACATTTCAGTTTTTAGCTGATTTTTTTCATCCACAACAAATTTCACTGCTAAAAAAGTACATTTTTATATACCGTCTAGTTCTATAGCCTCATAATCGCTGAAGGGTTTGAGTTTAGCATGTGGTTGAATGGTATAATGATGTATGGCCAGTACTCTGACCATTACACTACTCTGCTGCCCATTAGTCAACAGCAGTCCTGGGATTTTGGTATAACTGTAATGTAATGTTGTGTTAAACTGTTAATACATATTTTGTGGAGATCCATGAATGGTGTGCTTGCTTTGACCAATCAGGCGAGAACAAGATCCACTTCATCCCCGGGATGATTGGGCCGTTCCTGGGCGTGACTCTGGTGCCGCAGGCAGAGGTGCGCAACATCATGATCCCCATATTCCACGACATGATGGACTGGGAGCAGCGCAAGAACGGCAACTTTAAGCAGGTCAGCTCCCTTTCCTTAGCTAAAATCCAGCTCTGGATGCAGGTCCTTTCTCCAGACTAACACTAGATGCAGTGTTATTTAATCAGGTCCTTTCTCCAGACTAACACTAGATGCAGTGTTATTTAATCAGTTCCTTTCTCAAGACTAACACTAGATGCAGAGTTATTTAATCAGGTCCTTTCTCAAGACTAACACTCGATGCAGTGTTATTCAATCAGGTCCTTTCTCCAGACTAACACTAGATGCAGTGTTATTTCATCAGGTCCATTCTCTAAATTAACACTAGATACAGTGTTATTTAATCAGGACTATTCTACAGATTAACAGTAGATACAGTGTTATTCAATCAGGTCCTTTCTCCAGACTAACACTAGATGGAATGTTATTTAATCAGGTCCCTTATCCAGATTAACACTTGATACAGTGTTGTTTAAGCAGGACCATTCTACAGATTAACACTAGATACAGTTTTATTTAATCAGGTCCATTATCCCGATTAACACTACATGCAGTGTTGTTTAATCAGGACTATTATACCGATTAATGTTACAATGTTACCTGTATCTGTTACTGTTAACTTGATGTGAATGAGCAGGTGGAGGCAGAGCTGATCGATAAACTGGACAGCCTGGTTTCAGAAGGGAAAGGGGACGAGAACTACCGGGAACTCTTCAGTCTTCTGTGAGTCCACCTCAGATGTGCACACATGGACCTATACCCTTACCTATACACACATTCACACACACATACACACACAAACACTCTTTTCCCATGTTGTGGGCGTTGACAGCGGCAGCATTAACCTGATCTCTGCTTGTGCTCTTACACTAACCTGTCTCTGTTCTGCTCTCTTCGGCGGGATTAGCACCCAGCTCTTTGGGCCTTACCCCAGGTAAGGTAACACTATTCCCCTCCTCAAGCCTGCACTAATCAGTCCCAGCCTGTTTATTCTGATCTCTTATGGATTCAGTGCGGTTTCTCATGGCGTTTCCTCCGTACGGACACCGCAGCTGTGCTTTTGCGTCCCCAGCCTCCTTGAGAAGATTGAGCAGGAGACCTGGAGGGAGACAGGAATATCGTTTGTCACCTCTGTCACTCGCCTCATGGAGCGACTGCTCGACTACAGGTCTGAACGATAATAGTGCCATTCTGCTTAACAATAAATGTGTATTTAAAGTGATTATGGTTGAGCTCAGATATTAGTATAAAGTAGTGTCTGACTGCAGAATCCTGTCACTTGTGTCTGTATAGGGACTGCATGAAAGGAGAGGAGACTGAGAACAAGAAGATCGGCTGTACAGTTAACCTGCTGGTAAGAGATTTTTGTACCTCTGTTGGACCCCTTCTGTTGAGAAATTGATCTGAAAACAGCCTCATGGCAAGAGCATCATGGGTAAAAATGGATAATACTGCCTTGGTCCAGAGATAAGTCACAGCACTCCCTGAATTATATGTCTTTCTGCTTCTTTTCCCAGAACTTCTACAAGTCAGAGATCAATAAAGAGGAGATGTACATCCGCTACATTCACAAGTTGTGTGACATGCATCTGCAGGCAGAGAACTACACAGGTAAACCAGCCTTGTGACACACATGCAGAGATACACAGGTAAACGGGCTGAGTGACACACACCAGCAGAACAATAAAGGTAAGCTGTGGGACACACACCTATGTAACTATGCAGGCAGAGAACTACACAGGTAAACAAGTCTTGTGACACACATGCAGAGATACACAGGTAAACAAGCTTATGTAACATTTGCATATACATCCATTCCCCGACATTCATCCAAGATCTGTTCTGACCGACCGTTGTATCTCGAAACTGATGTAAGTAATGTGGCACGTAGAAGACGCTGCACTGGCGGATGGAAGACCCAGCGTAATTGTTATATTTCAATATATTTTTTCTTTTTTTATTTATACAGCTATGCATCGCTTAAAGTCCTGTGATTTGGATGTTGTGCGAACACAAACACTATATTATATACGTACTTAACAAAGTTATATGAGATACTGTATAGCCAAGATACTGTGCACATACAGTACTGTATTTCAGCTAATGTATCTGGCAAGGTAATGTATGGGTTAAATAGGTTATGTCCGGTACGTCCCGTTCTCTGATCGGGATTTTTGAACTCTATTATAAACGTATTGTTTGAACTTGAAAGTGTTTTAACTTTTAATATGTGTACATGGTATGGACACCTGGGGGCTGAGAACAAAAACAGACAACCCAGAATTACAAACATAGCCAGTAAAATTATTGGGAAAGAGCAGAAACTACTGGGATGTATATATAAAACACAGGTGAAACAAAATCCCCAACAAATTGTATCTGGTCAGACGCTGCCCAAACAGATGTTATGCGGTGCGTTGTCTACCTGTATATTTTTTTTTCTGTCATATGTTGGGATTGTTGTAAGTCACATAGGTCAGGTGTGGAACTTTTCTTGTGGAGTCATGTCGGCGGTCAAAACGCTTCGGATTTTGGAACATTCTGGATTTCAGAATTTCGGATTAGGGATGCTCAACCTGTATTGATGGAAACAAAGCCTAGCACTTGTGAGTGGGTGACAGACGGCCTGTGAATTGTACATAAGAACAATGCTGTGAAAAGAAGACTGTGAAAACAGTCCTGTGCGACACCAAAGCCCACCTGTCTCCTGAACCTCTGTTGAATCTGTGTATAAATTGTGACCTATGACCTACAGAGGCATTTTTTACCCTTCTGCTGTAATGCTGTGACCTATGACCTATGACCTATGACCCACAGAGGCGGCATTCACCCTTCTGCTGTACTGGGAGCTGCTCCAGTGGGAGGAGAGGCCGCTCAGGGAGTTCCTGCACTACCCCGCCCAGAGCGAGTGGCACCGTAAGGAGGGGCTGTGCCGTAAGGTCATCCACTACTTCAACAAGGGAAAGGTACCTATACCCAAACATGAATACGTATACACACACGTATACGCACACACTCTACATACACACATCCATATGCTCACATGAAGGCATTCAAATGTATTTACTTTTACATTACCAGGATACTTTATGATAATATACTCCAGTCCAAACACACCCATGTATCTGTACCCTGTAAAGAGCGAGAGTTGATGAAATGCATAAGTATATGAATTTCACCAATCAGTTGTCTACATCATGGGGGTCTGTCTCTGGTTATGGGGAGCCACAGTGTCTCTTTTTTAATGAAATAAGTGCAGAGCTACAGAAGCCAGCAGACTCAGTGGCTCTCAGTGACCAAGGCTGGCCCGTCCTGGTGTACAACACTCCTGGCCTCGCCCAATCAGAACCTCAGGATTAGATTATTAGGGTAATAACTAACTATAATACTATAACTGACTATACAACTATAATGACTTTCCAAAGTCTTTAGTCATTTTGAAATGGAACGCCTCCGTGAGGATTTCCGATAGTTTTAAGAAATGAAGAAAAAAAATAATGAAACGTTGAATTAAGTTGTTTGATACCAAAAGTGGACGATACTGTAAGAATGAAGCGACAATTAACAAAAAAAAAAGCACGATAAGGACTAGGGAAAATAACAGATGAACAGCAGCAACAATAGCAATTGAAAACCGTATGCCAGCTGGGTTTACAAATTACCAACTTCCATTCTAGTGAATGCCATTCTAAACGGACATATCCTTTACCCTCTGTGCTCTGAACACACTAATGTTGCCAAGAGGTGTTGTTGTAGTCTAGAACGGGTTAGTCATACAGGCGGCTCCTACAGTGTTAAAAGCCGTAGTCCAGTGCTACGCTGCTCATGTGGGTCAGTAAAACTGTTGAGTAGAACAGTGCTAAGCTGTTCATGTGGGTCTGACACGTCTTTGTTTTCTGTGCAGTGCTGGGAGTTTGGGATACCCCTTTGCCGAGAGCTGGCCTTCCAATACGAAGCACTGTATGACTACCAGAGTCTGAGTTGGATACGGGTAAGTACAGGAGGTCCTCAGGTTACGACGGTCTCGAGTTACGTCGTTTGGTGGTTACAACGCACTCCCATAAATTACTTAAAAAACCTACTTTCGACCTAAGCGGTTTGGTTCAAAAATACGACCACAGAAATAAAGATTGTTCCTGAAATTGTTCTCTCTTTTTTTATTTAATGTTTCATTTAATTACTGTATTTTATATGTCCTTCATGTGTTGTGTGTACAGTGTGAGTGATTTAAGGTGTTAATTTAGGTATAATTTAGGTATAAATTCCGACTTACTTTGAAAATCGGCTTACGACAAGTCGAAGGAACGGAACTCGTTCGTAAGTCGAGGACCCCCTGTATATCCATTCTTCATCCTGCATGTATCCTACTAATGGATTAATGTAATGTATAGAAATATCCGACTTTGATTCTGCATGAGCCAAGCTGGTGCCAGGATTGGGGTCGAATCCATTTCATTCCTGTAAATTCAGGAGTGTACTTGAAACGGAGGCAATTAACTGAAAAATACCGAACATGAATCTCTCACATGGAATTCTTTGACTGGATTTAAGTGGCAAGCGACCCTGTCTTCCTGCTAGTTAAAAAGTTCCATACCATTACTCAAAAGTTAATACTGGAGTCCTGTCAGCAGAAATGGGGCAAAAAATTTGAATTAGTTCAACATACATTTGCACTGATCTCGGGGCACCTTTTCTCACACGGATGATTATAAATGCACAGAGTAATTTGCCAGGTCAGGAAGTATGGGGCAGAGCTGCCTTGACTGTTATAGACCAGGATTGACTTCATAACCCTCTCTAGACAAAATGTGGCCTATTATCGAGAAGGCCCAAATGTGACCTTGATGTTCTAGAAGGCCTGTTTCCGTTATCAGGAATTATTATGTTGTCAAAGCAGACGATCATTTTGTTTTTTGATAATGATTGAGTATCCATCTGCTGTCTGTCACAGCATGGTTGTAAAACGGTGGCGGTATACCTGATGCATGTCCTATTTCTATTAGAAAATGGAGGCAGCGTACTATGACAATATCATGGAGCAGCAGCGACTGGAGCCGGAGTTTTTCAGGGTCGGGTTCTACGGCAGAAAGTTCCCTTTCTTCCTCAGGGTGAGTGAAGCCCTCCCTTCGCTCAGTCTGTGTCTCCCGAATGTGTCAAAGAGTGGGAGTGGGGTTTGGTGTAGTTACCGGAGCTCTCGGGAAAAGCGGTGGTATTGATGTGGCAGTCAGTAGCAGAGCATCCTGGTCCACAAAGGACCCAGTGTCTGATCCTGGTGGACCATGGGGGACTCAATCTCACTCTGTTACTCAGCACTTCATTGATGTGATTTTACTCACTCCCTGGGTCTAAACTGGTCACTGTTTTGAAGGTAAAAACAAAATCCTAAAGAATGTCCCACAGGATGACAACATCAAAACATCAAGGTCCAGACTCACTATAGATAGATAGATAGATAGATAGATAGATAGATAGATAGATAGATAGTGTTTGGTTTTCTAACTGGGTTATTGGTATCCCTTCGTCACAGAACAAAGAGTTTGTTTGCCGGGGACATGACTATGAAAGGCTTGAAGCCTTCCAGCAAAGGATGCTGGGAGAATTCCCGCAAGCCATTGCCATGCAACATCCCAATCAACCAGATGAGTCCATTTTACAGTGCGATGCACAGTGTATCCTTCAGAGGGACCGCTCCTGTTTGTGTGTGTTTGTGCTTTATAGTGTGATACGCAGTGTTCAGTATGTGAGTGTGTGTGCATGAATGTGTGCTGTGTATGTGCTTGTATACGTTTGTGTGTTCACATATGAGTTTTTGTGCACATTTCGAGGTTCTGTGTGTAGTTATGAGTTTTTGTATGCACATGTGAGCTTGTGTGTGCAGTTGTGTAGGTGGACATTCACATCCACATCCACAGTGGTTTGTTCCTTAACGTCGCACACCTAGACCTGCAGATCTACGCTGTCACACCTGTTCCAGAGAGTGCCGACGTTCTCCAAATGGACCGTGTCCCTGACCGCATTAAGAGCTTCTACCGCGTCAACAACGTGCGCCGCTTCCGCTATGATCGGCCCTTCCACAAGGGCCCCAAGGACAGAGAGAACGAGTTCAAGGTGATTTGGCCCTGCTGTGATGTCCCCAGGCCCGTGTGAATGTGGGCAGAGCCCAGAGGTGCTGCAGGTCCTCATGAGCATCTGGTCCTGTGTGTGATTTCAGAGCCTTTGGATCGAGAGGACTACTCTGATCCTCACCCACCCCCTGCCCGGAATCTCCCGCTGGTTTGAGGTTGACAAGAGAGAGTTGGTGAGAAACTCCTGCATGGTGCACAAAATCTCTGGGCACCCTGTTTTGTTGTCATACACACTTAAATTTACCACAGCAGTGGCACAGCTCACATTTTTACACACCATCCTTTTTTATACAAGTGTATATTTACTCAATCAAAACATTTTTAAGAAAGGTGGAACATAACATTATATTGTGTATGTTTTTGTGTTGTCTGTCCTAAGAGAATACAAATTTGCAGTATGTGAATGGTACCATACAGGGGCAACGCTCCACCTGCCTCCTCTGAGTCTCCCACCCATTACACTACATTGTCCTATTACATTACACCACCCTGATGACCACACCACACCATCCTATTACACTACACCATCCTATTGTAGCACACCACCCTGATAATTATACTACACCACCCTGAACATAACACCACACCATCCTATTACACTACACCACCCTGAACATAACACCACACCATCCTATTACACTACACCACCCTGACTATTACACTACACCATCCTATTACACTACACCATACTATTACAGTACACCACACTGACTATTACATAACTCCATCCTATTACACTACACCACCCTGACTTTGACACCACACCATCCCATTACATTACTCCACCCTAATACACAACACCATCCTATTACACCACACTATCCTTTTACACTACACCATTCTATTATACTACACCACCTTGACCCTTACACTACTCCATCCTATTAAACTACACCACCCTCGCTATTATACCACACCATCCAATTACATTACACCACCCTACTACACTACACCATCCGATTTCATTACAACACCCTGACTATTACAACACACCATCCTATTAAACTACACCATCCTATTACACTGTACCACCCTGACTATTATACACACCACTGCCATATACTCATACGTTCTTACATTCCTTGTTATTTGACGGATGCCCGGTTTACTCATTCGTGCTCGGTGTGTTCATGTGCGTTACAGGTGGAGGTGAGCCCCTTAGAGAACGCCATCTCTGTGGTGGAGAACAAAAATCATGAGCTGCGCACTCTCATCAGCCAGTATCAGCACAAGCAGCTGCACGGCAACATCAACCTGCTCAGTATGTGTCTGAACGGGGTGATCGACGCTGCCGTCAATGGGGGCATCGCCCGGTACCAGGAGGTGAGTCTGTGACTCGTCCCACAGCACTATCCAAGCCGCCTCCATTATGTCCGTCTCACCGCACTCTAAAGTATGTCCGTCTGTTACCACATTCTAATGTCTGTATATCTGTCCGTCCCACCACATTCAAACGTTTTTCTGTCTGTCTTACCACATTCTAATGTTAGTCTGTCCATCTCACCACATTTAAACATTTGTGACTATAACACTGTGCACTGTCTCCTTGTTGAAGCTATCACTTTCAATGAAGCAACACTGGGTAAAATTTGTGCTTGATATTGTTAAACCCTGTAACCCATGTTTCTCTCCCCAAAACATGGCTTTCTTGAACAAGCAACAACATTTTAAATGAAGTTTAAAGCTGCTATAAACATTGAGTGGTTGATCCGAATGACATGTAATGGTGAGGGTGGAGGCCGAGCTGTGTTTGTAAAGTGAGGGTGGAGGCTGAGCTGTGTTTGTAGAGTGAGGGTGGAGGTTGCAGGCTGACCTGTGTTTTTAGCGTGAAAGAATATGGAGGTGTTCCTGTAACTAGCTGTTCCAACCCGCCCAGGCTTTCTTTGATAAGGACTACATCAGTGGACACCCAGAGGACACAGAGAAGATTACCCAGCTCAAAGACCTGATGCAAGAGCAGGTAATGGCAAAAACTGCCCACAAGCCTGTGTCACTCTTTCATGAAGGGTTCATACCTTCAAATTTGGGTGAAAACTATAGCCCATTTCCATGGATTGTTTGGGATGTTATGCATTTTAACATTGGTCACCATAATCAAATCTCATATCAGCTCTGAGTTGGAGTCTATATTTTGAATCCAAAGTGACATCTCTTGACAGTATGTAGTTTGACCGTTCTAAACAGGATTTAAGCATGTTTCCGTTGGGACTGTTGTTACAGGTACACATCCTGGGAGTGGGCCTGGCTGTGCATGAGAAGCTGGTGCACCCAGAAATGCGTCCCCTGCACAAGAAGCTGATAGATCAGTTCCAGATGATGAGGAGCAGTCTGTGCCATGTGAGTGGGTCCGGCAGCAGTGATGCCAGCTGCTCTGTACGGGCTTCGGGCAATTTTATCTGTTGGTCCTTAACCTCCATGCAGAGCATTCCGTCTATCAGCTGTTTCACCAAACAATGGACAGAAAAAGATGGTTTGCTTTTGAGAAGGTTTGGTTTTCAACAGTCCAATCACACGTCTGTGTCTGCACACTGCAGGACCTGCTCTGCTGTCTCGTAGTAGGCTACTGTTCTTCCACATTCTGTTTCAGGTCACTGCTTTTTACTGCAGGAGTGTCATTCAAATATTTTCTTAGTGTTACACTAGACTGCTCTCTGCCTGGTTTAAATTCCCAATGAAATTGTCTTGACATCGGCCACAGCGCTTTAATATGGCTGATCGGTTTTGATCGAGTGACTGTCCGTCCCCGGTGTCATTTCTAATGGGCCAAACCCTAGTCTGGAGGATGTCATAGATAGAGACAGGAGTGCTCAAGCCAAAGACAGATTTTGCTCTGTGAGCCTAACTGTACACAATGTGCACACAGTGAGTGACACAGCGATTGTAACAGTGAGTGACACAGTGAATGATACAGTGTGAATATTCAGAGCAGTGTTTCTATGTGGCCCTGCAGGGCCTTCCTGGCCTGGACAAACTGAGCTCAGCCTGTTCTGGTACCAGCACCCCACGAGGAATCCTGGCATCACACAGTCCAATGAGCCCAGAGAGTGTCAAACTAATGCACAGACACAGGTGAGTCTGCCTCTCTCTCACACACACATTAACACACACACTTACACACCCACACACACACACATACAGTCCCATGAGCCCAGAGAGTATCAAACTAATGCACAGACACAGGTGAGTCTACCTCTCTCTCACACACACATTCACACACACACTTACACACACACACACACACACACACAAACATGCATACACAATCACACACAGACACACACAATCAGAATTCTGTTACACAAGCTTCTTTGTATTGGTAACTGTTTGTATTGGGTGATTGGGGCATTCTTCAGGTAGAAAGTCATCAAATTCTTTGAGGGATACAGGAGATAGAAATTCAATCTATACTCTATGTTCCAGAACTTCCCATAAAAGTTAAATGATGTTTATATTTGGTGATTGTGGAGGGTATGTAAGGAATCTAAATTAATGTATGATGGTTCATGAAATCATCCTTGAACTTGTTTAGCGGTGTGAATGGGGGCACTATCACCTTCTAATATGAAAACATCATGAGGGAAGAGTGTTTGCGCCACAGGATGCATTTGGTCTGAAACAGCCTCATATTTCTGTGACACCCATGAGATGGCTGCTCATAGCATTACAGATCCAGTTCTGTGTTAATCAGCTGGAATCAGGCAATATGTGCTGGCTTCTCCAAAGCTAATCCATTTGTCCACGTATCCAGTTGTCCCAGTGGTTATTTCTCTGGGTAGGGCTGGTTCTTTCTCTGTGTAAAGTTGGTTCTCTCTCTGGTAGAACTGGTTCTCCCTCTGGGTAGAGCTGGTTCTTTGTCTGGTAGAGCTGGTTCTTCCTCTGGCAAAGCTAGTTCTTTCACTGGGTAGAGTTGATTTTCTCTCTGGGTATAGCTGGTTCAAATTTGAATGTGCTTTATAGATAATTGTGTTTTGCTAAAGCATAAAATAAAAAAGACAAAGAACAGTGAACAAAGATAATAACAACACTCTTTTTGTGGCGACCTGTTTCAACTGCAAGGCCGTGGTTGCTGAGTCTGTACATTGTTTCGGGTCTCTCACTTTGATGAGGTATTTTGCTAGGGCATATTCTCTATTGAGAGCCTGGTATATTAAAAATTTATTGTTTGATTTTGTTTCCTAAAGCCATTTACTAATGTACATATTTTTATACAATGAGTTTATCAAATTTTTTGTATACAGTGGTGGTAATTTTTTGTTGTGCACAATTTTAATTGGTTCTCTCTCTGGGTAGTATATCAATGCAGATACTGGTTCATGAAAAAATGATAACTTCCAAGCCACCAAGCTAGTCATGCGTACATAGCTTGTAGCTAAAACATGCAGTGATATTATGTATCATATGAAAATATGTACTAATTTTGAGCAAGCTAGCTAATGATATGTACCTAACGCTTCTGATTTATAGCAAAAATGTAAGATGTCACAAGTTATACTGTATTTCTTTTGGTTTCTCTCCTTCTATTGTTGCAACTGTAGCTATTGTGGTGCTGGACAGGGAGTGTCCGCATGGTGGAATGACACAAAGAGATAAAAGGCACCAGAGCATAGAGGCGAAGGGCTCGCAGCCTGTTTTAATGACAAACTCAAAGCAAAAGTACAGCAAAACGAGCCACACAATGCTTGCCGTTTACTCGCTCAAAACCAAAAATCACAGACAAAATACAGCTTAGACAACGGGAAAAAGGCAAACTGAGGTGGCAGGAAAGCTTAGCACTGGCACTCGCCCATCTCAGCAGGAGTCTCTGGAGATAAACAGAGAGAATTAGTTGCGCCCAAGAGTGGAGAAAGCAGTTCTCCCCGAAAGTGCGAACGTGGCAGCTTTTGACTGTTGTTAATCAATTCGGAGTAGCAGGCTTAATGGCGATGTTGCTCAGGTGTGTGCCGTCGCTGGCATTCCTAATATAAGTGCCGCTCTCCATGCCCTGGCTACATGCCTGCTGCTGTCGAGGGTTCTGATGGGTCTTCACCGGTGGCAGTTTGGGACTGCTGCTCCAGGCGGGGTGCTGCTGTGTGTGGGTCCCTCCCTTCACCCCGCCATACTATACACACCATTATTTGCTAAGTAGCTTTTGAACTGAATTGTAATCATTATTAACCAACACTACATACAGTACAATAATATATACAATAACACAGGAGACATTAAAATAGCAATGTGCAAATATTAGTCCAATACAAATATTACTGATAGGACTACTAATTGTTTTTTACAGACAGCTGTTTATTTACAGCTGTTTATTAACTTACAAAAGCAAGCTAGAGGACAACCTCTTAGCAATAAGTTACCTTGCGTAATTTTCTATTTTAGCATCCAGCTAAAAAAGGGTATTGATATCCTCAATTGTCACAACAATAATGATCCAGCGTTAGTTACATATACATTTTATGTGGGCTTACATGAAATTGATATTTGAAATGTTATTTATTTATAATTATATATTTTTTATTGTGCATTACTTTACCCGTAAAACAATGAGGGCCAGATTTACTATAGGATTGTGACTGCTTTTCAGGCATAAAAGCAGCCACTAAAACCTCAGTCCTTCACAGTGACAATGGGTGAAAATCACTACATCACTTTAAAAATTTCCTCTTGATACATTGGAAAATCTGTTCATGCATATGTATAACTTGGGTGAAGGCAGCAAAACAGGGTGGAGATTTTGCAAAAGAGGCCAATTAAGTATTCCGTCCAATTTACTAAACCTTGCAGTAGCTGTGACTCACGTCTTTGTGTGGGAACTTTTAAGACTTATGAAAGCAGGTGGAAATTTTTGCCCCACAGAATTTCCATCTGTCAGTTATCATAACAGCAAATACTGACGTGATAATACACTGGCTACACAGTCACAGGATAATGGCATGACAGGATGAACTTGAGCCATGTACCCAAAGATCAAATTCTCTGTCAGTTGTGGTGAAGCCAGACCTTTTACATTACAGTCATTTAGCTAATGCTTTTATCCAAAGTGACTTACAGTTGATTACGATTACCAATCTCCCCTGGCAGTAATGGGGGTTAAGGGCCTTGCTCAAGGGCCTAACAGCAGTGGCTGGCCTGGGGCTTGAACCGTCCTAGTCATGTACCTTAACCACTAGACTTCAGGTTGCTCCCATGCCTTTGTTGAAGGAAGCAGAAGTAGGGGGAGTTGACAGTGCAAGGAGCATAGTTATACTGTGTTTGTTTTTGTTATGTTTTTATTTTATTTATCGATTTCATCTTTGTGGATTGTTCTTTTCATCTGCTTTTAAACAGCAAATTGGTATGGCATTATAGATAGGGTTTGAACTTTTGTCTTGGAGTTATTGGTTTTATAGGGCTGTATTTGGCTTTATGGCATTTTATTTGCTTTTATTTATTTTTAATGACCATCTACTTTTCTCACTTTCCAGCTTCTTTTAGGAGCATTTTAATGGATGAATTGAGGGGTATTGTATTTGTCTTGGCAGTTGCTTTTTTGTATTGTTAAATAATGGGGACTGATACCTCTCCCCCTCCCCCCCCCAGCCCTCTGAACCTCCTGGGCTCAGCTCGGCACTCCTCGTCCTCCCTGTCCTCACACACCTCGAGTGAGCCGGGGAACCTGGTGATCCTGACTGACGGCATGGTGGTGGAGCACCCAGAGGAGCTCTACCGTATGCAGGTGTGTGTTCCTGCATAGGTGTGTGTGTGTGTGTGTGTGTGTGTGTGTGCATTTGTGTGTGCATTTGTGTGTGGGCCTGCACAGGTGTGTGTGTGTGTGTGTGTGCAGGTGTGCATTCGTGTGCATACACATGCAGGTGTGTGTGTGTTTGTGTGTGTATGTGTGCACTCGCATGCAGGTGTGTGTGTGAGTATACAGGTGTGCATGTGAGTGTGTGTATGCGAAGGTGTGTGTGTTTGTGTGTGCTGCCCTCCGTCTACCTGTGGTACCTCTACTCCGTGGACCTGAGGACCATGTCTAATCCCTGTGGGCAGTGCATTTTTACAGTCCTTCTGTAGGACTTACTGCGCTTGTGCTGAAAGAGTATACACTCTGTGTTTTTAAGTCGTGTAAGGGTTTGTTCCCTTCTGTTCTACAGCCTAGCCCCTCGTCCTCCAGCCTCAGCTCCACCCACTCTGCCCCCTCTCAGATGATGAACTCCGCCCCCC
Organism: Albula glossodonta; assembly: GCA_019788955.1. Taxonomy (NCBI): domain Eukaryota; kingdom Metazoa; phylum Chordata; class Actinopteri; order Albuliformes; family Albulidae; genus Albula; species Albula glossodonta. The sequence continues at coordinate 908,365 of JAFBMS010000124.1, forward strand.
CCAGTGCCAGAGGTAAGTGCCAGTTCTGCTGCTCCCGTCCCACAATCCTCAGCTCATTTAGTGGGCCACAGAAACGAGTCAGACCTTGCTCAAATCATTATGAAACACTCAACACCTTAGAGACCAGTGGAATTCCACCATTGTAAAACAAATGGTGATTTTAAACCAATCAAACTTGCTTCATATTAAGTTGGATATTAATTATGAAGATATTATGAAGATTTGTAATATGCTGTGTTGAAAATGATTGGTGATGTTGTAGAGTTTTGTCATTTCCAGCCTCTTGAGAGTGCATGTTTCAGGAGCTTTACCTGGCCATGCATGCTGCGTGTCGAGTGCATGTTTTGATACTCTGTGCCGCCATGCACATCTGCCTCTGTGATAGGCTCCCCGTCGCTCCCGGACAAGTACAGACACAGCAGGGAGATGCTGATGCTCCTCCCCCCTCACCGGGAACGGCCCAGCAGTGCCATGTATCCTGCCGTGGCTGAGAACGGACAGGTAAGCTCCACCCCCCATGTCCCGCCTCTGCCGGACTCACGCTGCGCTAAATTCAGCCTGTGTGTGACTCTGATTGTCTCTGTTCACAGCCCACAAACTTCCAGCGTGCGCTCTTCCACCAGGTTATTGGCCCCTGCAAGCCCTGTAGTGACCCCAATCTGTCTGTTGCAGAAAAAGGTAAAGCAGAGTTAGTTACTATCTGTCTGATAACTTTCCTTGCTATCTGTCAACCTTTCTTTTTCCATAAATGGGTTACTTTCTAGTTTAATGACCAGTTATTCCTACTATTTGTGGTTATGTCTCTCAGTCGTCAATAGGGGGCAGCACTGTGACTGTGGGTGGTTGTGTCTCTCAGTTGTCAGTAGGGGGCAGCACTATGACAGTGGGTGGGTTTTTTCTCTCTCAGTCGTCAGTGGGGGGCAGCACTTTGACGGTGGGTGGTTTTTTTCTCTCTTAGTCCTCAGTGCCCCCAGCAGCTGGAGTCTGGACAGCGGCACCCGGGAGGCCCTACCGTTCCTGTCCGCCCATGTGGGGAGTGTGATGGCCCCCCCAGTCCCACCCCGCACCTTGCCTCCTGGTAAGATCACGTGACACCAGACAGACAAAGGAGACAGGGTGTTCTTAACACAACCCCCCCCTCCTTCAGCCAAAAAAGCATAACCGGGTTTGTTTGTCATGCAGTCTGATGGATGAAAACAGAAACACCAGAGGATGTGGTAAGCTGGACGGACCTGATACACACACTGGTCCGGGTTTGTTTTGGAAGTATCACTGTATATAACACAGCTTTATCCATTCAGTGAAACAGCTAGTCTCCCTAATCCATCGATATCATAAGACATCACAATGCAGGGTAGTGCCATTTTGGGTACCAGATATCACCTCTCAAGTATAGGTGTCACAGGCTGTGTTTAAAAAAATATCTATCAGATAACACCACTTTTAGGCCAGAAGTTCCAAAAACCTGTGAATCCACCCCCTGTAGTTTCCAGTCAGCTATCAACAGTGTGTTAAAATCACATTGCAAACTCAAATGCTACTAATTTATTTCCAATGCCAGCACAGCTAATGAAAGGTAGCTAAGTAACTGACATGCAACATCCATATTTAACAGCAAAATAATTTATACTCAGTTCAAATCAGACATTACTTGGAAAAAAATCAGAAGTACATAGCAGACATTGATAACCTTTACCATTACTAAGATATGCTAACATTACTGAGATATTGATAATTATTCATTATTTAGCGTACTGTAATATTGAGCTTTTAAGTGAGCGCAAATGATACCGCCAGCTCTTCATATTTTTTGTATTAATAATTCGTAAATGCCTTCAGCTTTCTGTATCTGTCTGATTATTTGCTTTGCTTGCACTGTGTAATTGAAAACATTCACCTAACACTAGCTCACAAGTGATGTTAGTGATTCTTTAATTGACAGTGGTATCTAAAAAAATAAAAACAAAGACCCTTCCTGTAATGAAAAATACACTTATGGCACGCTGTATGCCAGGTTCATTCATACACTCAGTCTTCAAGTCTTTGTAGGGATCAGTGCTTTTGTAAGCTGTCTCTAACTCTTCAGAATATGAGCAAAGAATGGAACATTACATCAGCAATTATTTACAGTCATCCAACGTTTTCAATAGCCCCTACCGCAATTGAAATGATAATGGAAACAAACACAATTTTTTATATTTTTTTTCTGTTGATTGCACCTGCTTCCTTGCATTTATTGAGTCCCCATCACTGACAGCTACTGTTGACTTGGGTACTATGGCTCCCAAAATGGCAGATCTAAGTCATGTGATTGATCTAATTAGTGCTTGTGCATTATCTGTGACTCACAATCTCTCTTTTGTGGAACAGGTTGTGTGTGTGTACAGGTGAGAGAGAGAGAATGTGTATGTGTGTCTACATGTGTGACAGAAAAAATTGTGTGTGTGCATATGTCTGCGAGTATATGTATGTGTGACAGAGAGTGTGAGGTTACCTGTGTGTCGAGTGTTGGTGCATTAGTAGGTGTGTATATCTGTATGAGACAGAGCTGTCTTATACACTGATACATGTATGGGGGATTTGCTGTCATTGATTTATGCACTATGGATGAAGATGCACACCATGCACCAGAGGAGATTTAGCAAACATAGTGCAATTTATTTCATTCTCTGTTTTGTTATTATTACTGAAATTCGTTTAAGTCAACAGTCCCAAAAACAGATTCTCTGTGAGCCCGTTGTAATTGTGCATACCTAGAGGCAAGACTGATGACAAGCGTTGATTCCAATGGCTCCAAATAGGGGCTAGGCTCTAGCTAGCCAAACTGTGTTGAAATGCTAGTAGCATTTGACGTGAGCATGCTATTTTTGGCAGGTAGCCTGCTTACTTGGATAGGGAACACATGCTCTTTTATAGACTAAATCAACAGAAACATTAGTCATGAACAAATGCCTTATTTCGTCTGACAGGTCATTTAAATCTCAATTATTAAGGCAAATAGATTATTTTTATTTTTTTTTTTTTTTTACAGGGGCAATGCACAATAAGTACTTGCACCAGAGTAAGCTATCAGCTAATCTGCATCTGTTGCACTGGGCAGGTAAATATAAGACAACTGAAATTATTGCTCCTTGATGTGAAATTATTTCCATCATGATTTATTGATGCCTTTATAAAACTTAAATGAATAGCAACCCAGAAAAAGTTATTTTGACCCACCACAGTTGTCCACAAACTATTTAATTTGTCCGAGCTACAGGCCCTCAAATATGGATTTAGAGGTTATCTTGCATGTTTGGTGAAACGCTGGCGATGTGACATACAATGTAAATGCCATATAAAACCATTTATTGAATGCTGAATGCAGAAAACATTCATGCATCAACCTATGAACTTTTGTTTAATTAAACTTGTCCTCTCATTTTTAACCTGGCTTCCACAAGGTGTCGCCATTGCATCATTTCCTGTAACTGATTTCTTCTCTATATGTTCGTAAGTCTTTGATTTTCTGCTGTTTTGCTACACACGTCAGTGTCGTTAACAATGTCATCGTTATTCACTGACCCACACGCTCTCTCCAGAAAAGAAGAGTAAGTATTGGTAACAGAACAGCCTGACCTTCTAGTCTCAGTTACGTTCTAGTTACGTTCATACCAACTGGATTGAGATGACCTAACACTATCCTTTCCCGTGATCAAACAATCTGTTTCAAATCAGGCAAAGCTGGTCGGTTTTCCAGTCGTAAGAAGTTCTAACTTCTGTTGAAAATTTTAAGTGTTAAATACCTTCAGCCTTGACACGGTAACCTCAACCTTGATTTATTTAGAACTGGAGCAGACTGACGTTAAAACTGCTATTCAAGGTCAAGGGGGAATATTCCTTGTCGGTCCTCATATACCCTGTACCACGTCACACACTCAACACAGCTTGTCTAGCTAGAGGCTAGCTTCCATTCAGAACCATTGGAATCAGTGCTTGCTGTCAAGGAATGGATAATTGCAAATCACTCAGAGAGAAATTCTTTGAAATTTTGGTCACTTTATTTAAATAAACTTTTGACATGTTTATATGGAGTCTCCTCAGGGTATTTGGCAGTTATTTGATTTTATTATTTCACTGAGGGCACGTTGTTGATCCATAGCCTGGTAAGCAAACCGAATGGTTAATATGATTGAAGAAAAAGTCCAAAATGTTGTCCAGTGAATATTGCATTTATGTGGACATGTTGCATCATGGGAAATGAGGATAGCCTTCTTTCACCTCAGGGAGGTGCCTGCTGTTTCTATCATTTCTCTGCTCAAAGACTTTTCACAGGAGCAGGTCTTCTTCCTCTGCAGTGAATCTACCTACTTCAGGTGCAGTGTCGTTAAAACAGCAATAAGCCAAGGCACGAATCGTTTGTAAAGGCGATGAAACATGACACTTTTGGTATAGCCTGTTGCACTCAAATCACATCCATGTTTAATTAAGCTCATCCCCCGCGAATACACTTAAGATGATGAGAGGCATAGCATGTAAGACTGTCAATATAGGACTCAGAGTGTGTGCATGTGTGTGTGTGTGTGTGTACATGTGTGAGAGAGAGACAGTGTGCGTGGGTGTGTACATATACAGTCTGAGAAGGAATTTCCAATCTAACATGGTGAAAAATTCTCTCAAGGGTTCATCTGGTTTTAAAGCACTGGTAGCTCCTTAAATCCCCATATTCTTGTCCTTCCCAAGAGAATTCTTTGATTTGTCTTTTTCTCTCAATGCATTCCCCACCAGCCCTTCCCCCATTTTCCCTCCACCGTTGAGGGGTTTGAGTGAGCCGGAGAAGAGTCTGGTGTCCAGCTCCAGATCTCATTAGGCCGTGTGTGTGTGTTTCTCCAATCCTTGCTCTGTCCTGCTGTGTTTCCCTTTAGGGCACTTCTCCATGCACTTTGACGCTTTCCACCACCAGATCAGCGACCTCCCTCCAGCTCTCCCTGCGCGCTCTTTACGAAAGGTATCCTATGCTGTGTGCTTTCTGTCTGTGCCCCACCCCACCCAAACAAGCCCTGCCCCTGCCGGCTCCACCCTTGCCAGTGCAACTCCCGGGCTGTGGTCCAATCCATAAAATGATCCACCCTCGCGCATGTTCATTGGCCACTTCCATTTGGGGGAATCTCTTTGGAATTTGTGGCCACTGGAAGTTCACTGGCCACTTGAAGTGCGGTCCAATCTGAGAAGACCAGACGTTCGACCCTCAATTTAGCTCAAGGGAACGAGTCCACAAAGTCGCAGATGTGAGGCAGTGAAATTGTCTTAGCTTTCAGCCATAGCAGGGATGGAGAAGGCAATATGTAAATGTATAGAGCTCATTTTGAAGGACTGCTGAACTGAATGATAATATTGAATATGCCAATAAATATCATTAATTTGGCTCCGATATGTAAAAGCTTTAGAATTGATTTCCAGCTAATAATATATGTATTGCGATGTCACAATGAGTTTTAGGGGCTTACTTGATTGCTAACCTGAGCTAGCTCGCAGCTAATATGTAAAAGCCAGCAAATGAGCTAACGAGCGGTGTAGGAGTGAGCAGAGGTCTAAAATTTTCGATTAGGGGATGTAATTGTCCCACCGTTTGGAATTTACGGTCTCGTGCAATTTGCCATAAGGTTTTACACACATTTCTCATTGGTTTTCTTTGGTTTTACTTTAAAGGATCCAATTAGGAAACTGAACAGATAATGTAATTACAGAATGAAACTCTGTTCACAGGCAAGAGAAATGCCTCCAAACTGGCATGGGAGTGAGTGTTTTTTAAGTTTTGACAGTTTTTTAAACCAATAAAGTATCATTAATTATTTTCGTCAAATTATTTATTGCGCCATTATTGATAATCATACTTAATAAATGTGATGATACAAAATAAACATCAAGAATAACAACACTACTGCACCGTACTGAGTCCACAGTGTTTCTGGCAGTGATTAAGGAGTGCTGTTTTGTTGGTTTTTAATTAATCAACCAGGGCGAAGGTTCTGGCCAATATCCCATATGCAATCAGGATGAACTGTAATACGCACACCGACATGCAACAACAACAGGCGTCTGCGTCTCCAAGGTTTCTCTCACTAACCTCCAAGCGCAAGTGCGGTCCGATTGAAAAATATCCCAATCCCACACTTGCTCCTCCCCCTGAGTTTTCGAGCGTCTTTTCCTGTTATTTTGCTTCTTTGTCACATCCCCCCCACCCCCCAAGGAAAGTTTGCGAGAGGCAGTGCCCAAGGGCAGATCATTTTACGGACTGGACTGCAGACCTGTTCTCAGCACGCTGACATGCTGTACTATGCTCCTATAGACATGAAAAACAAACTCAGTTTCAGTTTGTGTCTGTGTGTTTCTTGCAGTGGACACCTGTTGCAGTCAGTCTAATGTGTGTGTATGTCTGTGTGTGTGTGTGTGTGTGTGTGCATTTAACCATTAACATGCAAAATAACCATTGGAAGTTGGAATGATTAATGTTTTTTTCTGTTTGTGTTGTTACTGTTGTGAATCATGCATGCTTTTTTCATTAAACATTGGTTATACTGTTCGATTAATAGCAAATTTTGCACTGATCAAATTTTTTTCTAGGTATTCCAGGGATGACTGTTAATATGTAACTGAAGGTCACTCACAACCAGGAGGCCTGCCCACCAAAGCTGTAACCTGGTTTAAAAAAATACAAAGATCATGAGAGAAATGGCCAGTCATGCCCAAACTTCACGGGAGTGATGACTGAGATTTGTAGTACTGATAAGATTCAAACTCCACAGGAGTGATGACGGATATCTGTAGTACCGATAAGATTCAACCCCACAGGAGTGATGACAGATATCTGTTGTACTGATGAGATTCAAACTCCACTGGAGTGATGACGGATATCTGTAGTACCGATAAGATTCAAACTCCACAGGAGTGATGACAGATATCTGTAGTACTAATGAGATTCAAACTCCACTGGAGTGATGACGGATATCTGTAGTACTGGTAAGATTCAAACTCCACAGGAGTGATGACAGATATCTGTAGTACTAATGAGATTCAAACTCCACTGGAGTGATGACGGATATCTGTAGTACTGGTAAGATTCAAACCCCACAGGAGTGATGACAGATATCTGTAGTACTGATGAGATTCAAACCCCACAGGAGTGATGACTGATATCTGTAGTACTGATGAGATTCAAACCCCACAGGAGTGATGACTGATATCTGTAGTACTGATGAGATTCAAACCCCACAGGAGTGATGACGGATATCTGTAGTACTGGTAAGATTCAAACCCCACAGGAGTGATGACAGATATCTGTAGTACTGATGAGATTCAAACCCCACAGGAGTGATGACTGATATCTGTAGTGCGGATAAGATTCAAACCCCACAGGAGTGATGACGGATATCTGTAGTACTGATAAGATTCAAACCCCACAGGAGTGAGTCAAAAATACTCCCCTGGACTTTCATTTAATCTGGGCTCAAATCCCAGCATGCTTTGGGCAAAAGGCAGGGAGACATCCTGGACAGGTTGCCAGTCCATTGTAGGACCAGACAGACAAAAGCTTACTCACAGACCGATAAATAGTTTGGCAAGTACAATCCAGCAAACCTTCATGTCTTTGAAATGTGGGAGGAAACAGAGAAAATATACACAAACACAGTGGAGCCACCATGCTAACTACTGAGCCATCCAATCATGATGCATGTTGTGCCTAAGCACCTCCCCATCAAAGCAATGTTACATTAATTGAAATTTTCAATTTGTTCAATGGATTTCTGAGAGCGTCGTTAATGAGCAGAATGATTCTTAACCAGACCAGTATGTAGTTAGCAGGGCCTCACTGTGTATCACTAGCCGAGACCATGCCCAAGCTACTATATTACTACTGTATTTATCACAAAACATCTTTCATTAAACAAATTCAAATGTTTAATAATGTTAACTAATATATTTTTAAAAATAATTATTGCAAGATTTTTTTTCTTGCTCTATTCCCTTGGTTCTGTTGAGCTGCTATTTTTTTAACTACCCTGATTACCAATACTGTCTGAGGAAACTTCTTCATGACATGAAAGCTGTTAAACTCCCTGAAGTCATGCAGACACAAAAAAAGAGAAGATAGGGCTAAAATGGAGCGTGAGAACACCATTCAAAGAGTAATGATCACAACTAATTAAAGCTAAATAAATGCTCTTTTGAGCTGTCTGTTGCAGATATTTTGTTGTACCTCACTAAGTACCTGCAATTACAGGCTTGTGAAAAAGCATTTAAAATGGCAAACAACTGAGAAACAGGCTTGTAAAAAAATCAATAATTTATTTTAAAAACACACCTAGTGTGTTTTTAAAGTGACATTAGTGACACACCTTCCATTCTCCTTCTCCTTACCAACTGCCATTTTAATGTGCTTGGAACCAATTGAACAACACCTGTTTCTAATTAATTCTTTCCAGGTGTTGACCATTTTGACCAATTAGCAAGTTAAGTCTAGTACTTAATTTGCTAATTCATTTTAACACATTAGGGGAGGGCCACCCCTTTACAGTGGGTAAACAGTAGGCAATCTAGGGCCAGACAGTTTTGTTTCAGGACTTTTGTAGGATGAACTACGCACTGGGGACGTTCCCCAAAGACCCTTCAAGGGCTATTTTCTGTTTGCATTCGCATTGCCAGGGCTTAGAGTATATAAATATGTAGAGACAGTGACTCCTATACTGGTCAATGAAGACAACCTCAGAACCAAGAAGTGTAATTATGGCCACCCATTGCGGATGCACAGTTGTCTGACAAATTTATATTTAGAGTAAATAAACAAGAATTTGTCTTACGGTGGAGATTAATGCAGAGTTTTTGTTCTTGCATGTGAAATTCATTATCAATATAAAATGCATTATTTCTTTTTTATTTACATACTTTTTATTATTAAAAAAAAACAAAACAAAAAAAGGACCATTACATCACCAAATTACAATTACAATATGAAAAGGAAAAAAAGAGGAAACAAGAAAAACATCCTTAATTAACCCCCATCCTCTTAATCAACCACCATACCTTTACAACTAGTAGATACTGTACAAAAAAGATAAATAATAATAAAAATAAATAATTTAAATTCAACTAATAAATAAAACTAAATACAATACAAACAGTCACCAAAAGGAAAACATGAAACAATGTATTGCTAATGGAAGTCCTGAAGCCTTTTATATATCTGGTATTAATAGCAGGCTAGGAGTGTATAAGGTGGAGATTACTCATATCGGCATAAAGGCCAACACCAAAGATATTAAAGTCTGATTATTAACCAGAGAGAGACTCTAAATATGAAAGCAAGAGGGACCAAAGATCTTGAAAAATATAGCTACAGTTGTATTTTTCAACTTAATCTCTCCAATGGTAAAAATTCAGATATTTGATCCAGGAACAGTTTAAAAGTTGGAGGTGATTCCCTTTTCCGAAACAAAACAATACATTTCTGAGCAAAATATGTTATAATAATTAATAATCTACACTTTATAGAATCTAGTGAAAGATCAGGCAGTGCATTTCTGGATGAAAATCAAAATTTCTATTTTCAGTACAGATTTGGTAAAGATTTAGAGAGTTCCAGAAGCTTTTTAATAGATCACATTGCAAAAAAATACATAAATTTTCATTTTCTGATCTTACATCTTGGACATTTTGATGAATTATCTTTGGAGTATTTATGCATCTTTATTGGGGTGAGGTAATACTTGTAGAGAAATTTGAAATTAGCTTCCTTAATTTTGTGGCTTGTAAATGGATAATGTATTCTTTCATAAATATTGAACCAGATGTTTTCATCTAAAACTAGACCCAGATCTTTTTCCCAAATATTTAACAAGAGAAGAAAAGAAGAATGACGTCCTTTAGATAAGATGTCATAAAATTCACTAATTTTACCGATAATTGAGGTGGAGGAGATCGATACATCCTCCACTTCAGATAAACAAAACCAAAACTTCTTCTCTTTCGTAAGTGAGTGAATAACATTTCGAATTTGTAAATACTTTTAAAAATCTGTCTTTGGAATGTCATATTCTTTTCTTAGATCAATAAATGCTTTTTGGCTTAGTATCTTTATGATACAAGCCTTTAATTTGCTGCAGACCAAGAGTGGGCCATCTAACATATGTTAATTGAAGATAAATATTTTTTTAAACCAGGATTCAGAAGAAAAGGAGAATACATAGAAGTACAGGTATTAATACCAAGAGTCTTAATGCAGTCTCTCCAAGCTAAGAGTGTGTTAGCAACAGGAAAACATTGATCAATAATACTTATCTTGTTGAAATGTTTTATAAACATAAGGGATTGCAAAGGAAGGGGTGCAAGAAATTAGCTTCAATTTGAACCCATAAGGAGTCTTGTCTATCCAGTGACCATGACAATAAATTACGTAATTGAGCTGACCAATAATAATACTGGAGATTAGGGAGATCAAGACCCCCCATAGATTCTGGCTTCAAAAGTGTTGATAATTTAATTCTTGGTTTTTTGTTGCACTATATAAATTTTGAAGCCTGTTAATTCAAAGATTTAAAACAAGATGTTGGTAGATAACATGGCAACATCTGAAAAAGAAAATTAAATGAAAAATGATCTTCTTCAGTGCCCAGGTTGTTTTTAAAAAAGATCAGTGTATAAAGTCCTCAGAGACGTTATGACAGGCTGAAACAGCAGAGAGGAGTGGGAGGGCAGTGTGGTTCAGGTGGATGTGACACTCTCTCCTGTCTCTGCCTGCCCCCCTCCACAGTCGCCTTTGCACCCCATTCCTGCCTCGCCCACGAGCCCACAGTCCGGCCTGGATGGCAGTAACTCTACACTGTCCGGCAGTGCCAGCAGCGGAGTGTCCTCTCTGAGCGAGAGCAACTTTGGCCAGCCCTCCGACCCGCCCCCCCGGGCTGACACCAGCGACTCTACCCCCAGCCAGCCCTGGGCCGGCACCGAGGAGGACGGCGAGTCACCCTACCTGCCCGTCCGCTACAGCATCTCTGAGCCCGACGTGTTGGACTCCGCCAAGCCCCCGCCCTGCCGCAGCCACTCTGCCCCGGGGGGGGTCGTCCCCACCCCCACGGAGGGCCTGCCGCACCACCACACTCACATCCACTACCCCCACGAGCCGCCCCCAGCCCTGCCGCCCAAGCCCTACCTGAGAGAGGGGTGCATTCCGGAGGAGGACCTGCGGCCCGTGCCTCGGCCCATGCCCCGCAAAATCTCCCAGCCCCTCATCAGCAACAAGGAGGAGCAGGCCAAGGTGGCCTGGGAGCACGGCGTCACAGAGGAGTAGGGCAGTGCTCCCCCAGGGTTCGGGAGGGAGGGAGGGAAGGGACACCGATCAGCCCAAAAGAGCAAGATGGAGATGGCTTTTCCTCAACTTCTCTGAGTTTGCCGTCTGGCACCCCCTAACTGCTCACCACATTCCAAAAATCTCCGAACGTTCCAAGAAACCTTTTGCTCTTAAAAAGAAGAGGGTGAACCTGTGCTCGATGGCAGTCAATTATGTAGTCATTACCATTTGAGCTTTTTTTCTGGTTTGGTTTTTACCCCAATCTGTGTGTGAATGATGAATTACGGTGGTGAAAATCGGGTCATTTCATAGTTACCGCTGAAGCATCACAGAGCTAATCGGATTGGTCAGTGGAAATGGCCAAAATGATCAAGCACTTCTGATTCATGTCTTATGTTACACTCAAGGATAACTCCAAGGTCTGATAAAATGCCACTGACACTGGACATTTAAGAAAAGTCAAAGTATTGGTTATCAGAAGCTATACTTTGATGGGCACCATATTTGACAGGGCATTCTTTGGTTCTTCCTTGTTGTCATGTTCCCAGAGAAAGCATGTTCTAGCACTATGTTCATAAACATCAAACACATTTACTACTCATACGTATTTATTAATATATGATAAGCTTAAAGAAGAAGAGGAAGTAAGTATGAGTGTCAGTATGAGTCTCTGCAGGTAGTATGTTTCAAGTGTCAAACGCTTTGACATTTGACACTTGAAAGAATGAAAGACTTCCATTTCAATTACTTTATATTTTTTAGTAGATTGAACCAAACAGTCTAATAATACAGTGTGTGAATGACTTGGTCTTCTACACTGTGAAATCAAGCCCGTGTTTTTAGTTTTTTGATGTAATCACAACTCACAAACATGTGGGCATGCACCTTTGACATGCACACAGCACAGTGCTGTACGGCAGGTCTGTACACCTTTACAGGTCCTCAGGCCGCAATGCTGTACGGCAGGTCTGTACACCTTTACAGGTCCTCAGGCTGCAGTGCTGTACAGCAGGTCTGCACACCTTTACAGGTCCTCAGGCCGCAGTGCTGTACGGCAGGTCTGTACACCTTTACAGGTCCTCAGGCCACAGTGCTGTACGGCAGGTCTGTACACCTTTACAGGTCCTCAGGCCACAGTGCTGTACGGCAGGTCTGTACACCTTTACAGGTCCTCAGGCCACAGTGCTGTACGGCAGGTCTGTGCACCTTTACAGGTCCTCAGGCCACAGTGCTGTACAGGAAGTCTGTACACCTTTACAGGTCCTCAGGCCACAGTGCTGTACAGCAGGTCTGTGCACCTTTACAGGTCCTCAGCCGCAGTGCTGTACAGGAAGTCTGTACACCTTTACAGGTCCTCAGGCCACAGTGCTGTACAGCAGGTCTGTACACCTTTACAGGTCCTCAGGCCACAGTGCTGTACAGGAGGTCTGTACACCTTTACAGGTCCTCAGGCCACAGTGCTGTACAGCAGGTCTGTACACCTTTACAGGTCCTCAGCCGCAGTGCTGTACAGGAGGTCTGTACACCTTTACAGGTCCTCAGGCCGCAGTGCTGTATGGCAGACCTGCACACCATTACAGGTCCTCACGCCACTGAAGGCTCTTCTTGGGGTGGAGCCTCGCAGTTGCCCGCTTCATCACTTCCTTTATCACCATGCTTAAAAGCATCAGATCATCCAATCAAATATGTTTAAAACCATCAGATAATCCAATCAGGTCATCCAGCCATCAAATATATAATTTTAATAGCACAAAGCTGAAAAGACTGCTGAGAAAATTGTTTTGGGAAAGAGTCCATTTCTATCAGTTCTATTGCCATTTTTAATAGAAGGCAGAACATTAAGGAAAATATATATTTTTCAAAGAGAATAGAAAATATAGACCTCCACAAGTTTATCATTTACATATAGCACAGATATATAGAGTAAAGAGTAAACTCCTGGTTCTTGGATCAAGGCGGAGGTTTGCTTTCCAGGTGACGGTTATGCAAGAGAACGGCCCTGTAAACCCCATCACCACTGAACAGTGGCGACACAGGACAAATATTTTATGACGAATATTATTTTAGAAAAAAACACTAACCTGTAAATGTGTTTCTTTCTAGTATAACTCATTTGATCTTTTTGTACAACGCATGTTTTTTTTTTTTTTCTTTGAGCGAAGACAGAATGATAACTCAACACTGCCCTCTGGTCTCACGGCCCGTCCCAGGAAAGAGGGGAATTGAAGAAACTGTAAAGAACTAGCATTTTTAATCACGTGACACGTGTCAGTTACGCAGCTTCACAAACAAACGCTTGGGACGCCGCGCTGTAGGCGAGCGCCATGGGCGCGCGTGAGTGTTTTTTTTTCTGACAAAATGCTCGTTGCCTGATCGCCCCTCCGGTGGACGCTGAGCTGCTCGTTGCCTGATCGCCCCTTCCAGCGGAACGCTGAGCGCCAGCTGTTCATGCTGCTTCCTCCAGCTTCTGGTCCCAGTGGCGTATTCGTGCGGTGACCGTGGCTCTACGCTCTCCATGTCAGCCCAACACTGGCCTGTGCCTGGCAGCAACGCACACTGCTCACATTTACCAATCCCGTTTCTATTATTTGCAAGCTTGGCATCTTTGCATATATATAATATATATACTTTCCTGTTATATTATGTGTCATAGAGTATAACAAACCTTGCATAGTGTTTTTATTCTCATAATAGTGTGCTTATTTATTGAAGATGACCTGTGCTGACACTGAAACCTTAAAAAAGAGTCACTTTTTTCCCCAGGGCATTATTACAAATAAAAAAGCAGTTCTCAGACGTGATCTCAATTCACCCAACACTATCTTATGGTAACTGCATATATTGTATGTTTACCATAGCTCAGACTATTGTTTTTATCTATTGTTTTTTTATATACAAATAACAGGTACAACTTATGTGGGTCTTTCTGTGAGAAATCAACCAATGGTCCTCAACTCCCACCTCCCCCCCCTTTGATTTTCTTGATTTTTTTGTACATTTATTACTCCATATATGATGCACATATCAATATAAAGATTGCTATGTGGGATTTGACTAGGTGTTCAAACTGCATTGAAATTCTTTTTCACTGTAACTCTCCACCTGCATTATGCATTCTATATATTCATCATTCATTCTATTCCATATGCATATATCTGTAAGTGATAATGCTGGTTCACTGGTTTGGTAAATTTAATATGGCAGCCAATCCAAGATTATAGTCCCCTGTATTGGTATTAAAAAAAATGCTACCCCATAGCCTTAAGCCTAGCCATAGAATTTTCTAGATGTCACCCATTATAATAAATCCAGATATATCTATTTTTTTTTCACAGATTAAGTTTTTGAAGGCCTATGGGAACCCATCAGCATGTTGGTTATGTTCAAAATTGTTGGTTATGTTCAAAAAAAGGTTATGTTATCGTTTCCAAACTAAAAACTGCACTCCTAACCACAAAAATTGTTAGCTAGATATTTGCTTAGCCATTGCATACAAACTTTTTTATGCGCAGGTTTAGCATTAGCTACTGCTTTGGTCAGTGGCAGCTGGAAGTGGAGTCTTACGTGTATCTCTGATGGCAAAATCAGAGAGTTAATTTGGATCAGTGATTAAGCCTGCCTCATGAGTACACAGGTATACACAAACTTAATGATCGCTGAGTTGTGGTACATAAATATATGTGCCAACTTTTGGGCAGAAAAAAAAATCCATTTGAGGTACTTAAAGTCAGTATTAGGAAAATTATCAGCATTATTACAGCACAGAAAATTTTTATTTTTCATAAATATTCTTGCATTTTGCAGTGTTGTTACTGGCATAATAAAGACAGCGAGGAAACATTTTTTTCTTGTGATATGTTTCACGTGGTCATAGCACCTTTAATGTGTATTTCTAGAGAAGCCCACACATGGCCTGATGAATGGACAAATGATCTATTCACTCATAAGGTAGAGAAAATCTTTGATAAATGTGGAGCCACATTTAGAGTAGCCCTTTTATTTTTATAGCACTTTATCCACCTGTAAATATTAACCCCAAAATATGACACAAAATTTTATTTTCCCTGATTCGGACATGTCAAATGTCAGAAAAAAACTGCAACTTCAAACCAGATCATTTTTACATGTTCCTTTGTTCATTTTGGGTTCTACAGATTTATTTTATTTGCTGTGGTCAGTATGAGTGTAAATTCAATAATCAAATCTCTGTACCTTTAGCAAAAAAAAAACCTATAAAATGTATGACTTGGCCTCATATAGTGAAATGAACTTTAGTTTATTTTATTAAGTAAAACAACCTGAACCACTGTTTCGGTGCTACAATGTAATGGATTAACCTGTCAGAAAATGAGCTCTCACGGTTCAAAAATTTCAATCACTAAAATCGTGCCGAAATTGAGCATTCAGGGGTGCATTACAGGAAAGACAGTAATGGTAAAGCCTTAAAATGTCGTATTGTTTGATCATATTTGATCTTATATGCAGTGCTAACTGTGTCAGAAGGCTGGGGCATTGGTGATTTCACATGGAGTTACCTTCATATAAAGGTGGGAAAAATTGTGGAAATACCAAATAAACAGAACATTTTTAATTAAATTGCTAGAAGGAGTCCACTTAAAGTTTATCCAACTTTGTTTTAAAGCAACACTGAGGATGTAAAAAAATGAACAGAGATCCAATAGTTGGTGCCACAGACAAAGAGGATAAAAAACTATCTGAATTTCACAAGGCTGATATGTATGGTTGGTTCACCATTCAGAAGATATTTGTAATGAAGGGATAGTTTCTACTAGCCCTAACCCCAAGCTTGTCAACCCCCATTTTCCAACATTTGGGCAGGTTTTATGTTTTTTTGACAAAGCCACAGCATGCCTGTGACCCACTCTGCCTGTTAACCAACGGTTAAAGATAGCGCTGGAGCTCCTATGGGCAGCCATCTTGTGGAAGTTAGTGGATCCGATCTTCATGGTAGAAATATACCCACTCTCTGTATGATATAAAAACTGTTTTGTTATGATGTCCTCATATTTAAAGATGATAAGGGTACTCTTACACACTATTTAGTAACAGCTTCAGTGTTTTTATGATGAACACTAGGATGAAGTTGCCTTCCATGGTCTTCACAATCACTTAACCTTTACAGGAAGTCCTATAATGTAGAGTTCAGAGCAGATATTGTCTTCCTTCGGCTTTCAATGATTTACGGGTTTCCCCTCTTGAGGAATTCTCAAATATCCTTGTACAGCGTACACACAGTTCAAGATTAGTGCAACAGCATTCCCACCAGACTTATGCCGTTCTGAAGGAAAGGGTAGGCCAACTCCTTATTGGTCTAGAAGATCTGTATTGTTTGGTGTTTCCACTGTTTCTCCATGTCCTTTATGTTTATTTAACATTAATTTTCAAATATGTAAGTATTCAAAACAATATTAATCAATTCACAGTTAGTTATAATTAATCTGAATATACTTGAAGACTGTACAAGCAGTTGGGTTTTTGACATTAATCATTGTTTTTTTTTTTTTGTGTGTATCTAAGTGATGATTGTTCTGTATGTGAAATCGCTGAAGGCGGTGTAATGGTTGTACTTGCTGTAAGACGCAGGAGCTGACTGTGGGTTCCGGTTCTGGAGGATGGGGGGGGGGTCCTGTCCCTGAAATCCCCCTCACAGGAGGCAGGTCTCCTCTGACACCCAAAAAAACAGTGCCCTGTTACACAACCACAGGGTTTCAGACATTACTCCTATTCCACCGTGTCTCCGCATTCCTGTAAAACGATTTGATGGGGAACGGGAGGGGAGGTTTCTCCATAAGACAGACAGAGATGTTTCCGGAAGCAAGCACTGAATCTCATATTCTGTTTTGCTGTACTTTCTTTTAAAGCTGAACTAAAATGATTAAATTTCTTGATTGCAAATTTAAAGGTAGTTAAATCTTTCTTCTGTCAAATGAAACGCTGCACGGTGCTTTGGAAGTGTGAAGCAGTCAATAACCAGAGGTGTTCTTATATTTACGTTATTTTCTGTCTAAATAAAAAGTTTATAACAGGATTAGATTAACCAAAAGCATTCATACCGAAGGTCCTATTCAACATTGGCATGTCCTGATCCCAGTTTTACATAATTTATTATAAGCCTAATTTTGTTTCTATTGAATTCTCATTTAATAGGGATTGATTGAGTTTAATAAAAATGTCAGAAACTGTAACGTAACAGCAGGATTGAGGTACAGATTGTTTGTTTGTCATTTCTTAAATCACTTTAAAATAATGAATTTGGACTATACATGTTAGGAATAATGAGGTGTTAAATTGGCCTTGAGAAATTAATTGAGTTAACTGAACTAAGACTGCCGCTACAAATTTGTTTAAGGCACAAATGTTAACCTAAAAAAATTTGTTTGGTTGTGTCACAATATAAAATGAACAGCAGAAATAATATCTATATACATCATATTTCTGTCACAGAGAACTTACACAAAGAGTCATTGGGGCTTTTTGGTTGTGTGAAATTTTATCAGGACGTTGTGGAGTGGCCCAGAGCAAAAGTCTAGGGGCCAGGAATCCCTTATACAGCTGGAAGCACAGAGTGATCAGTTCTGCTATATGGCAGACATCTGCAATAATCCAGTACTCAAATGCAGAAAAGCATAATTATTGTAATGGTGTGTTGCATTTTTGCAACAATTTTTGGTTTCAAGCAGAATGTTAACATGAAACAGAATTTTTAACCCACTTGAGGGTACTCTGGAATAATGATGAGAGAATTTACAAACTACTATAATCAACACCCTCTCAACGGACTGAGAATCAGTGCTCCTTTCAGTATGACTTTAACTTCTTGACCAACTCCAATTAAAAGAGAGTTCAGCAGAAATGGAGACCAGCATCTCTTCTGGGTCTCTAATAGGATGAGAAAAAACACAGTCCAACTATTATTGGTTATATAGTCTATTGGTTATATAGCCTAACCATTACTGACCATTTTATTAAATAATTAAGCTGTAGCGTGACAGATTTACCGTTCGTGACTTCAGTGGAAAGTTTCCATTTTCTGTATTGTATGTGGAGATTTTCTGAATTATTTTGTTTACCATAATCCTTCATATTTTGTGAAAAGAACAAAACTGCGAAAGTGTGCACATCAGAGCAGGGTGAAACTTCTGTTGAATTATTTGTAGAAGATTTTATTGCTGTTGATATTTGTTTGACTGCTGCTTTGAAACAAGTTTGGCGAAGTTTCGAACATCGGTCTTGCGTCTTATTCTTACCACTGAGGAGATAACATTAATAAATATGTTTCCTTAATTTACATTTGTACATAATTGAATGTTTTGTGTACATGCATGAAAAGCGGAGGTTTAGGGAACTGTTTCCATTCCGTCAACAGTGTCAAGAGCATTAACTATTTCGTGACGAATATATTTTGATCATTGACATGAAAAAAATCATTGTACATCACATAGTAGACCATAAACATACGGAAAGGCCATTGGTCACTTTCATTTACGGCTTTCCTTGCACAGTATGTCAGTAGTTCGGAGACGGTAGTTGAAGTGTTGCATTGCAGTTACACTGTTCCTAAATTCCTTGCGGAAGAGGCCAGTAGGAACTGGATGTCGGTTTACTCAACGCAAAAGCTGACAGATAACCCTGTACAGACAAAAGGCTGTTTGCGGCTTAGATGAGGGCTCCTCAGAAAACAAACAACCTCTATTTAACATGCATACATAATGCAGTTTTCATTCTCTTTAATATACATCCACAATAGTTTTCAATATGCTTAAATAACCCTTCTTTACTTAAAGAAGAACAAATGGAGAAGCAGAGAATGGCGTCGGTGTGTAACGTGGGGGAGGGGGGTTTGGATCGTTTGAGACCCTCAAACCAGACTCATTTTCAATATCAGTGTAAATATGAAATATCCTGTAGAACTTTGGAGTGAAATCAGCCTCTTGAGAATCATGGCCGTCCTGTTTTGCTTTTTTCTGTGTAAATAATCCTTCCGACAGCTATGTATTTATACAGATTAAGAAGGGCAAATCATGTATAGATTGTGATTGTCTGCCTTGTACTTTAAAATGTGTTTTTAAAACTAAAAAACAAACAAATGCTAAAAAACCACGTGATTCTTTCAAGTACCTAATCACTGCTGTTATTTTGTGTATTTTGCGCTGAAACAAAAATCTAAGGGACAGGCAAAGTCTGGCATTAAAAAAACATTTTTACAGGTATTCTAAAATACTTCCTTGTATATATTGTGTTAGCATGACTAAACTGTGATGTGGATTTTAGATGTAAATACATTTTTCCTACTCACTTAACTGCTGTGATGTGGAATTCATTAATAATGCCTAAAATTAAAGATGATGTTTTATTGAACTTCTGCCAGTTGTTCAGTTCTTTGTTTTTATTTCCATGGCTTGCCTTGAATAACTTATACATGTAATTTATTGTGCAATTGTGAAATCTCGATTTTTGCAGTGCAACTACTGTACAGCAGAGTGAGAGAACGAGAGCACGATGAATGCATAAGTGATAAAAATCTTTGTTCTCATTTTTCCTACATTTTCCTAATACAGTCATGAGCTTCCATTCTCCCTCACAATACTGTGTTAACTTATTGAACAACTACATTAGTTTTTTCCCCTATTTTCCACTCACCTGAACTCAGTGGAGATGTTTAGCCTCCCCACCAAACTGTGGGGAGAAAGGCATGAAACCATTGGAGATGAAAGCCACTGCACACGTGCCTTGAACATCTAACAAAATAAATTCGTTTTTGTCAATTGCTAACACTAAACAATGACACACGCTGCACAATTATTGAAACTGACAATCAGAGAGCAAAACCTCAGCTCAAGTCTCTAAAACTCTAAACACATTCACAACCTCACACTTTTTGCTAAACACTACACGCAGTGTTTCGCAAAAACACTAATCACACCTCTCTACATTAGGAATCTAACATGATGTCAATTTCAAGGCACTACCTTGAACAATTGATTGCCTCTATGACCAACTGATCAAACACGACCGTCAGGTGTACAGATACTTAGGGGTTCAACTGTAAACTGACCAATCAGGCCTTAGCACTATAAAAAGGCAACAGGTAAGTGTACCTGTCTTCAACAAAAATGGGAGGCAACGTTGCAGTAAGAGGAAGAGGGGGAGTAAGGATGAGAGGGGGAGCCCGTGGAGGAAGAGGGGTAGGGAGAGGAAGAGGTAGAAGTAGATCTGGAGGAGGACATGGACAAAGAAGACGAGGGCCAAATTTATCAGATGGGATTCGGGCAACATTGGTTGACCATGTTGTACACCATGGGTTGACATTGAGAGAGGCTGGACAAAGAGTTCAGCCCAACCTCAGCAGATATGCTGTTGCGGCAGTAATTCGGACATGGACTGTCACTAGCTTGAATTCCTCAATATTTTTAACCACAAAAGCTCTTTTCTGTCAGTATTATGTTACAACCTTAATTTAATATTGTAAAATTCAGGGTATCCTTCAACCACAAGAATAACAAGTACCTTTTTAATATCAGATGTGCTCAAAGTTTAACCCCACATTTTCTCATCGAAGGAAAGCTTCCCGTCAACATAAAAAAATTGCAGTGTTCTATTTGTTTTTCCATCCAATGCGACGCAGGGGTTGGTGAATGGAAAAAGTTCAGCATTAGCAGAAAAACTCTCATTGAGATAGTCACTGAATGGGAATAACCGGATGAGGTGTGGAATGCGGAGCAGAAATTGGGTGGCTCAAGCTGTGAAGATGCTTGTTGACAAGCTTGAGTCCTGTTTTTTTCCTAGGTAGCAGGTCTTGGTCATGCCAATGTCAGCATTGGGCAAAGGTCTGCATTGTCAAGACAAAAACTGGCCCAGTGCCTGCAGATGCATGAACTGAGAACATGCTGGCCTACTGGGTTGAAGCTTATAAAATAGAAAAATTACAGTGAGTAAATCCAAAAAAATAACTCACTAAATATGGTTCCGACTGCCCACATGGTATTCCAGTAATATCGTCTTGCTCAAATGATCTGCTGCTCAGTTTTGCCTATAAACTCAATTCAACGGTCACAAGACCCCGCTCCTCGCTGAAAATAAATCTGAAAAAAGCTAACATATTGAATTTTCTGCAATTTTTCACTAAAAAGACCTCTCCCCTCCAGGGTCATTTAAACGTATAAACATGAAATTTTCAGAGTTGTGTTATTTGGCATCTCCTTTTAAGTACATCCATACTACAGAAAGTTTCTGGATGATATAAAGTAAGGCAATAAGGAACCGTTATGAGTTTTTCCCCCCACAGAATTACATATAATCAAACACAATTTCAAATATTTAAAATCCAGAATGGAAATCATGCATATTCCTGTGAAAATGCCTTTACATTACATTAAAAATAATCACACTTTGAGAGCGGTAAGAATGATGTACAGAAAGAAACATTTACTGAGATGCAAAAGCTGTGTCACTTCCAATAAAATTTATATTCTTTTATATTTCTCAATTAACAGAGTATCTCATTTCATCTCGCATAATGTCTGACAAGACTGAACAGACTAAAGAACTATTAAGAGCTTTAAACTAAAGTCAGGTCCAGTCACTTTCCTTCAGAACCCCCCTCCCCGCATTGAAACCGGACAAAGTCCAGAATGCGGGCTCCCTCCTCAGCCAGGTACTGGGCCACAGTCCGGCTGGGGTCCAACAGGAAGCTCTGTGGCAAGAGACGAGTCTCAGAGTCTCCGCAAGGCAGGTCATCGGTGTTGCCCAGGGAGATGGGCGCCTCGCCCACTACATGCTGTCCCAGCTTCCGCCCGAGGGCTTCTACGTCCCCCCGTCCCCCCTGGAACACCACTAGGGCACCGTACCGGCCCATGGGGGAGCCTGTGGCCCTCACCACTGAGCTGTGGATGTAGGATCCAATCCGCCATTCCGGTGGGACGCCAAGCATCACCGCCCTCTTTAGGGCGATGTTCTCTCCCAGTCGACCTGCACAAGAAAACAAAACAACTGCTGTTCTCATCGGAAGAAAGCACACCAGAAAATTGCATTTTCCTGGTCTCACATGCAAGTTGTCAAAGAAACTTTTTCAGCAGCTGACTAACGGCATGCTTTTGTTAAAGTGACAGTGGATATGCATGTTTTTTTTCCAATACTGCCAATGCAACTGAAATCAGTCAGTAGTGAAATTATGGTCTCACAAACTGCGTTTTGAAAAACCACAAGCAGAATTAGTCTTTACCATCCTTGCCTCTCCTGCCTCTCACTCTCTCCCTCGCTCAGTGTGCAATATGTATAGCTCCTCTTTCTCCACCAGTAGTGTTAGAGGCATGCATCCATGAGTTATACAGGATTACAGCTTAGTGGAGAGTTTGAGTCGTTTTTGGTATGGGATGGGTCAGGCAGTCTTTCCCCTAGCTCAGCCCCGGTAGAGCATTCGCAGCAAGGCAAGTGGGTTACGATTTGGGAAAATAGACTAAAGCGCAAGTCCCCGGTGTGCCACCGACCCACGATTCACATTTCAAACAGGTTCTTCCCCCTCAGTAACATCCACAAATCGATATCCTATGTTGAACTGAAACATAGCTTAAACCAAATGATTTCATTGCCTTAAATGAATCAACCCCTCCTAGCTACAATAACACTCAGGTCTCCAGATCTACTGGTAGCGATGGTGGTATTGCTGCTGTGCGAAGCTCTGTGCAACCTTTAAACTTCATCTTACCTTCAATTCATTCAAACTGCTAGTAATTAGCTTTGTACATCCTGACAAGACAGCAGTTCATCTGTTTTACCTTGTAATAGTTTATTGGCCTCCTAGTCCTCATACCTTCTTATTATCGGAATTCACAGACTTTTTGTCCAGGTTGTTTGTCATTACAGATAAGGCCAAGATGGTGATTTTAACATTCATATGGCCAATGAACATGACTCTTTCAGACTAGCCTTTTTGGACTTCATGACTCCATGGGATTGTCTCAACCTACACAAAATTGCAAGCAAATTTTGGATCTTTTTCTCACATACGGCATTGAAATTCACCATGTTGCAACTATGCCCCACAATCATATACTGTTTGATCATTATCTTATCACTTTCAATCTACCATTACCCTGTTATACATATTATAAACCCTGGTTCAAACAATCTCTACAATACCTACTCCCTATAAGTAGTTTGTAAGTTCTAATACAAATCTGGCCAATATTAATCAACACATGGGCAGCAATTCTACTTTGTGTAGAACGCTCGATGCTCTGTTGTACTCTTTAAAAAGAAAAATTGACCAAAAAAAGCATAGTGACCAAACACGTGCTCTCAAGCAAGCCACAGGGAAACTTGAAAGAAAACGGTGTTTGACTCAATTGCAAGTCTTTTTCTGGCATGGAAATACAGCCGCCTTAAGCTATAAGGGTGCCCACTAATAGTGGAAAATAAAGGGCAACTCTCCAATGGAAAAATGTACCCACCGAACCTTGGGGAGCTCAAAACATACCTATACAGTAAATCCTTCAGTTGAGGGACACGGCCTGGTGTTGGCATGGATCTAAAGTCTCTGGTGGACTGAGCGGTCATTGGTGTCAGTACATCATGGAATAGAGACTTTGTGTTAAGCTGCTCTGCCATGGTCTGGTGTTGACTGCCTTAGGATCACTCTCATGACTGTGCAGACCCCATGCGCTACATCTCTTAGGTATGCTGCCATATTGCTAGTCTGCTGCCGTTTTCTCCTTATTGCACATGGGCACCTCTTTCCCCCCTCTCCTTTCCTGCTTCTCTCTTTTTTATTCTGACTGATTTTACCATTTACTAATTAATTTCATAATCCTACTCTGGGCTCCTGCCTGGAGCTGAAGCTCAAGCCCCACCACCCGGCTCTGGCTCTAGGATCTCCCTATCCTGCCGGTCCTGCCCTCTCAATGCCAAGAATTGGAACCTACTTAAATCTAATTGTATTAATACTATTTATCTGTGTATTTAACATTAATTGTTATTGTTGTTATTATTTTAATTACTATTTGAGTCAGTATGGTTCATATAAACCATTTTCTTCACATACAATACAATATGGCATTTACTCTTTTGTTTAACTCTTTGTCCACTTTGTGCTGACCAGAAGCAGATGGGCTACCCCTCTGAGGCGGGTTCTGCTCAAGTTTCCTTCCTGTTCAAGGGAGTTTTTCCTTGCCACTGTTGCCTTAGCTTGCTCTGAGGGGGCTTCTGTTTTTTCCCCCTCACGCCTGGGATTAATTGTAAAGCTGCTTAGAGACAACTTGTTATAAACAAAATTGAATTGACTTCAATTTAAACAGAGTGTTCCCAAATCTTTTGTACAATTACAGAGTCATGCATTAGAATCAATCCTAGCTAGCACTACAAGTGGATATGCTAGCTAACAAACAAACTAACAAAATGGCGACTCAGAAATGAGGGGCTGAGATTCTCATTATATTTGCAACCTACTTAAACTGATTTAGACGAGTTCTGTTTATTGTGTTACATAGGCACTGTTAATGCCCCAAATAACATTTCAGTATTAGCTAACCTAGTGCCACATAATAACCAGTTATCACTAGTTATGGCAGCTCAGTTCACTAGCTATCCGGCTAGGCTACTAATAGCCAACTACAAGCTATTATGCTCTGTTTCCCTAATTTAAAAATATGTTCCCCAATAAAAATATGTGGACTATCTTCCATGTCTAGATAGCAAATACACGAGATGTAATATGGTTTGTGAGGCTATTGATAGCTAGCTATTACAATCATTCGAAATCTCCAAGAAAAACACAGAAAATGTCATCCATTTAAATCTGAACCATGAGTCTCAAACCTCTAAACATGAGACCAATGAAAACCACATGGAGAAGAAAAAAAAAACAAAAAAAACTTCCACCTCACCTCTCAGAACAGGTCTTGGGAGGTGAGGGGCTTGAGAGGTAAGCCTGCAGACAGACTCTCTTGAAATAAAGCAAATACATTTTTGTGAAACTGGCGCACAAACAAGCAGCTTTTGGGTCCTTAGAAGGGCATGTAAATTAAAAAAAAAAACTGAAAATTGTGTTTCACAATTTTGCTTAATCCTGGAAATTGAATGCTAGTTATTTGTATACAACAATTCACTTTAAGGCCTTTCCGAGCCAGTGTCTCAGACAGTACTACTAACTTGTACATAAATGTTATTTCCGACCAAAAGACTGACATGTGATTCGTGATTAAATGTGATTGGATTGAAAAGCTGTTTTCTCATGCTAATAACTGTTATGCAATAAAGACAGTGATATTGAAGTCAAAAATCTGTACTTTAAGGAATTAATTTATTAAACCCTGGCATGGGTATCAGTAAAGGTTACTGGCAGCATGTCGGCCCACAAACTCACCTATAGTCAGGGCCAACAAATCAGCAAGGGAGGTTCCTTCTGAGACGCTCAATGCAGCAAGATCTTCTCCAATCAACAGGCTCTGTGGAACACAGGGAAATCCAATGACACGCACTAACAGGAAATCCTGTATCACGCCCCCTGACACCGTTTCAATAGTGAGTACTCCATAAAAAAAATAAGAGGGAAAGAAGTGGATTGGATCCATTCAGGTTAGAAAATCATGGTGGTCTTCCAGAGGATCTTAGTGGCAGTGGATTGGTTGATACCTTAACATATCCTGACTGGCCCTTGATCTTCCTGTGGTGGTGAGCCATAGCAGCCAATGCCACGTCCTGCACCAGCTGCTGAAAGTGCTCGTTACGTGCGACAAAATCCGTCTCACAGTTCACCTGCGGACAACATTACAAAACCAAATGCACAGTTGAAGCGAGAACATTGCAAAACCATTGCACGGTTTATTTTTGTACATTACAAAAGCCCATCTTGCAGCTAACCTGTGAACATGTCAAAACCTTTACCTTACAGCTTAACTGTGAACAAGAATGGGCACATATGCCATGGAGCTTTCTCCAAACCGACAGAAGAAACTCCAATAAAAAGTTTGAACTGGCCAGCAATTCCAGCGGAAGACTGCTTTACATACAAGGGGAGGATTGTTGATTTCCAGGATTTTAATAATTTGTATAGTGACTCTCAATACTGAGGTGGGCCTAATGCACAAGAACAAGGGGCTGACCTGCTGTATGCATGTCTGTGTTGTATCTTACCGACTGTTTATATCGGCATTCAAATCTCACTGACTGTGCATGTCTAACAGTCAGTGAGATCATTTAATTAGTTACTGACTTTTAGTAAAGCTCAGATCTTGGTGGATGATAAGATAGTACTTCAGAGTGATATTGAATGAAAAAATAACACTTTGTAAACTGAGATGTCCATCCCTTTAAATCTTATTGACTACATACAGTACCAGACAAAAGTTTGGACACACCTGCTTTTTAATGCATTTTCCTCTGTTTTAGCTACATTATTTGCCTTACACTTGCAAGGAGGTCTCGAAGCAACAAAGTAATACAAATCAAATATTGCGACGACCGAGAGAAGTGTTCAATAAGTCAAAATTATCTTAAAGTTTACACTCTTCAAAATAGCTCCCCACAGGCTGTGCTATTTTGCCCATCCTTTTGCCAATCTGTTCTTGTTTACATCCGTCAGAAGAGATTTCTTTGGATCAATTCTACCATAAAGACCTGATCTCCTCTTAACAGTTGATGTTGAGATGTGCTTGCTGCTAGAGCTCCCTGAAGCATTTATTTCAGCTTTAAGCTGCGGTGCTGTTAACTGGCGATTCCTTAGGCTAATGACTCTAATATGCTTGCCATCTGCAGCAGAGGTGACGCGTGGTCTTCATCTCCTGGGGCTACCCTCATAAGAGCTAGTTTCATTGTAGCGTTTGATGGCTTTTCGCGATTTTCTGACTGATTGGCAATCCTTTCTTATCGGAATTATGGACTGACGTTCCTATTTGCAAAGTTCAGCCGTTCTTGCTGTATTATTGATTATTACAACAAAAAGCGAAAGCTTTCTACCAAATAGGTCCCTTGGTACCCATTATACCTTGTCACGATGTAAATGATTATCTCAGGTGTTTAGACTAGGAAAGAAGGTTTTCTTTTTTTGTTTTGGAAAAATATTTTGCATGGACATAAACTTCACTATTTATATTTATGTAATAAACTAATTTCTGTTATTTTAACATAACCCTTTAGGTGAAAATGGCTGTAAGAAAGAGAAATACATGATTTTGAGTAGTTGTGTCCAAACTTTTGACTGGTACTGTATATATGCATTTAAATCTTACTGAATGCATATGTTAACGTTTAAATCCAGTTTGGTCAACGAAACTTACAAAAAAAAAAAAACGCTTCGTGGAAGATTTATTTTCCAACAGTGAACATGAAAGTTGAGTTTTTTCTGTTGCTCTACAATGTTTAGCCAATGGCGCTAGGCTGTCACACTGACCTCCACCATTACAGCATTCCTCTCCCCCAGCAGCTGACAAATCAGGCCCTCCTTAGCCTGCCGCCCCTCTAGTCGTGTCACTTTGGTCCATCCTTCTTTCTGGGCTTCCTCATGTAACCAGCTCTCTGCCTGAGATTAAAAACATACACAAATCAACCCACACTGCACTAAAGAACTCTCCAAGGTCAACCACAAGCACATACATACTCATGCACACACTCATACGTGCACACACACACACACACACACACTGATACGTGCGCGCGCGCACACACACACACACGCGCACGCACGCACGCACGCACACACACACACACACACACAGGTGTGCACGCACAAAAATCCTCACACATTCACACTCAGGCTCACATATGCACACATAATTGTCCACTGATCAAATCCTTGGTGTAAGAAAAGGTCCGCTTTAGTTTTAAAACAGCAGTTTGATAACTTCCTGACCTTAAAGGAAAATAAGCATAGACAAAACGGAACAGGTTCATTAGCATCAGAGTTAGGATACCTGTGTTTACTCACACCTAGAATAGACAACCCTAACAGCTACGCTAACAGCTTTTGTGTCTGCTTTCATCTTTTTGAGGGAATTTGTGACATGGTTGCTAGGATGACGTCAGCTGTGCAGATCCATGTTTCTGGGGCTGGGCTATTGAAACCTACAACAGAACGTCATGAATTAGCTCCGCCAGACATAACAATTGACCAGATGATGGCCGGTCTGTTATTCTGTGCTTGATCGACAGCACCTATTGAAGTGCGAGACTCACTGCAGAAAATGCCAAAGTAAAAATCAATAGACTCTCTGTTACAAGAGGAGAAAAGGAAAAAAGACAGGCTTCCGGCTGAAAACGAAAGATTGATAAATTCAGTCTCTACACAGCTTAAAACAAAAGGCTGTCATAAAACAGAAGCTTCTCCTGCCACACATGGAGAACAAGCCAAGCAAAGGAAGCCAGAACCGCTCTACCCCTTCGAAGAGCTGAAAGCCATTGACAACCAACAACGCCGCCGACAGCTAGAGGAACTGCCACATGAACATGACAACACCTCCGCTGCCTCAGAAGGTGAGGAATTACGCAGTGATGCACCTCTTCCTCCACCTGTGACAAAGGACTGCAGTTCACACATTAAATCCACCCCCACTACAAGTACTAACACTTCAGATGTTAGACTTGCTCCTGTGTTAATTAAACACCACAGAACTGAGGTGGAAGCATTCCCAACTAAAACACGCAACAGCAGCTCACACAGAAAAACATTCGTTAAGGACATCACTCCTCGATGGGGTCTGCCCAAACAGCATAGATTCGAGCCAAGGAATACATTCCAACCAGGAAGGAATCCCTTGGCCCAACGCTCTTCCCATAGTGCTCTGCAGCTTACGCACAACAAATGACAAGGAAACTGGGCCGAGCCCTTTCAAAGTCATCACAGGGCGCCCCATGCCCCTACCTGGAACCCTGGATCTGCACAAAGCCACGGTCTTCTAACTTCAGACAGCCTGATCCATAACTGCAAAAAAACTTAGCCTCACGGTACAGTGTGCTGAGACGCAAGTTAAGAATGCATGGCAACCTCCTCCAGAGGGGGGACACAGTCTAGTGCCTGGTCAGTGGGTAATGATTCATAAACCTCAGAGGTAGCATCCAACAAATGCTATTCACGGCTGATATTAATTTAGTTCTTTAATAACTAGTTATGTAGTTAACAAGTCTGTTTTAAACAGTACCAGTTACTTTGTCTTAATGGGTAAGCAACTAGCATTTACAGAAACAGCCACAAGTACATCGAGAGCAACGAAGAAACCATGGCTATATTACAGCAGGAACGCAGGCTTAAGAAAAAAATAATGTGTTACTGAATTAGTCAAGTATGCTACAAGAATACAACAAATATCCTTCAATCAATGCTGTATAAACTATTCATTATGGGTTTTAATTATTATTTGGTCACTGTTCCTACAACATAACAAGACTAGTAGATACTGAAGGAACTGCAGAGTGGTAGAACAAATATAGGCAACATTTCTGTCTTGCTGGAATTACAACTGAATGAACGAATGCTAAAGCCAAATGAACAAATCTTTACAACAAAAGGAGCCAAAAGAGCCAGCTCACAAAAACGAAGGTTCCCATCACTACAGCACACAGAAGACACTGCATGCACATGGAACACTCACAGCACACACAGCAAGCGCACACACCGAACACACATGCAGAACACAGCACACACAACACACAAGAGGACACCGCATGCAAACGGAACACTCACAACACACACACAGAGTATGCAGAACACAGCACACAACAGACAAACACAGAGAACACATACAGCACACAAGAAAACAACAGCTAGGTTTACCAATTGACATATAGACAAATGCAGACACAGACAAAGTCTGTCACCTGTTTTATGTCATTATCAAACTTTTCCAGCGCTTTCTTGCAGTTGATGAAGGTGTAGCCAGTGGTCTTGCGCA
This sequence comes from Albula glossodonta, assembly GCA_019788955.1. Taxonomy (NCBI): domain Eukaryota; kingdom Metazoa; phylum Chordata; class Actinopteri; order Albuliformes; family Albulidae; genus Albula; species Albula glossodonta. Next base: position 938,584 of record JAFBMS010000124.1, read on the forward strand.
GTTTTAGAAGAAGGGCTTTCTCTGCAGCAAGAAGATGGCTGTTTGTATGGAGTGTCTTAAAATTCTGGGAATGACAGACCTAAAACACACATCACATCATGTTGGCTACAAACTTAATAATAGTGTTAGTAAATGTCTGCCTAAAGTCACTTATAACACCAGCGTCCGGATGACATCTCACAAAATGTAACAGCAAATTTAAATCCAGGGAACCCATTCACAAACTGATCTACACACAAATTCATGTTAAAACGCACCCATTTTGAACAGACACTAAACAGAAATCAAACAGTTCTAACCCCATGTCTGCCTCACGTTTACAACGTTTGATACACACGTCATTTGCCATTTAGCTAGCCAAGCACTTGCACAACCATAACGTTAATTAAACTGTCGGATGCATACAGTATAAATTAGGAAGTTACCATTAAAGTCAGCAACATTACCTTATTAAAATTAGCTAGGAACAACCTCGGTATAGAACAAAAAGCCATCACAATTACACGTTAAACTACAGTGGGATTCACTACGATGTTACACAAGCAGCAATGTCATTGAACCACGCTGTCTACGGAAAGCAAGGAAAGTCAAATTACACAACATCTCGCGTTCTCAAATTTTCGGGGATGCGGGGGAAGAGGAGGGGCCTGGTGAAGTTGATTTGATATTCGATATTCGCAAACGGAATCTTTTGCGAAATGTTCGTAATCTGATGTGTAATATTCTTCTGCAGCTTTTGCTTTTGTTATCCACCTCTCACAGTTTTTTTTTGTTTCCCTGTTAATCATTATGAAAGTTTTAAAATCTAATTCAGTTGTATAATATGCATGCGATGACTGGCGAAATTTCAGCTCCTAAATAAAAGCCCCGTCAGATTGAATGTCAAATGAATGGGTTGCTGTTGCTTGGCAATAAATAGAGGACTAAAAAATTCCACATGCAGTAGAACGTCTATAACTGCTTTCATATTGTCAACTTACGTTGTCACCACCTACTTACATTTTTCACAGGTATGAAATAATGCTGTCTAATATTGGCTGTATCTCTGTTCCTGTCGAAGTGCGTCACTGTGTACAGATGAAAGATGACCCTTAAAAATTAAGCAGACATAATGGGGGGGTAATGGCTGTGCTGTTTTCGAGTTTCCATCCTATTTTGTATTTATTCCATTTTTTGTGTTTCCTTTTCTCCTAAAAGGGGTAAATAAATGGCCTTTGGCCCCTTTTTGTTGAACGTTTGTTGTTTCCTCTTCTGCACACCACCCACCCCAGCCACACCTGGTACTGCGCCACATTATTTATTTATTTATTTATTTCATATTACTCCAGTATTTAAGTTTTATTTCTGTCCTTATTTATTTACCTCTGTTTGATGTTCTGTACGGTTGTCTAGGGTGGGGGCATTGTATGTTCTTTTTGCTTAAACTCAAAAAAAGTATTTAAAAAAAACGTAACTGTATTGACCCAAGAGACTTTGAGGAGAAGAGTAAAGAGATGGCAGCCCAGTTTGCTTAGTGGGGTTACTCCCCACTGCATAACATCGGCATTGCAGCGAGCCAAAAATACCCCTTGTGCTAATCTCTTATTAGATAAAAGTAAGGAAGAACCAAAACGGGATTTATTTTGTTACTTAGTTCAACCATTGTTCTAACAAAATCAAGAAAAGTATTCGACGACATCGGCCAATTCTCAGGGCAGAACTACCCCTCATGAACATACCTCCGCCTCTTGTTACTTTTAGGTGATCACAACCTATATAAGATCTTGTTATGAAGACACATGTCACCAACAAAAAACCAATTGGCTCTCCACCATAGGAATGTATAGATGTAACAATTGTGCATGTTGCAACAATACACTCAATACAAAATATTTAATCACCCCCTTAACCTGGTGCAAAATTCCTGTGATATTTTGTGTGTGCCACCATTGGTACTTGGTTGTGTCTATGTGATTTTAGCAATGAAATGATTATTTAAGTTGGACTTGTAATTGACTGTGGGCCTGTCGTAATTGTTTGCAGTTGTGCATGATACATATATTTATGTTTCCTTTGCTCACATGCACTGATGAAGGCTTGGTTCAGCTGAAACGTGTTAGCGTTTTGATAGGTGTTGGGCTACAAATAAATGGTGAAATAGTGATCTGTCTGATTTTTATTATCAGATGTGAGAAATAATTGGTTTCCATGAATAACTAGATACACTATTGTACAAAGAATTATGAGTATTGAACTCTGCTGCCATCTGCTGACTGTAATAGTTCCTGCATTTTTTTCCAAACATCTTTGTTTTTGTATTCCACATTTTGTAATCTGTATCTGTGTCAGAGTGCACAAGTGTAGGATTATCTGCAGGGTGTGTTTGTGTGTCAGTGAGTGCGTGTGTGAGGTATGCCTCTTCAAGACATCCACACCAAGGCATCCAGCTCTTTCCGCGTCCATGCCCGGCACTTCCTGTGGGGGTCTGAGTCTGGGCGCAGGGGCTCAGTCAGTTGTACAACCAATCGCCCAGACGGCCCACGTTCCCCACCACCTCCTGGGGCTGGCATCCACTGTGGATGCGTCTTTTTCAGCTTCCCTTTCCTCACTTGCAGAATGTTTTTACGCTGTACATCCAGAATAATCGTTTCAAATATGTTCCACATTTCTTTCACGGTTTTACTATCTAGAATATGTACCAAGTTTATATTCCTTATATAATCACGCATCTTAATAAAGTCAGCTCGTCTAAAGTTGAAAATTCTAGCATTGGAGGGTGTAGACCTAACTTGCCAAAAAACTTCAAATGTAACTGCACTATGGTCCCTTGTTCTGAGTGGCTCCCCTACCTCAGTACTGCACATTCTATCAGGATTATTACGCATAACCAGATCTAGAATTATGTTCTCTCTTGTAGGTACTCGATAAATTTCAAAAACTTAAATGAATAAGGCAGCAGGCCCTAATGGAATATATCCAAGAGCTCTCAGGGAACTAGCGGAAGAGGTCTACAAGCCTCTGACAGTTATTTTTAAGCAATCTCTTAAAATGGGAGAAATACCAGATGACTGGAAGCATAGCAGTGCAGTACCTATCTACAAGAAAGGAGACCGTACTGATCCAGGAAATTATAGGCCTGTCAGCTTAACTTCTATCAAATGCAAATTACTGGAATCCATCATTAGGGACAATTTGGAATTATTCCTTGAACAAAATGGTGTCAAAAATGATAGCCAGCATGGTTTTTGCAGAGGGAGGTCATGCCTCCTGGACTTTTTTGAAGAACCTACAGTGTATTTAGATGCAAACAAAGCTTATGACATTATCTATTTAGACTTTCAAAAGACATTTGACAAAGTTTCGCATGAGTGGCTCACAGTGAATAGGAAATCTGCAGGAATTACTGGAGCTATCACTGAGTGGGTTCGAAGTTGGCTGTCTGGTAGAAAGCAGAATGTAACTGTGGGGGTAATTTATCAGAGCATGGTCCTGTATGAAGAGGAGTCCCGCAGGGATCGGTGTTAGGGGCCATTGCTATTCCTTATCCAGTGGCACCTCGGCCCACGAACTTAATTCGTTTGTTGAATCCGTTCGCCAACCGAAATGTTCCAAACCGAAATAATTTTTCCCACTGAAATTAATGTAAATCCAATTAATCCGTTCTCCAGCCCCAGAAACACTTTTAAAAAACTTTTTTATGGGTTTATGTGTGGCAAAAATATATAAAGGGATTAAAGATAACCTTAATTATAGAAAAATACATGAATACTGTAATAAAACATAATAATTGTACACTTTACCTTGGTGGTTGATAGTTTCTGGCACAGGTGGATGGTGGAGGAGGAGGAGGAAGTAGCACTTTTCACTTTTTTGGGAGCCATAATGAGGGCAAACTTCATGGAAATAGCACAAAAAGAACGTGTATCAAAGGAGAACACAACGACGAACGATGTAAACAACGCTGAGCACGAAGCACAGCTGACCCTATCCATGACGCGCTACGGCGGGAAGCCCGCGAGTTTGTGCGTTCGTGCACCGAGGGCTTGTTCGTGGGCCGGGTGAAAATTTGTTCGGAAAGTGTGTTCGTGGGCCGATTTGTTCGTGAGTAGGGGCGTTCGCGGACCGAGGTTCCACTGTATACATAAACAATCTTGATGCAGGGGTTAGTAGTAAAATAGTAAAATTTGCAGATTACACAAAACTAGAGGGTCTAGCCAACAGTATAGAATCAATTAAGGTAATACAGGAAGACCTAAACAGCATCCAAAAGTGGGCAGGTACCTCACTAATAACTCACGAATAACTTTGTGATTGATTATCCTCACAGATTAAACTTTGGAGAAGCGTTTCTTTGTTTAAAGATTGTGTTGTGGAAAAAGTTCTGCGGTGGCACACCCTTGAATACATCCAGACAGATGCCAGAAAAAAAAAGAGAATGCCTGGTCAGCAATTGCTAACAAAATAAAAACTACTCGTAAGTATCTCTCTCAGCTATCTCGTAAGGTTTTGCTTAAAGCTCTACTCAGCTAACTTACACAGCTAATGTTAGTCAAAATAGATACGCAGGCTAACTAACGGACCTGCTTAGTGATTCAGTGTAACTGAGTGCTTACTTCTTGCCACACCCCCTGTATTAAAAGTGGAATTAAACGCTGCATTTTTGTTTTACTGTTTTCTGTAGTGTAGCTTGGACTTTTTGTTTAAACTGTTACGTAGCTTGCCACCTCTTATTTTGTTATAGGTTTGGTCTGGTTATTTTCTTTTATTTGGCAGCGTCACTACGACCTTTTCGTTCTCCCCTACCCTGCATGTTGAAAAAATGCTTTGGAAATATTGTATATAGCGTATTACTGGAAATCACTGTGTGTAAAAAGAAAATGTCACAATATATTATATTCACGCTTGTAAGCATTCCGATGTTCCCTGGCTATTTCTTCCCCGAGCGCTATTCTTTAACATCAATCCTATCGTCCTCTGGACGGAACAGCAGGAAAGGAGGAAAGGAGCTGTTTGCAGCACAAGAGTTCATGTCAATCTTGAATCAACAACATACGCGGTAACCGTTATGTTGTCATCAGTAGCGTGTGAGGTCCATGAGTCAGAGCAATGCCTTTCGCCTGCATAAGTTGCTCATGCAAAGCGGACTTGGTATTCTCGTACATGCTTTTCAAGAAAACGTTTGTGAACCTTGTACTCCGGTTTAAATTACGAAAGCTTTACGAAATTACTTAGTGAAAAAAGGGCTCCCTACCAAGTTTAGAGGTTGTAGATCACCGATGATAAATTTGGCCACACACACACATACAGTTGCCGTTTGTTCAATGCTTCCGAAACAGTAGGATAGTATAGATAGATAAAATAGTAGCACTGTCAGCCCAGAATACAAAATAAGTCCAGACATCGCTTCTCTTTTCCTTTCCCCAAAGCTCTCCAATAGTTTTGTGATCCATTCATGATCCATGACCCATCCATCTTTCGCTAACACAGCTATGGCCGACCTTTGTAGAAACTCAGTTATATCTACAGGATCTGTTACAAGTCCCCTCTGTGAACTCCCGATGTTATTACGCCACAAAGTATTAAGTCCATATGTGAAACACCTTGCAAATTAACCAATTAAATGTAGGCCTAAAACCTTGCCAATCAATAATCGATATATCAATGTTTTGTGACATCCCTACTGCACAGTATAGGATTTTTCATCTCTTTCAAGGCTATGATTACTGTATCCAACAAACTCAACACTATAATTGATTTCCTGTCACCTATATAAATGGCAAAATCATTTTAAAACATTCAAGGAAAACAACAATGGGTCTAACAGAAACAGAAGGGGGCTACATACATTTGGAGTGCACATTCAGTTGAACGTAACTGGACTAATCTAGATTTAATCGGTTACTAAACTGTTGGATTGCAATGCTTAGGTTAGCAGGACCTAATCGATCGATATATTTAGGCGCACTGGAAGAAAGTGAGAGTTTGGGAGTCATCTTGCTAAGATTTTCCGATCAGATGTGAAATGCACACTGGGAATCATATCTACCCTATAGCAGCCCTGTACTGAGAGTGGGGTACAGTCCTAACTCAGGACGCAAAAGCAAACCTCAGAATGGTGCTGAAGGTACACATCAAGTACCTCAGCAGCATCAAGTCATAGTTTGACTCTGATTTTTAAAAATAAAATCTGTGGTGTTATGGTGACAAAAAAGATGATGATTAGATCATCAGACCCTACACCCCTGCCAGACCCCTCCGCTCTGCCACCTCTGGTCTCCGCTCCTGCACTTCCAGGTCACGTCTGCTGTCCGTCTTGGCCCCCCGGTGGTGGAATGATCTTCCCGTGGAGGTCAGAACGGCAGAGACACTGGCCACTGGCCACCTCTCCCCTCCCCTCCATTGCTCTTTGTAACGTGTCTATTATTTGCTCTTTAATCTGTGATTGTTTTTTAAACTAGGCTGTTTACTTTCTCTTAGTCTGTAGGGGAGTCCTGGTCTGTTCGATCACCTTTGGCACTTGGGACTTTACTCCTCTCTAGGGTTATCTTTGCACTTTTTGTACCATTCTTATGCAATTTGCCTTGTAAGTTGCTTTGGATAAGAGTGTCAAACGAATACCCTTAATGTAATATAATTTAATGTAATAAGAAAGATTTTACAGCTACAATACAATGTAAATAAATGTTACTCAAATATAGTCACATTTAAATTTTTGACTGGACATAACTGGTAATAGTCATTGTTATTCCGATAAAGCCGATAATTTGGTGGAAGTTAACAAATTAAAAATGCATGTTCCACAGTGGCCATACTGTCCATGTCCAAGTGCTTTTCATTGCAAACAGAGCAGCTGTATGTTTCCCTGACGATGCAATGCTGGCACTCTCACTGAGGAGCCCCCTTCCCATCCCCTCCTGAAAGAGCTTTGAGTTCCACCCGTATTTTGGTCTACGTTTAAAAACGTGCACACTCAGGTGCTGGACAGCCACTTCCTCTCCCACATTCTTCATGCATTTGCGCTGGTGATGCAGGCTCTTTGTCCGCTAGGTCAGCTGCCTTGCTAATGGAGTGGTGACATCATCACTCCTGGAGGTCTGACTGCTCAACACACCTTGTTTACATGTTGTTGGAGGTTCTAGCTTAAATGTAACCTGCCACGGAGCTGGTTAGCCATGTAGCTAATGTGTTAATTCCACTTCATAATACATCTACTGGTCAGCCAGGTGCCTGTCAGTGCACAAACTGATCATATACCTGCCCTTGTAACCCACTGATGACATAGGCAGCATGTGATTGGTGGTACATTTACATTGTGGGAGTTTAAGTTTTTAATTACTTGTTATAATCTGTTATTAGAGAGAGTGTTGGTGTATCCAAATTGACTGACTAAGGATAACAGACCAATGAAAGACACAGACACCACCGTTGATATCATAACATTTTATCTGCGGTCTCCCACCACCCCCAACTATTGATGTAAATAGGAACATTTCTTTTTTTTTGACTTATTCTGTTTTCTTAATCGAGCCAATTACAAACTCAGGATGATGCAAACAATGCACAACTATGACAGAGAAAAGGCAGGTCCCTGCTCATTGCATCAATCATCACGGTTAACACAGAAATCGTAATATATATCATTAGCCATTTAAAAAACAATAAATAGAAAATAAACACAGACAAACTTTTTTTTTTTTTTCACAAGGTTCACGCAACATAAACACTGAAAACCCAAACCTCTCATTCCTTAAGATATATATCATGAGAGGAGTTTGAATACCAGCAAGCAGCATAACAGCTGTCTGTGCACATGTGTATGTGACCATTGCTTCTGTGTGCTGTCTTCAAAACTGTCTCTGCAGATGAAGTGGTTGAGTTTACACAAGGGGACCTTAAGGTAACCAAGTTACAACTGGTAGTCATACACAGTAAGTCTCACGGTTTACATTGTATGGAAAAAGCTAAAATAAAATATCAGAATACACATGCTTATGCAAAGAAAGAAAAAGAAATGTATATATATATATAATTACATTGACAACAATGTCAAGGAGGTACTAATAAGAGAACATGGCTGGTTGGCAATATAAAAAGAGTATAGATATTTTTTTTTTCTGCACAGACCATGACAAAAGGTCCTCTCAGTGCCTCTGGATTCATTTTATTCTGCACAGAAACAAACTTTTGTGTTCCTTCATATGAAAAAATATAATGTTGGCTGCGTAAGGGCATATCGATTCGCTCACACACACTTTTGCACACAAGTAAAATTACACGTAAAATTAAGAACGTCAAATTAAAATTAAAATTTTCTTCATCACAAATTTTTTGGGGAAAGAAAGGCAAGTGAAATGGCAAATGGAAAATAACTTTCATGACCATGATTTCAGTGAGAAAACTGCATTTCATGAGCACTGATGCAAAAAGAACTTTCCAGTCAGGAAACATTTGAAGGTGTTGTTATACTGATTTTGTTAACCATTCAAATGAGCATAAACTTAATATGAACCAGTTATATTACCTATATATCACTGTTTCTTGAATTGGGGTACAACATTTAAGTTCAGTTTGAAGATACATATGCTAACCAGCTTTGAAAATGCTGAGCATCTGCACAACTCAGGTAACATTTTTTGGTTGGCAGAACACTATCAGAACATTAGTGCAAATGGTCCCAGGACGTACATTTTGTCCATCAAATTTGACCTAAGTTTTCCCCATTGTCATAGGAACATTTTCCGTTAGCTGGAAAAGGTCTCGCCATAACATGTAAAGCTATCCAATTTTTTCCAAAAAATAAAAAACTCTTTTTTCACCTCAAAACATGAATAAACTTTGTAACATTGTAAAAAGCTTAGAATTGCATTTTTAACAGTTTAATCATGCTCTGTAGTTTTTCAAAGTTTGTTTCGTTGCTTAATTCACATGTCACTGACAAAGTTGACAACAGATAATAAATCTGAAAATTAGCACAGCATCGTACAACAACTGAACTGGGGGCGATTAGACAATGGATGGGTCGATCATGACCATTACCTAAAATGCATAACACTGACGGCAAGTGAATTATTGATGTGCAACTCAAAACAAAGCCATTATGATGCTGACAAAATGTATTGCAATTATAATACATTCAAGTCTATTATAAACCAGAATCTTCAGGGAAACAGAGAATGTGTCAATTCTGTAAGCCTCAGGTCACATCAAATTTACCCAGCAACTCCAGGGGCTGTATTCACAAAACATTTATGGCTAAAAGTTGCTCCCAACTTGCTGATTTAGGAGAAACTATTATTAAAATTTTTTGTAAATAAAGCTCCAGAACTCTTATCAAGTAATATAATACCGAACAACTACTGGTTGATCTGCTATTAAAAAAAAGAAGAAAAAAAAAACAGAAAACCTGATATAAAATAGGCAGCCAAATTGTTCTCTGAATAAGCAGACAGGGACCTCATATTCATGAAACAGATTGAAGAGACAGATCTACACATAAAAATAACACTTAACATTGCTTTTGCTTTTAGCTTTATTTTCAGCTGATATCCATTTGTAGACATTCTAGAGGTTTAAGCTCTTTTTAGGCCATTGTGAAACTGGTCTACAGGGGTCAGGACATGAGATTTTTGGGATATGTGAGGGTACAATATTCAAAGTATTTGAAAAAAAGTTTAAGACAAACTAGGCCAAACATATAACCCCTTCAGTTTCATTAGGCCCACTGGGCTGGGTATTCTATATTTAGCAGTCAGTATTTAGCTAAAGTTGGAAATGTGTACTGGTAACTTGAAAAGTGAATTATGTTCATGATCAGAGTTAGGTTTTCCTTTTTTGAGTCTTTGAGACTCAAAGACTTTAAGTCATTTTTATATCATTTGTACATAGCTTAACTTGTATCAATAATACAGAATGGATAACATTAAAAAATGTGTTTATTATTCAACAGTTTGAAACTCAATTTACAACTATCTAGAGCTACTTTCTAAATATTTCTATCTTAAAAGCTGAAAGAGAGAGGTTGCAAAAATAGTGAAAGGAATAATAAAGAAAGAAGATAAACAACTATAGGTTGGCTTTTAAAGCCACCCAAATGATGACAGACACTATTCCCTTTTACTTTCAGAGGTAATGGGTCATTACTGATATGTTGAAAGACATCATTATAGCCAGGTTTGGTAAGCAACCAGACCAGATCCGGGCCCCAGTTGTCTGATATAAACCTGACTCACTTTAGCCATTACCATCACATAGCACACATGAATAATAGGCATATCATGCCAACAAAAGAAATTCCCAAGACCTTCCGGAAAAAAATAGTTGATCAGTCTGGGAAGACTTAAAAATCTATTTCTTAGGCTTTGGGACTTCACTGAAGCACAGTCACAGTCATACCGTCCAAATAGAGAAAGTCTGGGACAGTGCTGAAGCAGGAGTGGCTGTCCTGCTAAAATTTAGGCCCAAAAATCTTGCAGCGAAACAAACCCTTTAACTACCCTAATGTTAAACCCATACTACATACACATCTAACCATTAAATTTACAATAGAACATTAGGGATGAACATTCGCGATTCCAGGCATACTACTATATTATCACTGACACAAAAAGGTAAGCATTAAAAATTCAAAATACTATGAATAATTACGCAGATGGGCATGTCAAAATTTTTTGTGAAGGAAACAAATGTGAGAAAGTCAGTGGTATTTGGCAAAAGAGCAGTAACAAAATCAAACACTTTTCAAGAGGCCAAAGACAGAGTATGGTTTAAAAAGGGGCATGTATTTAAGATAATTATGAATGTGTCCGTTTCTATTGTGTGCTATGATGAGGAACCATAAATGTGTTATAGAACAAATTGAAAGAAGAGATCTTGTTAAAGCAGGGACAGAGTATTAGACAGGATGGCAAGGAGTGGTATCTGTAACGCGGAAACTTTTCTGCATTCCCAAATCATGTGTATGGAGGTGCCAGAAAACCCTGAGGGTGAAATAAGGGGATGGACCAGTTTTGTATAAAATGCGTTCCAAAATTTCAAATATAATATGAGCAAAATTACAGAGGATCATCTAATTATTTGGTTTTTAGATATCAGTAACATGTTACACCTTTCACCCAGTAAATCTATGACACTTTTGAAAAGGGGCGGCACACTGTAGAAATGAAACCCTTGGTTTTGTATTATCTAAAATCTTTCGCAGTGGATTACCCCTCCCCCAGGGTAGTCCCGGATCATGTGAAGGCTCTTCACCCCCCTGTACCGGGAAGTCAACTACTCACATTCTTACTGAGTGTGAAATCACTCGCTTAATGAAAGTGACATCACCAGATGACTGTGAAATCACTTCTTTACTGAAAGTGAAATCATCCGATGACTGAATGTGAAATCACTCGCCTACTGAATGTTAAATCACCTGATGACTGAATATGAAATCATCTGCTGTGATTAAATTCAACCCAGCTGGAGCGGAATCTCAGACACCAGGTTTTTAGGTTTGGCCCAATGACACACATGCTGAGGCCTTTGCAGAAACCCAACACACGTAACTTGCACTCTTCCAATGCAAAAAAATGACCAATCAACTAAAGTTCTTCTCAGAAGCAATTCCAATTGGCCACGTTTCAAAGAAGTAAAACGATTATCATTTGTAATACTACTATTGTTTTTTCACTATTATTTTAAGTGCTTTCAAGGTCCGGGAATTCCTTTTAAGGCTATATACAAGCCCTTCACTTTTCCAGTCTCAAAAAACACATCAAAAAGCAGGAAGGTTTAGGAATTTTAAAAAATATTTTCAAAGCACTTCTTCCCCAACTGCAGATAACTCTGAACAGTGAATACCTGGTTCTCCCCTTTCCTGCATTGCTGACTGAAAAGTTTTTTATAATTTTGTTTTCTCATCTTTTCATTCCACAGGACAGAGAGAGAGTGAGAGAGAGAAAGAAAGAGAGAGAGAGAGAGCAAGAAACATGAGAGTGCCACCTTCAGAATGGTGGAACTGCTGATACAAACACACTGAACATGTATCTGTTTCCACTCCAGCATCCATTTGCACTAAAATGCAAATTACCTTCTTCAATCCCGATTTAGGACAGACCTCTCATTTGATTTTGACTTGTGTTGTATTCAGTCCAACTATCTTTTGTGTCGATACATAGTGCATTCTGGATTATATCTAAAAAATGATACCAAGTTGACCAATATCCTTTAGTGGTGTAGGATGGTAACTAAAGGATACTGGTCAATGTGAAAAGATGCCACTTACATCCAAGTACTGGCAGAGACACCAACCAATGTCTGCGTCTTATGCTGGATTACTGCAACGCTGGATCACAACTAATGCTGGATCACTGCTAGTGCTAGATCACTGCTAGTGTTGGATCACTGCTAATGTTGAATCAATGCTAATTTTGTATCATAGCTAATGTTGGACAACTGCTAATGCTGGATCACTGCTAATGTGTATTACTGTTAGTGCTGGACCATTGTTGGGTAAAATGGAAGGAAACCCTAGGCCAATGATTAATACTAACATTTATGCTTTTTGCAAACATAAATCATTTCTTCAATTTAAAAGCCAGAAAACGTACATGCAGAGGACTATGACTTGTTGAAATCAATCCGTTTTTTTATTCCCATGGGTAGGACCGAGGACGTAATGTGATATTTTCTCAGACTGATCTATTCCCAGGCAAAAGGGGAAGAGGATGATTTAAGCAAATTAAGTTGTTCCCTTCATGTGTTCATTAGTCCTGTTTTTGCTGATTCTTCCATTTAGAGGGCAATGGGTTTCAAGCTCTGTTCTTTCTTCCCAATCATATAATTTAGTCCATCTTATCGATAATCGGGTCAAGTCTTGTGCCTCTTCTTACTCTCCTCTCACCGTCTATCTATGTTACAGTTCAGTCTCCATCTCTCTCTCTTTGCATCTTCCTGTCTCACTCCTCACTGAGTTGGGGGGATAGGAGGGGTGGAGTGAAGCCCATCAGGGGGTGTGCTAGAATCTGGATTTGACAAAAAAATAAGGTAGGAAATAAGTAAATTAGTTTAAAAGCCAGAGAAATGTGAACAGATACAAAGTACAATATTGTGAAACAGAGACACAGGTTCAAATGACCTTGATGACCTCAAGTTATGAGGTCATCAAGGTCAAATTATGCAAGTCAAATGATGGTATTTATTGATGGATAATAAAATAATGATGAAATAAGGTAATTCTCAACTTTCAGTACGTTTTTAATATGGTACATGCAATTGTTATGAATGTAATGAATTTTACATATCAAGAAGCCTGAAATCAGAGGTAATATCATTATTTTTCACTTAGCCAAGGGTCTTTAGCGCAGAGACTCACCATGGAGTGCTAGAGTGGGGGCCGGGGGCTGGCCTGGGGGGGCAGTGGGCGGGGTTTGGGGAGCGGATGTAGGGCCAGGCTCTGTGGGCGTTCCAGAAGGGGGGGCCTGCGGCAGCACTGGACTGGGGGCCGGTGGGGGTCCTGGTGTGCTCGGGGCCTGCTGAGGGCCAGTCATACCCTGGGGAGGTGGCAGTGGGGCGGAGGGGTGCTGGGGCGGGGTCTGGCTGTGCTGTTGGTGCTGAATCTGCTGGAAGTGCTGCTGCCGGGCCCTCATCTCTGCATACTTCAGCTGCTCCATGTGGAAGGACTGCCGGTCTGCCAGAAGCTGCTGCCGCTGGTACTCCAGCTATGGGGGACAGGGGAGTTTCTCAGTACCCTGGTGGGGTGTGTAACAGCCCATAGTAAAACGTGTTGCCTCATGGGGTATTAAATAGTACCATTAAAAAGTATTTGCCCCCTTCTTAATTTCCTCTTTTATCACATTTTTTTCACTTAATGGTTTCAGATCGTCAAATAAAATATAATATTAGACAAACCCAAGCAAACATAAAACATTGTTTTTACATCATTATTTCATTCGTTCAATAGAGATAGTCACCAATTACCCATATTGCCCTGTAGGGTAATGAAGGGTGAGGCTGTAGGGGCTGTAGGGTAATGTAGGGTGAGGCTGTAGGGTAATGAAGGGTGAGGCTGTAGGGGCTGTAGGGTAATGTAGGGTGAGGCTGTAGGGGATGTAGGGTAATGTAGGGTGAGGCTGTAGGGTAATGAAGGGTGAGGCTGTAGGGGCTGTAGGGTAATGTAGGGTGAGGCTGTAGGGGCTGTAGGGTAATGAAGGGTGAGGCTGTAGGGGCTGTAGGGTAATGTAGGGTGAGGCTGTAGGGGATGTAGGGTAATGCAGGGTGAGGCTGTAGGGTAATGAAGGGTGAGGCTGTAGGGGCTGTAGGGTAATGTAGGGTGAGGCTGTAGGGGCTGTAGGGTAATGAAGGGTGAGGCTGTAGGGGATGTAGGGTAATGCAGGGTGAGGCTGTAGGGTAATGTAGGGTGAGGCTGTAGGAGCTGTAGGGTAATGCAGGGTGAGGCTGTAGGGGCTGTAGGGTAATGTAGGGTGAGGCTGTAGGGGCTGTAGGGTAATGCAGGGTGAGGCTGTAGGGTAATGTAGGGTGAGGCTGTAGGGTAATGTAGGGTAATGTAGGGTGAGGCTGTAGGGGCTGTAGGGTAATGTAGGGTGAGGCTGTAGGGCAATGCAGGGTGAGGCTGTAGGGGTTGTAGGGTAATGTAGGGTGAGGCTGTAGGGGCTGTAGGGTAATGCAGGGTGAGGCTGTAGGGGATGTAGGGTAATGCAGGGTGAGGCTGTAGGGTAATGTAGGGTGAGGCTGTAGGGGCTGTAGGGTAATGAAGGGTGAGGCTGTAGGGGCTGTAGGGTAATGCAGGGTGAGGCTGTAGGGTAATGAAGGATGAGGCTGTAGGGGCTGTAGGGTAATGTAGGGTGAGGCTGTAGGGGCTGTAGGGTGATGCAGGGTGAGGCTGTAGGGTGATGTAGGGTGAGGCTGTAGGGGTTGTAGGGTAATGCAGGGTGAGGCTGTAGGGTAATGCAGGGTGAGGCTGTAGGGTAATGAAGGGTGAGGCTGTAGGGGCTGTAGGGTAATGTAGGGTGAGGCTGTAGGGTAATGTAGGGTAATGTAGAGTGAGGCTGTAGGGGCTGTAGGGTAATGCAGGGTGAGGCTGTAGGGTAATGTAGGGTGAGGCTGTAGGGGTTGTAGGGTAATGTAGGGTGAGGCTGTAGGGGCTGTAGGGTAATGTAGGGTGAGGCTGTAGGGGCTGTAGGGTAATGTAGGGTGAGGCTGTAGGGGCTGTAGGGTAATGCAGGGTGAGGCTGTAGGGTAATGTAGGGTGAGGCTGTAGGGTAATGTAGGGTGAGGTTGTAGGGGCTGTAGGGTAATGCAGGGTGAGGCTGTAGGGTAATGTAGGGTAAGGCTGTAGGGTAATGAAGAGTGGGACTGTATAGATGGTAAGGGTGTTCCAACTTACCGCCTCCCTCTCTCTGTCCATGATGGTCTCCAGCTCCTCAAAATGCCTCAATTTAATCTCCAGCTTCTTCATCTGTGTCTCAACCAGCAGCGCCACTAATGACTTTATTTTCCTCTCCTCCACTGCCGCTAGGTGCTAAGAGAGGGGGGACACAAAGGAAACACAACATCAGACAAGAGGAGCTGCTGTCACGGCAGACATCATCTGAGGGCAGATTATATTTACATTTACAAATTTGGTACATAACCTTACTGACAGAGTCAATTTACAAATAAAACCAGTAAATCCAGCATCTCTGCCTTTTTTGTGGATATCTGTAACTTGAATATGAAAAACACCATGTTAGCTTTATCTAGTTTATCTTTATATTTTTTTTGCAATATCAATAAAGCAAACTGAACTGCATTTAATACCATTGAAAAAGAGGCTGTAGGAAAAAGAAGGGTGAGGCTGTTGGGAGATGATATTATTTTTGATAATATGGTATTTATCACATAGCACAAAGTGTTCCATGTTGAAAAAGTTTTGTCTAATTAATGTAACTTTAAATATAAAAAGGTCTTTTCATTGCTGTTACTGTGTGTCTCTGTGTTACTGCGTATCTTTGTTTCTTTGTGCTTGTGTGCCCCAGTTCTATTGGGGTGTCTGTGTGTCAGCATTTCTGTCAGTGTGTTACTGTGTCCCTGTATATGTGTTACCGAGTCCCTGTGCTACTGTGTGTCTCTGTGTTATTGTAAGCCTAGGTGTTACTATGCGTCTCTGTTACTGTGTGCCCATGTGTTAGTGTGTGTCTCTGTGTTGCTGTATACCGATGCGTTCAACCATACTGTGCTCATGCTAATTAATATCTGAGTTACTGAACTGTGTCAGTGTTGATGGACAGATAGACAGACAGGCAGATAAGCGGACATGCTGACTGAGACAGACAAACGGACACGTAGACAGCCAGATGTGTATGTCCAGATCAAGGGTCAGACCTTGGCCTTGACGGCGGCGGCAGCCAATGCAGAGGCAGCTGCGGTGGCGAGATTCCCCTCCCCGACGTCCCGCTCGACTTTAGCCTTCCGCTCCCCCTCTCCGTCTCCTTCCCGGCGCCCCTCTTCCAATCCCTCTCTCCCTTCCTTCTCCTTCTCTCCATTACCTACGGAAGAAATAAAACACCCGCAGCAAAAACAGGTATAGGATGACTGTCAAAAGCTAATTTGCCTTCCCACAGAGGTGCATAGATTGTCTTAGTGAAGCGACAGCACTCCGTTCTTACTGCCTACTATACAGTCAAGAGGCACTTTTGCACCAATAGTTATTATTTAAAGAACTAAAGAATTCTGAACAAGTGTGATGTGAACTAAACAGTTTTGGAATGTTTTTTGGTTTGACTTCTGACTGCAAGTGCCTTCACTGCAAGAACCATGAAGTGAAGGACAAATGGCAGCACTGCAAACAAAAAAGACAGGTAGCTAGCTGTTAATGAAAATCTGTGTACACTCATGAGCTTCTTCAATATATGGGAAGACAAATTAAAATCTTATCTTGAATAGCTGGCTATAAACAGTGTTCTAAATTCTCAATCAGACACATTTAGGACACCCTCTTATAGTCTGGGCCTTGTTTGTAATTTAGTTTACAACCTTTACTTCATTCATTCAAGTACGTGTACATTGAAGTAGGTTGCCGAAACTAAATGTTCTTTACTGTTTATTTCTGTTAACAGTGAAATATGTGCCATCTCGGATACCTACACTGTTTACTGTATCTTTGCTTAATCATAAATGTAGCAATGGGGTCCTGGCTAATTGAGGTTTGTTTTTTATTATGTTAGGTTTCTAATATTTACTGTCTACCAAGCTACTTAGCTACACCTGTCTTTATATGTTAATGCTGTGAATGCTATTGCAAGCCACTTCCTTCTGTTAGAAAAATATTGCAATTAGCTTAGCTACCTAGCATGTTATAAGATACAACGCACCCTATTTTGACCTTATGGTATGTGACAAGTACAGACAGTGACTCCAATAGAAGTCTATGGGGATAACTACAGACATGCTCAGTTGGTAGTATAGTATTATGTCATCCTGCAGTGCATTTCCCTGAGCATTAAACGTTTTTACTGAAATTCATATTAACAAAGACATTAGCCCAAATATAGCAATTTCATGTTGGACACTATATCAAAATAACGTTCATGTTTGTATGTGCCCTCGTGTATGTAAAAATCAACGTGTTTTCATGTTGTGTACCTGCTTATGTAAGCATGCATCACTATATAAGCTGCATCCTGAAAATAGCGAGAGGTAGTTTTTGTTGTACCTAAACCACACCTCACCTGAAAACAGACACGCCCATGTGGGTGCATTGACGTGCTATTTAGAGGATAGAGATGCAATGTGCATAATGTGAATAATACATAAGGCATAATGCCCATTGAGCCAAGTGCAAGATAGGGCCCAGTCCCTCTGCGATGTCATTGGGTAATATATGCTTGCGCATGCTCTCTATATCTGTTTCATTAAAGGTAACCATACATGTGTACATATGTATATATCATTTTTTCATATGCACATGCTGGCTGACTGTAAACAAAATAACTTCACCTCTTTGTCTGCGTCTGCTTCTAATCAACAGCAATCGGCCATCAGCTCTCCGGAGTAAATCAAACAAATACACTACAACTATTCTTGCAATTGGTCTGAGAACATTTCAATCTTGTTGGGTGATTGAGTGAACAAGCAGCTTAGCTACAATAGCCAGGAGACAACAGAAAAAAAATATTATAAAATATATAATCTGTGTCTTTGCAAATCTGTACCACGCTTGCCACCAGCTGTTTGGGTCCACATTTGCCTTATTTTAATATTTTTAATATCTTTGAAATAGTACTTACCCAGGAGATGGAGCTGAAAACTTGGTTTGGAAGGACACTCGGGGAACTAAAATAGTTCCCGGCCCTCTGAATAGTTCCCGCAGTGCGAAAGCACCCAAGCTTACGCAACCTTGCTACTGGTCAAACAGCACGGTGCTGACGACAATACTTATTTCCTACTCATGTGTTATGTGTTGTGTAAATTCATCTATGAAGTTATACACAATTGACTGTGAAAAGTAATTTTGCTTTTTCTTACCCATCTCTGAGTCTGTCTTCTCTCCCTCTCTTTCCGCTTCTCCCTCTCTCCCTCGTTCTTCTTCCTTTTTTCCATTCTCACCCTGCTTCTCCTCTTCCTCAATGGCTCTGTCTTTACTTTCCTGAGAAAGAGAGTTACTTTCATGAGATCGTACTTTTGCTCACACTCACTGTTGAACACACACAGTGCTCACTTACACACTCACACACACTGTATTCACTTATACACACACACACACACACGCACACAGCACAAACAGTAACACACACACACACACACACACACACTGTTCACTTATACACACATGGTTAAATGCACGCACAAACAAACACACGCCACCAGCAGATACACAAAGCCTCATACACACACACACACCGATACACACAAGCGCACACCTTGCTTTCTCTCCGCTCCTCACTGGCTTGACTTTCACTCTTGGTCTCCTCATTGTTTTCTTCTGCGAAACAAATAGAGAGGTCAAAGGTCATTTTTTTAATGCCCAACATCCAATACCTGGCTTTACCTCTCCTATTCTTCTCTCTTCTCAGCCTCGAGCCCTGCACCGCCCAAGCACCTGGCCACTCCCCTCAGTACCTGGCCACTCCCCTTATAACCTGGTCACTCCCCCATCACCTGGCAACACCCCCATCACCTAGCCACTCCCCCAGAACCTGGTGACACCCCCCAGCACTCGATGACACCCCATAGCACCTGGCCACTCCCCCAGTACTGGCCACTCCCCCCACCACCAAGCCACTCCCCCCAGTACCTGGCCGCTCCCCCTCCTCCAGGTCAGTCCCTGCAATGCCGCTGCCCTCCAGACCATAAAGGGGGTCCTGCCTCCCGCTAACCCGGGCAGCCTCCTCCACCCTGCGTACATGGGCCTCCACCAATGCTGCTGGCACCTCCTCTTTCATCCGCGAGAACTCCTCTGAGCAGAGAGAGAGGGATTATCACAAAATGGGAATGCACAGAGAAGGGTTATTAACAGAGGGAACTCTCCATTGGGTAACAGAGTATGAGTGGAGTTGGGAGCGGAGTAGCTTTTTAAAAAAGTAGGGTTGTCTGTGTTCTCCCTCGTTCCATGATTGGTCCATCTCACAAGCACAACATGTGTTGATGGCCCATAATGCCACTGAATGTCTAAACCATCGGTCATTTGGTATAGGTAGTACCTGGTAACTCTTTCCACCATAGTCTCCTAGAGAGCAATGTCTGCCTAGTTGTGTTACTAGTCCCACATGATTGTCAATATCTCAAAAACTACTCACTGCACACACATGGGTGTGTGCAAATAAAGAAGAGTCTTGTACCATGTAGAACTAATTTATATCAGAGCATGTGTATATAGCAAACAAAAGGCTGATAAGCATGTAGACTGCGGTCCTCGCTAACAAAAAGGCCCTGCTACATTCTGGCATCACATGCCAGCGTTCCAACCACTGTGTCATGTCAAACCATTTTCTTTTAACTTGTTGCAGTGTACCCAGAACTTTTGACACCAAATTTACTGCAGCAGTTATTTCTTGCCAGGCTTTGGTCTTCCCCAGCCCCGACACTCCACTACTTACACTACTGAACAAAGTATTTTTTAGGATTCTACTTCCATTTACAAAACTTCAGTCACCATTCACAAATGTTTTTTTTATTCTTTTACCTTTTCTCTGCCATCTCTTTACATTGACAACGAAGGGATTCCAAGCTCCTTATATGGTATTTCAGGGGCATCGGTTTATGCTAACTGAAAATTCTGTGAACGCGCTTCTCATTTACGATCCATTGGTATCAAATACGAACAAATGCTGTGTTTACGCGTGTTTGATAAATCCGGTGGAATTTGTTAGTTCATATCTGTTGAGGCGTAATTTTACACACAGTTTTACGAAATTATTGATGAATGAGGCCCATTGTCTACTGGACATGCCACTACTAGGCTTCACAGGGTTTCAGTTGCTGTTGCAGGTTAATGGCTACCTGGACCACACTTGCATAGCAAGGGTTCAGTCCCTCTTGTTTTTTTCGCGCAACTTTTGTCCACAATGGCGCATTATATTTGTCAAGGTCAGTCACAAGACTTTTGTCAGGTATAGACCGATGTTAAATGCTGACAAAAAAATGCTGTCGTTCATGGAATTCCCTTCAGCTTTTCATTGACATTTGCACAGGGGTTTTTTGGTACCGTCTTAATGACTGATAGTTTAGCTGTATTGGTACTCCCTTTCAGTCCTGCCCCTCACACCCCCTGCGCTCCCCTTACCCAGGGCAGACTTGGCGGCAGCAGATGCCACACGCGGGTCCACCACAGATGCCAGGAATGCCACGGTGCTCATGACTGGGTTTCCCGCCTGACTGAAGGGGACGGGCTGGAAGGCCAGGGGCCCGAGCGAAGACGAGCTGTCCTCCAGGTAGGGGTCCTCGATGGGCAACCGCAGGAAGTGTAGGATGCACTCGTCCTGTGTGCGACTGCCCACATGCTCTGAAACCTTGTTCCAGTCATCCTTATACATCTCCAGAGCCTAGGGAGGGAAAGAGGGAGAAGGAGAAGGAGGAGAAGACACAATGCCGAGAAATTATCTTTCTCATTTAAATTTGTATAAATTAGCATTCGGCTGCTATACACACTAATTCGATTTGTATGTACTGTGTTAAAATGCATTTAGTCAAGGTATAGAATTAAAAAATAAATCAACCACTGAACGGTCTGCATGTTGACACACTGTCTCTGGCCCTACACAGGATTAAACATCATTACCTCTGGGCATCCGATAAGGGCTTACTGGATCAGAAACTTAGGGCTCCTACACTAATTCATACCTCCAGGGACTCCAATTCAAGGACCCATAAAACCACAGAATATACTGAATAATATTAAAATATTTTAAGTTACAGTCTTATGGCCTACAATTCAATATGAAAATGCCTATGATACCCTTATATTTTATATGAAATGAGGTCATCTTTTTTTGCTTCATTTTGTAATCGCTGTAATCTACAGGTGATTACAAAATTAATCAGTTTAAAATGCCTCTGTCATACATTTTTTTTTGGGAATACAATGAACTTTCTGATGCTGTGTATGTCCAAATCTAAGCCCTAAGCAGAACAAATACATTTGTATATTACCAGATGGCATAATTTTCACATTTATCCATAACATGTATTTTTTTAGTTAAAGACAAAAATCATGATTGAGAGGCAACAATATTAATTAATCAATATCAATAAATATCAATATGATTTCCAGTTTTCTTTACTCCTGTAAATTGTTTACAGAACTTTTATTTATGCTTATTCCATTATGTTTCTTAAATACAATACAGTGTGTTA
Organism: Albula glossodonta; assembly: GCA_019788955.1. Classification (NCBI taxonomy): domain Eukaryota; kingdom Metazoa; phylum Chordata; class Actinopteri; order Albuliformes; family Albulidae; genus Albula; species Albula glossodonta. The sequence continues at coordinate 960,391 of JAFBMS010000124.1, forward strand.
AGAGTTTATAATTATCTTATTGAGCAACCATGTAAAGATGGTGGACTGCATTAAATACATAATTTTTCATAGGAAATTCTGCATAAAATTCCTTTCCTTGGGATCTGAATTATATTTATATAATTCAGATATATCAGTCAAACATTCAAATATTTGTTTCCTCGTCCTCTACAGTATCTGCCTTATTCACCATTACGGATGTTATATAAGAAAGAGAGGGGGAAGGAGAGAGAGTGTGGGAGAGAGAGAGGGAAGGACAGTGAGAGTGATGGCGAGAGAGAGAATGAGCGAGAGAGATGGAAGGAGAGAGAAGGAGGGAGAGAGAGAGCACGAGGGAAAGAGAGGGAAGGAGTAAGAGAGAGGGAAAGAGAGATTGAGGGAGAGAGAATGAGGGAGGCGGCGCAATCGTTTACCTCCAGCAGCAGTAGCGTCTCCTGTTCTGTCCATTCTCGCGTGGCGCTGGCTGCACTTTTGCTCTATGAAGAGAGAGGGGATAACTTCAGTGTGGTCTGATCTTCTTTGGTCTCAGAAGCTTTAGTCCCTTCTCTCTGTACCTTCTCTCTAGTCCCCTTCCTCAGAACCTTTGCGTCATGGACTGATTCTGTGCCTTTAAATCGTATTCGTTACATGTGATAATTATGCAAACGTGTATTTCGCCCTGATGCTGGCTTTTTCTTAACATCCAGGGTAGAATTGTTTGTGTAGCCATGTAGCTAGTTGTTAATTTGTGTAGTATTGTTTTTGTATGTATCGGTTAAGGCCTGCTGGTATGTTTTTGTAATGTTCCATTTCTGCTTGTTGCTGTCTATTAGAATGCCTATCGCATAAATGTTCCTGTCTAATGTTTCTGAGGTTTGTACAGAATGTGAGGAAGTGCAAATCTGCCATGTAATGTAAAACCTTGTTGGCGATTTTAATGCTTTAGATCTCTTACTCGCTTCTGGTTGTGGCTCCGTATACTGCCAAACGGAGCTGGGGATCAAACCAAAACAACTGCAGACAGGTGGACGGAAACTAAAACTTTGGTGTGGGTCTTCAGGGGGGAATTTGTTAGTTAATTTGTGATCCATTTTTAATTCATTTATATTGTCTTTATTTTATTTTTTGTGTTGTAGTTTATTCACTTAAATGGTACTATGTTATCTTTTTTGCTGATTTATGATGTTTTGTCTGATTTAATTTGATGTGGTTTAGGCTAGGCGAGGAGCTACAGCATTAAAATGGTGTGTGTAGAGCTCCTCTAGATTAGTCAGTGCAAGCTTGAAATGGGGTCTTGTTAAGCATAGCCAAATTTTCCTGCTTGTTATACTCTATACACAATTATTTATTTTGAATTATTTGTTTCCTTTGTTAGGAACAGTTTTCATTTTAATTGCATTTCTTTTTTTGTGTCTTCTTCACTTGATAAATACATTTCAAGGGATTCCACACTACCGTGCCGCCTCTTGCCTCGTATTGCCTCTTCTTCAGTACCTTAGCGGCCTCTCTCTCTGTACGTTTGTGTCCCCTCGCTGTGTATGTTAGCATCCCCTCTAGCTTAGCCTTTGTGTCCCCTCTCTCTGTACCTTAGTGTCCCTTTTCTAAATACCTTTGCATCCCCTCTCTCTACCATGGCAGCCCCACTCTCAATACCTTGGTAGGCCCACTCTTCTTGTTGTAAATGTCAGTTCTTAGGCCAAAGTTCTGCAGATCGACTGGTTTCTCTTTCACCTTCTCTGGGAAGGACAGCATCTGTTGAGAGGCTGGCGTCTGGGAGGCACAGAGGGAAGGAAAGAGACACATGAGTTCATCTGGGAATCACACATTGACCTCTGTATACCTATTTAATACTTTGTAAAATATGACAGCAAAAATACACAACCATGCATTAATAACTTAAATACTTATTTTATCCTTTAAAACACAGTGTTGATGTTTACTTTGCTATTAATAGTGATATTACCAGGTATTACGCTTTACATAATTATTGAGTTAATTCATATATGAATTGGATGTTGTAAGGTTTTCTTCTGTTTTAATTTTGCATTCATCATATTATTTCATATTTTGCAGAAATAATATGCTTGATGATTCATAATTGCATATGCTGTGAATGGAAAGTGTGGTACCATTTTGTTTTAATAAAAAAAAAACCCTCAAAAAAGTTTAAAAAATTGAGCCACTGCAAACAAACATTTGACTATATGACTGCTTGTATGTCCAACTTTTGTTTTGGCTTTCTCCACTATCTTCTTGCAACACACAGAACTGCTACTCTTTTCTTTTTCCATTTTTGGCATAATCAATGGCCACTAGGTTGAGACTATTTGTAGTTAAAGTTTTGTGAATATTTGAGTTTCAATGGGCAGTTTTTAACCCATTTTTCTGGACTAAATGAGCAGGTTCACCTGCATAATCTTTGGTCAAGGTCCAGGTGGCTTGAATCCTTACATTTTGAAAAGAACGGTGTATGTGCCAGCTCTAAATCATGGTAAAAGAATCTGTCATGTGATTACTTTTGCAACCATGGATAGTATTTAACAGGAGGTGTGTTTTCATAACTGTATCTTGCCTTGTGACACGACTGCTTTTACTTGAGCAAACACACAGCATACGTTACATCTTATTCAAAAGCCTATGAAGCTTTTCATGGTTCTCTATTTATGCTGTAGGCAATTTGACAGTTTCCTCCTTCACAAAAGTAGGAACAACTGTTTATGTTTTTTACAGGCCACTTCAGTATCACAGTGGAATGTCTGTGAAATAATCATTCAATTTATGCATTAATCTCAGAAATTATGATTTAAGTAGACATGTTAGACACATCATCTTTATTGCTTGAACAGCAAATAAGCAGCAACATGCTGATAAAACATATGTCAGTTTGAAATTGAAAATATAGACAGATCCATTGCTTCCTATGGTTAAACACTTTGTTAAACACCTGTTTTTGCATGCTGTGTCAGAGGGTACCTGAGCAGCCTTCGGCTGGAGGGGCACCAGGCTGGAAGGCGTGTCGGCAAGCACATGAAAATGGGAGGTTGGTGGCGGGCCCATTGGGGTGGGGCGGCTCTCTGCGTCGACCTGATAGTTAATCAAACCCCACTGCTCCAGGAACGCATGGACCCTAGAGGCAGAAACATTATAAAGTGAAGACGGACAATGTGAGATATAAACATTATAGAAACATTAACACAGTGAAGAGAGACAGTGTGGGGCAGAAACATTAACACAGTGAAGAGAGACAGTGTGGGGCAGAAACATTTACACAGTGAAGAGAGACAGCGTGGGGCAGAAACATTAACACAGAAAAGAGAGACAGTGTGGGGCAGAAACATTAACACAGAAAAGAGAGACAGTGTGGGGCAGAACCATTAACACAGTAAAAAGAGACAGCATGGGGCAGAAACATTTACACAGAAAGAAGAGACAGCGTGGGGCAGAAACATTAACACAGTAAAGAGAGACAGCGTGGGGCAGAAACATTCACACAGTGAGCAGAGACAGCGTGGGGCAGAAACATTCACACAGTGAGCAGAGACAGCATGGGGCAGAAACATTCACACAGTGAGCAGAGACAGCGTGGGGCAGAAACATTTATACAGTGAAGAGAGACAGCATGGGGCAGAAACATTAACACGGTAAAGAGAGACAGCATGGGGCAGAAACATTAACATGGTAAAGAGAGACAGCGTGGGGCAGAAACATTTACACAGTGAAGAGAGACAGCATGGGGCAGAAACATTAACACGGTAAAGAGAGACAGCATGGGGCAGAAACATTAACATGGTAAAGAGAGACAGCGTGGGGCAGAAACATTCACACAGTGAGCAGAGACAGCGTGGGGCAGAAACATTCACACAGTGAGCAGAGACAGCGTGGGGCAGAAACATTAACACAGTCAGCAGAGACAGCATGGGGCAGAAACATTAACACAGTGAAGAGAGAAAGCATGGGGCAGAAACATTAACACAGTGAAGAGAGACAGCGTGGGGCAGAAACATTAACACAGTGAGCAGAGACAGCATGGGGCAGAAACATTAACACAGTGAAGAGAGACAGCATGGGGCAGAAACATTAACACAGTGAAGAGAGACAGCATGGGGCAGAAACATTTACACAGTGAGCAGAGACAGCATGGGGCAGAAACATTAACACAGTGAGCAGAGACAGTGTGGGGCAGAAACATTAACACAGTGAAGAGAGACAGCGTGGGGCAGAAACATTCACACGGTGAGCAGAGACAGCGTGGGGCAGAAACATTAACACAGTGAGCAGAGACAACATGGGGCAGAAACATTAACACAGTGAAGAGAGACAGCATGGGGCAGAAACATTAACACAGTGAGCAGAGACAGCATGGGGCAGAAACATTAACACAGTGAGCAGAGACAGTGTGGGGCAGAAACATTAACACAGTGAAGAGAGACAGCGTGGGGCAGAAACATTCACACATTGAGCAGAGACAGCGTGGGGCAGAAACATTAACACAGTGAGCAGAGACAACATGGGGCAGAAACATTTACACAGTCAGCAGAGAAAGCGTGGGGCAGAAACATTAACACAGTGAGCAGAGACAGCATGGGGCAGAAACATTAACACAGTGAGCAGAGACAGCATGGGGCAGAAACATTAACACAGTGAAGAGAGACAGCCTATATTGATTATTCAGCAAAGACAAAAAGAGCACACATTTGCTTTATGCTGCAGTAAGTTTCCTCACCTCATGATAGCACACACATCTCCTGCCAAGTTTCTGCGGCAGGCCGTGGAGGTCAGGTACTCCTGGGGATTGAGGCGGTATGTGTCGATCATGAAGTTTCGGTAGGCCAGATAACTGTAGAGTGAGGAGAGACACAGATAACATGGCTGCCACAGATGATTCACTATTCAGCATTTTAAAAAATTATATTTAAAAATCTTCTCATTTTCGGAGATTTTTAAATATAAAGAAATAATGCTTAAAAATCTTCTTCTCATTAACCGCAAGTCCGATCTACATGAAATAAGGTGTATAGTATGCTTGTACCAGTCTCTGCAAAGTTTGCAAAGGAGAAGTTCGTTCTTCCAAAAGTCACACTGCTACATGCAAATTAATCTGTACCACAAGTGATGACATATGCAAATACGGCTATGTCAGTCATTGTTTGGCTGATCGATCAAAGTTTGTGTGCTTTGAGACAATGCCATAACATAGATGTGTACCAAAATTGAGCTTGACTGGACATTGCTGCCATACACTTCTAAATAATATGGGGTTTAAAATGCAGTAATTTACTCTTTCTGTCGGAAACAAATAATATCAGTTTAGCCTTTTACATAAAAGACATTTTCCAAACATTGTTTTTGCTATACTGTCATAGATTTACACAATCGTGATTATGTGGCTATAATTATTATGATAATCAAAACATATAATAATGGATCTTGAAATCCACAAATTCACTGAGAGTGCATTTCATACACAATATAAAGGTAACATTCTCCATCTAGTGGACAGAATAATGTACTACCACATTAACAAATGGAACATGACATAAAGAACTTCAGAGAGTACTTAATCTGTACATTGTAAATTTATGATGATCAGATAGCTTAAACTGTACATTATAAAGCCTGTTTCTATGTAACAAAGCATGAAGAAGCAACATTAAAAGTCACAGTTTTGAACGTCTTGTCCCACAATGACAACAGACATTCTATTCTGTCTTGATGGGGGGACTGGTGTGAAGTTTGTGGGACCCTAGGGTGGATTTTGCCCATTTATTTGGATTCCTCATGTCTGAAGGTTTGTTGTGATAAACATTAGTCCAATTTGTTGTTGGGAGCTGTGTTTACTGAATATTATATGAATCATTTAAAATAAAAAAAGATTACTTTGTGTGCAATCGAATACTTGTATCCAAAATACATGCACAGCCTGTACATCGTCATCTCTTGCTGCAGTACGACCTAGCAAGAAAAACATGTAGTGTTTTGACCATCATGCTGAGCAAAAGAACATATGATAACAGATTCACTGATGTCATCAAACTTCATTCCATTTGAACTTAGACAGGAACGGATACATTATGACTCTCCTGTTCATTATTATGTCCATTATAATAGGCATGTTTTTTCTTAATTGCTGCTTGCGGCTATATTCATAATCATTAATGCAATTATTAGCTGTTTTATTTTCTTGTGATGTCATGCCAATACAGTGCATTTGAATTTGAATGTATTTTTCTTTTTGAAAGACAAAAGAACTAGACATGTGTTGCTTTCAGAAAAGGGCAGAACTTGTTGCTCTGTCAACAAGCCTTAAACAGTGATTAGGTTTCTTAAAACCTGTGTTTATTACATTTTAGATTATTTCCCTGTTTGCTTACTCTGTATATATTTGCTTGTTGTCACTTCAGAACAATGAAATTATTTATTGCAATTTAACTATTGTATAAACTTGTTCATGGAGTGTGTTCAGTGTGTTGACTAATTGGTTATCTACTGCTTGATTTTCTAATTGACTGTGGAAAAATATAAAAATACTTAAAAATATAAAAATATATTGAACATGTTTCAGCTTCATATTTCATTTGTCAGTGTATTGTGTGTGCCACTTTGGTTATATTCATATTAACACATCAAGCATTTTGCTGAGGTGGGTCTTTGATGTCTAAACTCAAGACTAAGTAAATTATTAGTTTGCATGTACATGTTAGAAAACATATTTTGTCAAATAGTGTGAATAATGAAATCCCTAATACCATGCAGAATACTATATGTTAAATGTCAACTCACATCTCTGGAGTCTTTGACTTATTCTTCCCATTGAAGAACTCTGGCAGAGCCCTGCGCTCTATGGCATGAACACTGCAAGAAAGAGAGAGAGAGACCATCACAGCCCTTTCTTTAAACTATAGATAAAGAAGAGAGAGAAAGACAGACAGAGAGAGAGAGAGAGAGACCATCACAGCCCTTTCTTTAAACTACAGATAAAGAAGAGAGAGAAAGACAGACAGAGAGAGGGAGGGAGGGTATCTGTATCTTTGTTACCTACTGTTGGTATTCTTTGTAACCTATTCTTCGTATTCTTCGTAACTGAATACGAAGAATACTCAAGGGCCAAAATCTTTATATATATATATTAAAAAAATGTAGAATCGAAGAATGTATAAAAATAATCAATGAGATTAAATGAATATTTACTACATGGCCTGCTTTAACATACACTTTCATCATCTTCAAGTTCTCTTTTTTCAAATACAGGAGGTCCTCGGGTTACGACGTTCTCGAGTTACGTCGTTTCATGGTTACAACGCACTCCCATAAATTACTTAAAAAACCTAGTTTCGACCTAAGCAGTTTGGTTCGTAAATACGACCATAGAAATAAAGATAAGAAACTGTTCTCTTTTTTTTAATTAATGTTTCATTTAATTACTGTATTTTATATGTCCTTCATGTGTTGTGTGTACAGTGTGAGTGACTCAAGGTGTTAATTTAGGTATAATTTAGGTATAAATTCCGACTTACGTCGAAAATTGGCTTACGACAAGTTGTAGGAACAGAACTCGTTTGTAAGTCAAGGACCCCTGTAATTTATTTGAAAATATTTCAAATTATTTTTTTTCAAATATATTACCACTCAACACCCTTAGCCACACCCCACATGACCTCATACATTTCCACCTCAACCTCCCAACCCCACCCCAAACATTTTATTCACAGGCAGTTCTTGCAACAGATGAGAGGACAATTTAAATTGTAAGTAGTTATAGAGTCTGGTCATCGCATCTGACATATTGACATTACAGAATGCATCGGTGCCATTATTGGTAGATTAGTGAGGAAAGTGGTATACTTGTATGCAAATGTCTGTACATATTGGCTGTACACCATTAAAAACTATATTGTTGATTGATTAGCTAACAGTTCCGTGATGGCATTGTGGGATATTCTGTAAATAACAAAGACAAAGAACGGATATTTGCATATTTTGCAAAATTTACTGATGAATGTACAAAATAATCCCAACTTGTTCTTACCAGCTGCAGGAGTTTTTCAGATGAAACGAATAAATGAGCAAATAGCCGGTGGAGTTTCAAAATGATTAGCCTCTAAGGAAACAGTAGCTAGCCCAGTTAACAAACTCCAAAACATTGTCTGTAAATAGGAGTATTGTAACTTCTCAAGGAAGAGAAATTGAAGTTGTTACCACTTATAGATATTTGGGAATTTCAATTGATGGTCTCCTCTCTTTTTAGCCTCATATTCGACACCTGGTACAAAAGCTTAAGTTAAAACTTGGGTTTTATTTTAGGAACAAGTCTTGTTTTTTTGTTGCCAGGCAGAGGCTGGTTGCTAGAACTTTTATGCCCATTCTTGACTATGGTGATTTGTTTTATATGAATGCCTCAAGTCGTTGCCTTCATATGTTGGATACTGTTTATGATCGTTATTAATTGTAGAGTTCTCACTCATCATTGTCCATTATATTCCAAAGTCAACTGGCCGGCTCTGTCTATACAAAGACTTAGTCACTGGCATGCTTTTATTTGTAAGGCCATTTTAGGAAAACATCCCTCTTATTTATGTGGTTATATGTTACAAAAATGTGGAGCCACTTATAGGTTAAGGTCTCAAGCTGTTCCTAAAGTTTGCACCAAGATTGGCAAGAAGGCCTTCATGTTGTCTGCACCCTTTGCTTGGAATAGCCTGCAAAAAAAGTTAAAAGTTCAGGACTTGGTCACGCTTAGTGAATTTAAAATTATTGTTAAGAGTATGGAAACAGAGTCTATTGGGAATTGCAAATGTTTGTTGGCAGGAAATTGATTGCCTTTGCACTTGGTTGTATTTTGCACTTCTACTAAGCTTTTTCACAATGCATATTCTTCCCCCAGGGCTATCCTTAGCTAGAGTTGACCCTGGGACAACTTTGCCCCTTTTCACACACACATTGTTAACCGAGGGTTAACCTGAGTCCAGATCTATACGATTCACACTGCACTTCTACTAGTCCTGGGTTAAATGTCCGTTGGAACACACTACTAATGTTTAAATTCTAGAATTCCATTGTTTACTTAGCCCCGTTTCACACTGGCAGCTCTCAGCCCCATCTTTAGTCAATTTTTGGGGGTAACCCTGCAAACTCAGGGTTAACCCTGCTCTGGAGCAGGGCCAGCAAGCCCTAGGCTAAAGTCGGGGTTAGCCCACTTTGGAATGTACCAGTGTGAAAGTTGTCTTTGCCTAGGGCTAACAGCTCCCTTAGCCTGGGGCTAAGAAGGTTCTAAGAATGCTATCCTTGGGCTAAATGCAGTGTGAAAAGCCTATACATTTCCTTGTTCTTTTTGTGTATTTTTTATGTTTAAGTTGTTTTGTTTTGTCTGAAACTTGATATGCTGCTTTTCTTGGCCAGGTCTCTCTTGTAAAACAGATTTTAATCTCAATGGGACAAACCTGGTGAAACAAAGGTTAAATAAAAATAAAAATAATGGGTATGAAAAAGCCACATTGCTGTTCTGTCCTTTGACAATCCTTCCAAAATGACATAAAAAAGATATCAATATTTTATGATTTCAAAACCCTACCCCAACCCCTTCCCTAACTAGGTTACAAAGAATACCTACTAATGTAGAAAAAATAATAATAGATGTACAAAATTGGACTAATTCATTCACATTCAGCTGGCATTACAAAAAGTACCAATTCTGCAAAGTTATTAAATTAAAAAATGTAAAACGTGGTAAAAACTGTTGTTCTGTTCTGAATTTTGTCATTACATCATTGTATTTCATAGCGCCATAAAATTTGGGACATATTGTCACACGAAAAGTTTCCATGCGGTTATCCTTGCCTAAAGAAGGGATACCAACCCTTCCTAAACCCTATGAAACCTTAATTTTGGTGAATTTGATTATTTATTATATAAATGTATGCTTTTGGTTGGTTGCATAGGGACATTAATAAACTACAGTGTTTTTCACATCTTTGCACTTTGAGCTTCTCTATTTTTTTCCATTGTATTATTACTCCACCTCCAGTTAGGGATGGCAATAATTCTGGAGCCCACTGTTATTATTTTTTTTTCAATAAAATTCGATTAAAAAAAATTTAATGTGCAGATAGTTGGGAAGAATTTAAATATGTACAAGGGATAAAATGATACCCCCCTAGACTGAAAACACATTCTTAATATGTAGTTTTTCATGTTTTTATAAAATAGGGATTTTTTGTAAAATAGCACATATTTAATTGTCTATAAAATAAAGGTGTTTAAAGGTTTCATGAAAATATTTCTGGGGCATTAAGTACCATAAAATGAACAATAATCAAGTGTCACTCAAATGTAAACAGCAAATAGTTAACACATGATATTCTTTAAAAGTAGGCTGCAAAGAACTCTGACACATCCAAAATTAACTCTTTACATTTTGTAATCTACATTTGGTTAGAATGAATCTAGATTTGGTTAGAATGAAATACATTTATAGAGCATAGCTAAAAACTAATTATTACATTAAGTAAATTAGCATAGTACACAGTTATTTATTGAAATGTGAGACAAGATAACAGTTAAGTTAAAGGTTTAGACAGAAAAGGAAAGCTTATGATATGCTAATCACAAGAGGAGGCCCAAGAAAAAAAGAGAAGGAGAAAGATATACGGCCCAATAAGAGGACTAGAAGGGGATTTAAAGGACACATAGGACATAATATACATAGAACAAAACAGAAAAAGAAAGAAAGGACTGAATGGAACAGATCATATTCTAAACAACATAGATAGAAATCTAATAAGAATCAATTTAAAGGGGCCTTCACAGCAAAAACAGAACATCATAATTGATGAAAAATGTCATTTTTGCTTTAAAACAGGAATCTAATTTAGGAATCTAATTTACTAATTTACCATTTACGATACATCCAGGAGGATATTTTTATTCAATTCAATTCAATTCAGTTCAAATACACCCTTCCCATCCCCTTTGCTTTAACGGAATTGGCTATGCTATTTATCGCCTAATCCAAAAACCAACATGTGAGCTATCTAACGCATTTGTTTGCTTGAAATATATGACCGACTTTAGATTCTAATGAGAAGGTGACGTATTGAACGTAAATTGGGGCAGCCTATAGCCTAGTGGCTAAGGTACATGACTGGGACCCCTGAGGTTGGTGGTTCAAGCCCCAGTCCAGGCACAGCAAGAACACCACTGCTGTTGGGCCCTTGAGCAAGGCCCTTAACCCCACATTGCTCCCAGGGGAGATTGGCCCTTGGTTAGTCTAATCAACTGTAAGTCGCTTTGGATAAAAGCGTCAGCTAAATGACAGTGATGTAATGTAAAAGGAATATTAAGCAGTAACTTGTATGCAGTTGCTATAGTGTCGAGGTATATGTTTTTGAAATCCTGCACTAGTAATATCATTGTTATTATATAAATAGAATAATATTGTGAATAATTGGATAGATTTTGATGGTTTTGTATTAATAATACGAGTTACAAGTACATTTTATGTCTTTTTTCTTATGATTATTATGCATGAATATAAAAAAAATGTTGGCATGTACCATCATCCTTCCACTCCAAGGTTGACCATCCCCCTTGAATTTTTAAAAAAAATTGAACAATGCTTGTAACCTCATGTTAAAACATTTACAGACTGGAAAACCATCGTTTAACCTTTGTAATCCATTGTGCCAGTTCTGCAAGGTTGACAAAACTTTATATTTTTAGACCTTAATATTTTACATTGTTCCATCATACACATAGCAGTAACTGTACACAAAAATGAGAAACATCTGAGATGATTAGGTGTGAATGTTGGTTGGTTTTTATTATTATTAGCCAAACGGGGCAATCCTGTCACACTGACTCTGAGCCGAGGTTTCTGTGACATATGATTTTTCCAATTCATCAGTAGGCATCAGTAAGGGCCCTGAGAGAGAAATCAGACTAATGAATTTAACTGGCCTATCCTCCTATCTTTGTTGCTATTGCCTCGCCAATGCAGACTTCAGAAATTTTCTTCCAGTCCTGCATATTTGCAGTGAGGAGTAAAACACGGGTAAAGCTAGAGTAATCTCTAGGCTTAGAGCCAGCGGATGTCGGTCACTTGCCTGTTGTAGTCAAACCAGGCTGCGTAGCTGGGGATGATGATGTGGTGAGTCTGCTCCGTCACGTTGTCCTCATGGAGGTCAGAGCTCTTCACCGGCTCACCCTTCACGCTGGGGGAGCCTTCCTCCTCCTCCTGACGCCGACAGACGAAGGACAAAAGAACAGAAAGATGCACAACAGACATGCATCACAGAGGCATGATAATCTCCAGGACGGATTGCTACCCTTACAGAGAAACATTTTAAATGAAGAACTATCACAAAGTTTTCGAACATGCCTTAAAGTAGATCAATGGTGCTTCAGTTGTATGGTACTACACTTATGGTACAGGTTGAGTATCCCTTATCCGAAATCCAAAATGCTTCAAAATCCGAAATGAATCCGACATGAAGCCACAAGTGGAAAATTCCACACCTGACTTATGTGTCTTATGACCACCCGTACATACAACCGAAAAAAAAAATACTGTCCAGGTATGTACCATATAATGTCCGTTCGGGCAACATCCAACAACATATACATCCATGGTCCAATAATAATAATAATAACAATAACAATAAAAATAAAAATAATGATAATAATAATTATTGTCCGCACAAATGTGGAAATTTGCCTTCGGCTTTACAGGTTGGTTAAACACATCACAGTAAATCGCAATAAATAGAATAATAAATAACACAACATGCACAGTATAGACAACAATAACGGACATGATTCCAGTGTAGTTGGTGTTTATAAATTTAGCATGAAAGACTTTTTGTAAATGTTCTTTGTTGCTGGAGCAGCTCGATAGTATCTTCCCGAGGGCAGATTTATGAATTGTCTAAAAAGGGAATGAGCAGGATCAGACATAATTTGTTGAGTTTTTGTTTTACCTACATTTTATAAATACATCTCAGTTGTTTCTGCTCTTTCCCAATAGATTTACTGGCCATTCTGGACAGTCTATTTTTGATGTGCCCATATCAAGTAGCCTACAAATATTAAAAGTTAAAACATTTTCAACTTCAAACAATAAGGTTATAATAGAGGTCAGAGAACAGGATGTAGCAGAATCTACCTATTTAACCCATATATTACCAGATACATTAGCTGAAATACAGTACTGTATGTGTACAGTATCTTGGCTATACAGTATCAATACAGGTACACTACAGTATCCCATATAGCTTTTCTAAATATGTATATAATATGGTGTTTTCGCACAACGTCCAAATCACATAATGTTTTATTTCACAGAAGGTATCATGGACATTAAGCAACACATACCTGTACACATTTTTAAAAATAAAGAAAAAAATATAGGCTATATAAATATAAAAATTACACTTGGTTATACGTTCACCAGTGCTAACGTCTACATGTGTACGATAGTGACCGTCAGATCTCCTGGCATTGTATACATCTTCTACATGCTACATGTGTACTTCTACCTGCCATGCTAACATACCTCTGACTTACTTGGCTATTTCGAGATACAACCGTTCGGTCAGAACAGAACTCGGACGTTTGTCGGGGAACGGCTGTACATGCAAATATTCAAAAATCCAAAATCCGAAATAAGTCTGGTCCCAGGCATTTCGGATAAGGGACACTCAACCTGTATATATAAATGCCTATTATGTGAGTGCTTTACTCACATTCGTTCAGCACTAACGTTAGCAACCAAGCTAACGTTATGGCTTGGGTTAACCAACATTTACTAACATCGATCAATGCTAGACATTAACAGCTTGCTACCTAAATATCTTATGTTCAAATGTGTTTCTGCTCTCTGAGCAGTTTACCATGCTGGTAGTAACAGATAAGTAACTAGCTTAAAAAAAGTTAAATACTGAATTCTCACATAGCACAGATCAGGAACCACTGCCTAACACACCTTTATCTGCAACACCTTTAGTGTCTCAGTTTGAATGTTAATATGTACTGTTTGGGAATGATGCTGTCCTGATTTTATAATAAAACAGAAAAGCAACTAAGTTGTTTTCCCAATGTTTCTGAAAGTATTGGGAAATTGACGGATTAAAAACATATTTTTTGATCATAAAGCTTCTTGCTCTTCAATCTTACCTTCCCTACTGTTTCCATGGATTCATCCTCCTGCTCATCTGTTCAAAGAAAGACCAAGAGAAAGCGAGGGAGGTTATTTTAAATGGACCCCATAGTACAGTTGTGATACATTTATATTATGCGGAGAAGAAAATGTCAAAAAACAAAAAGAGGAATCAAGGGAAAGGGGCGTATATGAAATATTTAGGTCAGTGTTGTAGTACTCGTTTGAGTCCTGAACTAGAGTCTCACGTGAGTCACAATTTTCATTTTCTCTGCTGATAACTCTGAGCTGGACTTGAATATTGATAACTCCGAGGGCCAGATGTACTAATGGACTAACACTGCTTTTCAGATGACTACCTCACTTTGAGACCCTCCACATACACAGTAATGTCAATGCATATTATCACAAATGCTGTTGCAAGGCACCCTGGGTCACATCACAAGAGCGTCATTTTCAGGTATAGCTCTATGCATAGAAAGTGGGATGGCGGAACAAGCAAAACGTGAGCACAGCTGTGTATTTAACCTAAATTATGTTTTAGGAAACATCATGGCAGCTTTCTTCAGTTTGTTTTGTTACACCTAATGAATTCATTTTGTATGTGATGCCACACCAATTTTTTTCATCTTCTCTGTTACTGTTGAATTCCCATGCTGTAAAAGGGCATTATGAAGCTCTAACTCTTGACCATTACCTTTCTTTCCTGATCTTTAAAAATAAGTTTTCTTTTTCTTATGGTTCCCTTGCTACTTGTGCCTGGTTGTTCCATATCCATTCCATAGCAGCGGGCCATATTGTTTGTTATCCTTTTTATGGGCCTGTCCTGTTGCAAAATTGCAAATGCAGGTGTTTAATTTTTTGATTGTGTAACTAGAGTCTTAGCAAAGCAGTAGTTAGAGTCAGTATCTGCAGCAGCAAAAGAGCCTCTATACAGCAAATGTTATTCCACAGCAACTGTTCCTTAGTAAATCTGGCCGTGAGTTGTCTGTCACTTAAGGCTTTCTCGTTGCATGAATTTGGTCCTCTCTGGAGAGATACTTACTAAAACTGCTCTTGCAAATGAACCCTTCCCAGTTTTGACAACTGTAGCTTTGTGTCATATCAGTAACATGTTCCAGTGATAACTAGCAAGTTGCCTCACCAATGTCGAAAGAGCCCTCAGTTACAAATATTTCCATTAGGCAGTCACTGCGTTCACCACTTTAAATTAATGCAGAAGATGTCTTTAAGTACTTGAAGTGTGCAAGTTGAACAAAACAGAACTGAGTTGTAAACAAAATAATCATAAAATTATCACTTTCATTCAGTGGTATGCTCAGGCTGTCTGAGGGACAGGGGCAAAAAAAAATAAAAAGGGCACCTCCTGCACACAGTGGGGCCCACTAGCCATGATGTGTGTGTTAGGCATCCAGGAAGGCACATCTAGAGGGCACATCATGTTTTTTCCACTTGAAGGGCACCCAAGAGGGCACTTCATGATGTTTTCTAGCACATAGGGGCATGCCAGTGCTTTTAATGGGTTTGGTTCCTTTCCAATAGGCATGTGGCATACTAAGGAGAGACACTGTCATTTAAAAATAAGGTACTGCTGCTGAAAACACAGATATAGGAATATTTGAATAAAAGAGAGATAAATGGTATGGTGAGATAGTGTCTCATGCCCAGCGTGAGAGTTAGCACCAGCAAGACTTACAAAAGTAATATAAATTCAAATTTTTGATTTAGGTGTTAGTTATGTCAATTTCAATATGAAAATCAAAATGAAAAAAGGTCATTTAAATGTAATGTAATCATAACCATATGTTATCATAATGTTTTGTCTTAGCTTTGTCAAGGGTTTTTTTTTATATGAAAGTCTGCAGATCAGAAGCAGATATTGAATCCTGGAGCTGATAATCTGGCAGATGTTGGACACGTCAGTGTCGGTTTTTACGTGCATGCATGCAGTAACTGACCAATGCGCTGTAAAGACGTCTGCCTGTCACTGCCACACAAAGCTGTCAGCACACTGAAAAGCTGTCTGCCTGTCAGTGCACTGCAAAACATTTTGCCCAACAGTGCACTGCAAAGCTGTCTACCTGTCAATAAACTGCAAAACATGTTGCCCACCAGTGCACTGCAAAGCTGTCTGCCTGTCAGTGCACTGCAAAACATTTTGCCTACCAGTGCACTGCAAAGCTGTCTACCTGTCAGTGCACTGCAAAACATTTTGCCTACCAGTGCACTGCAAAGCTGTCTGCCCATTACTGCAATCAGAAATTTGTGTTGGGCACAGGGACTCAAACTGGAGTCCCAAACGGGAACCCCAAGCTGGCTTAATTCGACCTTGGTGGCTTGGACATGAACTGGATATTAAAAACTGTCAAGACTCGACTCGACCTTGGTGACTCGGAGATGGCCTTAAACGCCGAGGAACTGGGCCTTGACTCCAGGTTTGATGACTCAACCACAACACTGATTTTAGGTGACAGACCATGAATCATGAAAAGATAGAGCTGACAAACCAAAAAGGACTGACTCACCAAGGTCAGTCATAGTGCCGCCCTTTATCGGGGTAGTCTCAGAGTCTTTCTTAGTGTTGACTGTGGAGAAACATCAGAAAGCAGGCTGTTTGTAAAGTCTTAATGAAGCATTAATTGAAAAGTTATGAAGATATTTTTGCTGAACTGAGAAAATTCTACACAGGGTGACATTCGGCGTGGAGCTCTTGTGTCCCCTAAAGAGCATCTGTTAGGCTGGTTTATGGAGTATGATGTAAATGGTGAATGATGAATATTGTGTAAAGTTCAGAATCACAGCAGGTATCACATGAGCTGGAAAGCCTTGTAGCTTTTGCCAGCTCTTTACTTCCAACTAAAAGAGGTTTTTGAGATTTATTTACAGACATTTTCCATTTTACAATACACAGTAAACCACCAGCACATTTTCTATGATGTAATCAATCAATCAATGCAAATCTTCATAGATGCATGAAGGTCAGATATAACAACCTAACGTGAGACAGAAATAATACGGAAATAACACTTACAACAATAAATAACACTTTGCATAATTACACTCGACAGCAATGGTGATTCAGTAATAAATTAAGTTATTCTTTATAATCCAACAATAGAGGTGTATGAATAAGAAAATGATTTAGGAAACTATATATTTCTCTAGTTAATGTTCCTAACTGAATGTACTTAAGTGCTATTTAATTTACTGCTAATGTGTAGCTGTGTTGTAATGGCTTTGTGGATAAAGCAGTGAGCTGTGAACTTTTTTCATTTTTTGCAAGTGTGAGAAGGTGAAAAATGTTACAGCAAAGCAGGTTTAATAGCAAGCACTGGTTCAGTTATCATGCGCAGTGTTAACCTGCCACTACATCTCTCACATGCAGACTAGGCAGTTTGCTTGCTTAGCTATGGCTTTAAATAAGTCATCCAGCTTGTTTCCAAATTGAAACATTAGATGCCAAACAATCTAACTTTAGTGGTATATAAAAATGTGAAAGACAGATTCGAAGGACAGGTCCTAAAACTGATGAACCAATAGGGTAAGCCAACATTAACTTGGGAACATTAGACAGTTAAACCTACCTGCTGTTAAAAATACACAGCCAATACACGTAATATAAAACAAAACCATTTCACTAGCTGTGGCTCTGGACAAGAAGCAAATTAGCTCGAATAAATAGACAGGCATATTGCTAAACTTACTCATAAGCAGTAGTGAACCATGACTCTTAACCCTTGGCCCTCTGACCGTCCTTCCCTCCTCAGGAAAAAAAGCAAGCTACCAGCCTAGCTTACTGTGTCCTCTCCTATAGTCAGTGGTCAATTTGTAAAAAAAAAATCAAAGAGGATGGTCATCCTCAGAGTGGAATGATGGATTACTAGTGCAGGATTTCAAAAACAGACCTCTACAATATCACAGCTGCATACAAGTTACTGCTTAATATACCTTTTACATTCAATACGTCACCCTCTCATTAGAATCTAAAATCGGTCATTTTATTTCAAGCAAATAAATATGTTAGATAGCTCACATGTTGGTTTGCTTACAAGTGAAAAGGTTAAATACCAAGCAACATATACAACACGTTCACAAACACGTGAACATGTTATATATGACTCCATACCTATGACTCCAGCTCTGAAACAAAAATTAAGACACTGGTCCAGCCTTAGGAATGCAATGACCAAACAGCATGGAGAGAGAGTGAGTTATCTCCTTAACAAAAAACAGATTATTTCTTAAGCAAAATGCAAATCTTCCTTACAAATAATCACACCATCACAAAAGCTGTGTGTGCACGTCAGCGGAATATGGAGAGAATGGGCCGGGGTGAAAAACGCATGACAGCCACCCCCTCCTACCACACAAAACCTTGGCAGATATGGCCAGATGTCCCATTACATGCCTAAGGATGATTGGCCAGATGTCCCCTAACATGCCTAAAGATGATTGGCCAGATGTCCCCTAACATGCCAAAGGATGATTGGCCAGATGTCCCCTAGCATGCATAAGGATGATTGGCCAGATGTCCCCTAATGTGTCTAAAGATCATTGGCCTGATGTCCACTAACATGCCCAATGAAAACACCAATCTGGTGCTATGGAAGCTGAGCAATGAGAACACATGATCAGATTGTCAAACCTAGCCTGAAATGAGGAAAATTCCAGGAAAAACAGTTATTTTGTATTAATCCTTTAATCCCAAACCAAAGTACAATGGCTGCTTGACAATGCAAGCTTTATTTAAAATACAAATTTTATTATAATTGTAAAATACTGCAAATTTGGGTCACAAACTCTTCATTAACCCCAAAAAATTAAATTACCCGATGGCTGTCAGACATGTTTGCTCCTGATTAAGTCTCCGGGAACAGACAGTGTCCGGGTTACGAACGTTCTCATACTTGCGAATGGACTGTCATGAAGCCCGTTCTATGAAAAATTCGTAATAACGAATGCACACACTGCTTTGTGACGCTCATGAAAACATTCCGCGACTTCATCGGTTCATTGGCTCAAGCCCTTAAGTGTTTAATTTGCAGAGAAAGGTAAAATATCTACTATAAACTAAGACAAACATTTGACTAACTGACACTAAATATGTACCTGTTCCAACTCACATACAAAATCGACTTAAAGACAGACTTCGGGACAGATCTCGTTCATAATCCGGGGACGGGCTGTACGTATCTGTACAAATGGTTCTGCAAAAGGCACTTCCTTGTGACTTTGTATAAATATCTGAGTTTCCTGAGGATTCACCTAATGAAAATGTCATTCCCATGCACACACTGTTTCCAAAAATGTTTTTATACCAAATTCGAT
Organism: Albula glossodonta; assembly: GCA_019788955.1. Taxonomy (NCBI): domain Eukaryota; kingdom Metazoa; phylum Chordata; class Actinopteri; order Albuliformes; family Albulidae; genus Albula; species Albula glossodonta. The sequence continues at coordinate 979,847 of JAFBMS010000124.1, forward strand.
GCCAGTTGAAATGTACTGTGTACAAAATAATTAACCAATATTTATTAATATGTAATATTAAAGTGTAATAGGTTACAATATTTGAATGCTGTAAATATCAACACATCAATTTATTACATGATATTGATCATCAATCAATAAAATTACTAATGTGTCCTAAATTGATTTGGGCATATTTGTGTATAATATAACGTGTGACGTGGAAGCACATTACTCTGACTCATAGTAAATGTGTGGGTGTGTGATGGAGACACTGACCGGCTGGTATTTACTCATTGCATCATTGATAGCTAATGTGAGGATGTGTGTGATGGTAAGTTCTGGATTCAGTACCAGTTTTTGGCAGGGCAACCTCCTCCACCGCTGGCACAGGAGAGGGCTCGTCCAGCTCTTTGGTCAGGTCCTCTTGCTCCTCCTCCCGATGTCCTCGCTTTGACTTGGTGTACGGAGCTGTGGGTCTGGAGAGACATGCAAATAGTATATCTGGAGTGGCACTCCGAACACACATTTACGCATTACGGTTCCTCCGAAGGGAAAACCCAGGGCCGGAGGGCAGAGATGACAGGGAAGAGGTCAGAGGTCAGAGGACAGACAGCACAGGGCAGAGGTCAGTAGGCAGAGTTCACAGAACAAGGCTGGATGGGACATACCCCTTCTTGGTGTTCTTCTTCTTGCTGTCCTGGGGGGGTGGGGTTGGGGACGGCGAAGGGGACCGCTTCCTCTTCTTGGTGCTGCCTGGTTTGCGGTCCCGACGCTCATCGGGAGTGGAGACCTCATCGGTGAGGGTCTTCGCTGAGATTCTCTTCCTCCTGGGTCCACTCTCGCCCACCTCGTAGTCCTCCTCATTCATCCACTCATTGAACTGGTCCAAGTCTAGGATCCACCTGGCATGCACCTGCTAGGGCAAAACAGTCTTAGGACTAATTCCCAAGCTTTCCTGCTTTCCAGATTTTACCACGTCTACAACACCTGGCAGCAGCTCCAACCAGGAGAGGACCAAAAAGGCACAAGTGTAGCCTGAACTCGGCTGGGGATAGTCAGGTTATGGGGACAGAAACTGGCTCAGTAACCTGTTCTGTATCCTTATGACAGCCACACCAACAAGATTAGCCATTTAGATTGGGCACCTACATATAATGGTTCACTAGTTTAAGACCCCATCCACTAAGAGGGCACCCTCTGTGTCCTCCTCAGGGCTAGACAAGCAGATCCCCCCACTGGGAGCTCTGTGCCCTCCTCAGGGCTGGATTGACAGACCCTGCCCACTGAGAGCTTTGTGCCTTCCCACAGTGTTTAAAGTTACAACAATTTATAAATACACAATAACTAAATGATCATTAAAAGAATGACCATTAAAAGAAGCTTGGTGGACACTTGTGTCCATTTAAAATGGCTTTACAGTAGGTGTTACAATAAATGAAATATTCTTTTCCATAGTGAAAATTGTAAGCATGAAAAGTGAGTAACACTAAATCAAACTATAAAAACCTGACAAAGTTTGTAGTACTTAAAATGAAAAGGCAACAGACTGTAGGCTGTCACAGAAAAGTCGCAGAACATGAGGTGAACTATACACTGTTTTGAAATTATGTACATTTTCTCAGCTTTCAGCTTGTGTCTTAGAGTGAAGTACAGAATCAGATATGTAAGGAATAATGGACTCTGTTATATGACAGTAATGTATGTCACAGACCATTTAAAGAACAACAAGGCCAAGTTGTATAACCATACAACTCAGAGTGCATTATCCTGCTTATACTAAGACCTCTTATCTTATCTCCACAGAAAAAAAACATTTATTTCAACTGATTTTGGGGATAAAAGATTGTATGGCAACCGATCCAAGAATATTGAGTATCCTGTAATATTATTTATAAATAAAAAAAATAACTACATTGTAACCTAAGGCCTGCAAGCAGAGCTTGCTAAATTTCACCTGTTACAACTGAGGAATTTTCCATTTAAAACAGTTTATTCATTTATGAACTGACTTTGTGAAGAACTATGGCCACCAGTCAATATGATACATGCTTTGTCAGTGCAGTAAGTCTAGATCAGTATTTCTCAAAGTTAGGGTCATGGACTTGCAAATGGTGGGTTGTCACATGGCAAAACAAATTCATAATTTGTACGGCTGAATTCAGTGAGACAAATTTTGTGCATTTTTTGCTGTGATGAGTCCATGAAGAGTGTGGGCCCATTCCACAGCTATGCTAATGCAACCACATGCTAGGGTGAACAGAAATATAGCAGTCTCGGTCTGAAACCCCTTTTTCGGCGCCCTAATTGTTCTCTGTCTCAAAAAATTCACATACATACCTGCAAAACTTCTCTTCCATTTTACTGCTACAAAGGAATTAAAGGGTGCCATTGTTTGTTATTATGAGCACAGCTCATAATTAGCGCCCACGTCCCCCCACATGCTCTTGGCTGTACAAATCAACCAATGAGCAACTTGTGTCTTGAAATCCAATTAAAAGACTATATACACAGTCAGGGCATCTACCCATCAGTGAGCCTTTTCAGTAATGGGAATGGACATATTAAGGTATGGTAATGATATTTTAACACAAAGAAACGCCCACCTTTCTGGGTTTCTCAGTGCTGGGTGTGTCTTCCACTGCTGCCTCCACTTCACTGGCAGGAATCCAGGTATCATAGCTGTGAAACAGATCAAAGGTCATCTACCATAACCCTCTGTACCATGTCAATACATCTCTCATAACCCTCTCCACCATGTCAACAAATCTCCCATTACTCTTTTGACTATGTCAACACATCTCCCATCACCCTCTGCACATGTAAACACATTTCCCATGGAGAGGTACTACATTATGACATTATAATTATCAATTTCAAGCTCTCATGCAAAAAGGAGATTTAACTGAGTAAACTGAAATGCTATGGCACTTTCCATTATATGACAAACACAAAATACTATCATGAACTGTTTTTGAATAAAATGTTTAATTTTGGAAGATTAACACATTTGGGAGCAAAAGCCAGCTAGTTGTTAACCTGAAGATTAAATCCATTGAACGAATCAATTTTATGAGGCAAATGATTGGCTAGCAAGCTAGATGGGTAAATAGTTAAGTATTGAAATTAGAAGTTTGAAAAACATCCCTTCTACCATAATTTGCACATTTAATTTCTTCCGACTTGGGGGGCTACAGTTAAGTACTTGTATAGAGAAAATTTAAGGCATGTACCATGCAGCAACCATACAAACACATATTAAGACAGTTGAAAAATCCCCATGCAAATTGCTACCTCATATCTGATTTCCACTCATACCACATTGGAATCCACTTTTCATCTAGCGTGATACAATGGAAGAAATCCAAGGGAAACTTACTCAATGAAACAGTGGACTTTTGCAAATAAACATAGAGTTGTCTGAATTTAACCTGTAACAGCAATATGGGAGCTGATATCTTATCCCTTTTATTTTTTCAAAAAGCTTGGTAGGCCACCTTTAAAAAATGAGCCACTCCAAACAAACATTTGTCTGTATGACTGGTAGTATCTAGCATCTTCTTTTTTTAATTCTCTCTTTATTTGGATAACTACAAGGCACACAATACATAGTATAGCAAGCCATAGTCCATGTAAGTACCATAACTTACATCAGTCCAATCATCAATTGTAGGTGCATCTTTCCCATCAAACCATCATTTCCTAGCGATGTATTTTCTTGCTTGCTCCACAAAAAATTCTACATAAATATTTGATGTTAAAATCTACTTTCCAAAAGTCAGGGCTCCCAGAGGTTTTACCTGTTTTACCCAACTGCTATAAAACACTATCCTGGGTGAGCTGGGTACCCCCACCCTTGTACGACACTATCCTGGGTGAGCTGGGTACTCCCACCCCTGTAGGACACCATCCTGGGTACCCCCACTCCTGTAGGACACCATCCTAGGGTCCTAAGGCCTTAAGGGTCCCTAAATGAGGATTTGCTTTAGGATTGTCCATACCTGTCCAGCTACACTACGGGACACCGTCAGTACAAATACAGTATATGAAAAAAACTGCAATTAAAAAATTAGATTTTTTTTTTTAAATACACTTTTTATTAGCTTTTTCTTAACTGACAGCAAGGAGGAACATGGATCAAACAAGAACAAATCATTATATTATTTACAAAAAATAATAAGAAATTAACTCAATATGTGATCACAAGATTCCATATGCTCAAGGATCCATACAAGTAATGAATTTTTCTAGAGGGGTATTTTCTAGTACTTTAATGTCTGTGTAGGTATTAAACTGTATTAAAAATGTATTAAAATGTATTAACTGTATGCAAAGATCTGGGGGTGGGTATGTAGATCAGATCCAGCAAGTTATCAAGTTATCATATGATGATACAGTTCTATTTCAGTTTCGACCCGGTTGAGTCTGGTGGTTTGTGTATCCAATCCAAATTCTAGTTTGTATCGAAACTGTTTATGTTCATACTGTTTAGTGGTTATCATTGGTATAGCTCCTTGAGTTAGATACATGCTTTATTGTTTTCTTATTTGGCCTCAGACCCCTGAGTTCTGTATAAACGAATCATCTAAAGGTATTTTTAATTTTCTTATTATTAATAATCTGCATCCCATTTTTGTCTTTGATAGCAGGAATAAAACCCTTACTAAGTACAGGGGGTCCTCAACTTAAGAACGAGTTCCGTTCCTACGACTTGTCGTAAGCCGATTTTCGACGTAAGTCGGAATTTATACCTAAATTATACATGAGTTAACACCTTAAGTCACTCACTCTGTTCACACAACACATGAAGGACACATAAAATACAGTAATTAAATGACACAGTAACAAAAAAAGAGAGAACAATTCCTTATCTTTATTTCTGTGTTCGTATTTACGAATCAAACCGCGTAGGTCGAAACTAGGTTTTTTAAATAATTTATGGAATTGCGTCGTAACCACGAAACGTCGTAACTCGAGACCGTCGTAACCCGAGGACTCCCTGTACTATGTGTGTCTGTTTCCCCTTTCAAAAAGTCTTTGTCTGGCAAATAGTATGTCACTCTCAACTTTTTTCTATTGAGCTAATTATTTAAGAGCAACCTAGTAGATTTAAGGTCATTCAATATCTGTTCATAACTTGAGCTACATAATTGTGTCTCAAATTGGAAGATTTCCTTGTCCAGTTCAAGCTGCTTTGTGAGTTGGTCTTATTTCCTTCTACTGGTGTATGAAATAATAAGTCCTCTTAAAAAAAGCTTCATAAGTATCCCAGATGACCCTGGGATCAGTCTGTTCTGAGTCATAATATTTAATATAATATTTAATATACACTACCTGTACATTTCATAAATGCGTTATCCAATAAGTAGAGAGGGTTTAGCCTCCATAATAGGGTGCGTTCTGTAGAGTGGGAGCGTTGCTACAATAAGTGCATCATGGTCTGACTAGACATAAATATACAATCTATATGTGAGGCAGGTTGGTGTGGATGAGAAAAAAATTAAAATATTTACAGTAACAGTGCATTCAGAAAATATAAAGACCCCTTCACTTTGTCACATTTTGTTAAGTCACAACCTTTTGCTGAAATCGTTTAAATAATTTTTTCCCTCATCAACCTACACTCAATACCCCATAATGACAATAAGCAAAAGTTTACCAAATTTATTAAAAATGAGAAAAACATGGAAACAGTACATTTGCATGAGTTTTCAGACCTTTTACTCAGTACTTAATTGAAGCACCATTGTTAGCAATTACATCCTCCAGTCTTCTTGGGTATCATGCAGTAAGCTTTGCACACCTGGATCTGCTATTCTTCTCTGCAGATCCTCTCATGCTCTCTTAGGTTGGATGGGGATCGTTGGTGGAAAGCTATTTTCATGTCTCTCCAGAAATGTTTGATTGGGTTCAAGTGTGGGCTCTGATTGGGCCACTGTAGGAAATTCGCAGAGTTGTCCCTGAGCCGCCCCTGCATTGTCTTGGCTTTGTGCTTAGGGTCATTATCCTGTTGGAAGGTGAACCTCCAGCCCAGTCTGAGGTCCTGGCTTTCGTTAACGATATCTCTGCACTTTGCTCCATTCACGTTTCCCTTGACCATGACTGCTCTCCCAGTCCCTGCTGCTGAAAAATACCCCCACAGCATGATGTTACCACCACCATGCTTCACCATTGGGATGGTAATTGCGCTGAGCAGTGCCTGGTCTCCTACAGATGTGACACTTAGAAGTGAGTCCAAACAGTTCAATCTTGGTTTCATCAGACCAGATCATCTTTTTTCATATTGTCTGAGAGTCCTTTAGTTACTTTTTGGCAAAATCCAAGTGGGATTCCATGTGTCTTTTACTGAGGAGTAGCTTCCATCCAGGCCACTCTGGCATAAGACCAAGATCGGTGGAGTGTTGCAGTGATGGCTGTCCTTGTGGAGGTTTCTCCCATCACCACAGAGGATCTCTGGAGCCAGAGTGAGCAACAGGTTCTTGGTCACCTCTCTTAGCAAGACTCATCTCCCCCAATTGCTTAGTTTGGACAGGCAGCCAACTCTTGGCTGTTCCAAACTTCTTCCATTTAAGAATGATGGGGGCCACTGTGTTCTTTGGAACCGTCAATACTGCAGAATTTTTTTTGGAGCCTTCCTCATATCTGTGCCTTGGCATAATCTAGCCTCTGAGCTCTAGAGGTAATTTCTTCAATCTCATATCTTGGTTTTTGCTCTAATATACATACATTGTCAACTGAGGGACCTTATATAGACAGGTGTGTGCCTATATATACAATGTCCAATCAACTGAATTTATCACAAGAGCACTCCAAACAAGGTGTAGAAACATCTCAAAGATGGGCTAAAAAACGGCTAAAATTTCTAAAATCCTGTTTCTCTTTGTCATAGTGTGGTATTAAGTATAGATTTTGCGGAACTAAAAATTAATTTAAATGATTTTAGCATAAGGCTGTAATAAAATAAAAAGAAAAAATGAATGGGTCTGAATACTATCTGAATGCACTGTAGGGTTATGAAATCTCCAAACAACTATAAGATTATGCCCCTGGCAAGCCTCTGTCAATACCTTGGTCATTTTAGATGGGGGTATCATTTGGATTTATCCATGGTTGAGTTAAAAAAATCCACCCAAAATAACATTATTTCAGTTTAAGACTGCTATTTGGCTACATACATGAGGAAAAATTCCCTCTCCATACTCATTTGGAGCATAGATTTCCTATCACCATCTTCACACCATCGTCAGCCTTTTCCCATCATGACTCGACCCTACTCATCAGTGTCAGAGTGTCTAGATTTTAAGGTCAGTGGGAGATTTTTGTGAATTAGAATAGCATCACCACACCTCTAAAACATGAGGAAAAATGCACTTGTCCCATCCATTCTCTACTGTTTTTGGTGTTCTGCATCATTCATCTCATGTAAACAATCTATTTAGATAATCTGTTTTCAAGACATTAAATATAGTGTTGCATATCTTGATGTTTATGTTACTTTTACTACCCATTATAAAAATATAAAGTAACACCAAGTGTAGTATAAGCGACAGACATCATTGTAATTTCAGTAATTATTAGGAAACCCTATATGCAATATGAACATGCCAGTGTCTGCATTTGAATACAGTAGCATTATTGGTAGTAAACTAAGCACATCTTTCACTGCAAAAAGAATACATTTTTGGTAAAGGTAACACAAAAGGTCAAGCAGTACAATGTAGCTAGCCTATAACGTAGATCAGAGGTAGCCGACCAGTCCATCGCGATCGACAGGTCGATTTCAGAGCTAGCGCAGGGGCGTAATCTTGGCTTAGCTATCTCCTGGCAAAACATAAGAAGCTTTTCACGGATGGTTAATTTCTCAAGGAAGCGACGGCGTTAGCTACGGACACTTTATTCAGAGACATATTATTCAGAGACAAACACGAAATCACAACAGCCACCAAGAACACGGCGCTGTACGATACTACGGTTGGAAAGAGGGGTGGAATCTCTTTCTGAGAACGTGGTTCAGCAAATTCACCAAGATCTTGCGGAGCGTGAATATTTCTCGTTGCAGTCTGACGAATCATTGGACATAACTGATACTACAACAATGAGGGAAGACTTTTTAACCCTCCTGCCACTCAAATCCAGGACAACTGGCCACGATATCTACACCAAATGTATGTTAGAGAGAAAAACACTCAGATCAAAAAACTTGATTTTGAACACAGCAGTTGACTTGACCTGGAAATCATCACCATGCAAAGTGATATTGAACTGGAAGTTCAGGCAAAGGACAAAGACTTTTGGGGGATTTTAAGCAGAGAGAAGCACCCTCTGCTGACAACATGTACACTGCAGGGAAAACCCTACTTCGGCTCTACATACCTGCTTGAGATGAAAATAATCAAGAACGAGTATCACACACGGCTCACAGATGCCCATCGGACAGACTAAGACTGTCAATGACAAATTATGACCCGGACTTGACAGCACAGCCCACAGACGCTGTGCAAGCACAGGTATCACACTAAGAATTGGTGAGTATGTATGTGTGTGGATGTGTTTCTCTATGCATGTGCTGAAGCTAGTACATCTTAAGTGGATGTAGATTTCAAAAGTAGATCTTGGACCAAAAAAGGTTGGGGACCACTGACAATAGATTGTTGTCAGAGGGTAAGTCAATCAAATTATTACCCTGGCTGGTGGCAAATCATTTTGATTGTCACAATATTACTCATTCAGACAATGGTCACTGCTGTTTTAACGACTTCAGAAACAAATTTGCCACCTTCACTCAAAGGTGGATGTTGGAGTGGATTTCCTGGCTGCGTCAAAAAACTTTATGGTGGCAGGATACAGTATTGCTTATCTAATTCCCTCCTCTTAACATCGGATGTTTTAACCCTTTTTTCTGCACTCCAATGAAGAAATCCTGGAAGATGGATTCACTCCTTCCCTCTGTATAGACCGGTTAGCTTTTGCCACCTCCATGATCAGTTTTTTGACCCTGTAGTCACAGAGTCAGACCAGCACAAAATTCAGGTCGCGTTCCTCTGCTCATGTTTGTTGTTGGTCAGTTTAATTTTGTCACCTTTTACTTGCATATCTAACACAGACACGATCCAAGTCTCAAAAAACTTTACAGGGTCCTTCCCCTCTGTGACATCTTTCAAACCTTAAATTCTGAGATTTTGCAAGCAACTCTTCAAGTCGAACCTGTGCGTTCTGAAGGGAAGATTCCAGCGCAGCAATGCAATTTTTAACTTCCAGGTCAGAAACCCTCTGCTTGACCTCACCCATTTTTTGTATTAACGTGTCCATTTTATTGTGCATTTCTGAAAATTGGGACATGTATGTTTTTTTAACTCCGAGTCCAGCATTCCTCCAACCTTGCCAATGATGTTGGACACTGTATCTACCATGAAAGCGCTGTCTTCGGGCAACTTTCTGTGCTATTGTCATCTTGTCCAGGTTCATGGTTGGCAGCTCCTTTGGTGTTGTGGGCTGTTCTTGTGGTTTGAGCGATGAGTAAGACAGCTGGTTTCCTTAATTGGCTGAGGGACAGTCTGTTTTATGTAAACTAGCTATATATTATGTGCAAATAAAGAGTGTGAAAGACACTTTACCAAAAGTTCAACAAGTTCTACTCAACTTCACAAAATCACATTATTTTCCCTGGTTGCAATTTTTTCTTTTGACCCAGCTTCACCTTGTACACCACGGCTAGCTAGATAGTTGAAACTCACACCAACCTGTTTCGCAATACTGCAACCTATCTAGTGATGCTACCTTAATGGAAAGACCGGCACCAAACTGCAACTGTTCCCATTGGTTAAAAGTAACTTTCACTAGCCAGCATTTGATACCAACAATGTATGGCAACTTGTTTTTACACTATCAAGACTGAAAAATGCAGCATCAGCTGACCAAGTGGCTACAGCAAACAAACAAATGTTTAGTTGGAAAATGTTAGTTATAACATAATTTAATTGATTGCTACCATGGTATCATTTTAGGCTTCTCGGCCAGTGCATGTAATAGCCAGAGTGAGCTACCATAGCATACACGACCGAGCTTGCCAACTAAAATTAAAAAACAAGCTCATGCAGAATAGTACAACAACATAACTTCCAAAAATAACTGGTAGCATTTCACAACTTCTCAAAAAAACTGGTTACTGGTATAATTAGGTAATTATAAACTGCTATTGTCTGAAGGGGGAGAAAGACAACATTGTATTGTTGTAGTGTATATAACATAATACATAATAAAACAATATTTTTTCTCCAGCCTCCCTCTTTGCCTTCTAGCAATGCATGCCCAAGTCTGCCCGATTCTGGCATTTAATATTTACCATTAGCCATTAGGCGGCAAGCATTAACAGGTTGCGTTAACAAGACAGATGAAGAAGCGGTGCATGGGCACACCCATGCGTGTGCACATGGTCATGTGATCATGATTACAGTACCACCTCTGCCTCATTTTGAGCCGGGGGGAGTTTTCCCCATTACCTGCGCTACAGTCGCAGTAATAGATAGCAGCTTAAGTCCATGCTGACACACTTGCTACACAGTATGTGAGTGGAATGGAGTGGAGGCAATTTCTCACTCAAAGCTTTCTGTAAGCACTCCGCTTGGAGTGGCATTGGCTAACCCTAACCCTTACGTTTCTACAAGCAAAAATAAAGCATGTGTGCTATTCGGCTGTTTTAATACCTTTCTTGATCTATTTTAAATGTATATTTATATGTTATTTGGGAGGGCTGTGCATTACAAATTTTGAATATAGGCCTACTCATCTTTGAGAGGGTAGAGGGAAACAAACGTTACATTATCCAACCCAGCTTTTGAATTTTTCCCAATTGTCCATGGAGAACTGGACTTCAGAACTATTTTTGGGACACATGTCTTTCTAGTTTCCGTTATGTATTTTGTTGAAGTGTGTTGGGCCATCAACATGTGTTGTGCTTTTGAGATGGAGCGATTTTGGAGCGAACAAGGTGCGAGAGAGAACATGTTTAAAAAGCCGCTCCTCGCTCCAAGAAAATGTGCCACTCCACTCCCACTCCACACTGCTCACATGCTTTGATTTGCAACATTAAGGCATTTACATTCAGACAACAAAATCATAAAAGGATAAGGTAAAAAGATACATAAGGTATAACACAAAATCAATACAATATCATACAGACTTAAGAGTAAGAGGGAAGGAAACAACACGATCCATATCACGTGGCAGTCAGACTAGTGGAGCCTTCATTCAGAGAATGTTCTCCCGAAGCTGAGGAACTACAAAGTACTCATACTCTCTATGACCTATCCCAGACAATACCCAGTTGTATATCAAAAACTGTCAATAATCAAAAACCGGCTTGATGGGAACAGCTGCATAACGAAAGACATGTAAAAGAAAACAGTTGTTTACAGCATGTGTGTGTGTGTGTATGGTAGGGCTAGAGGCCTGGGAAGGGAAGTGGTCGTGCCATGTGAGTGCCCCCTCCTTGAAGGTGTCTGTACTCAGTCCCAGGAATATTTATTATATATAAATATATAAATATAGAAATATATTTCTTCACTCCTGGGTGGCCCATCTGTTAGTCAGGGATACCCAGATCACAAAACTATATGCCAGGAGGGAAGAGAGGCCTGTAAGAGCAAACATGGTACTCCACCCCCCATAGTGAGCGAGAGAGCAGGGAATACTGTACCTGTCAGGTGAGTAACCCCAGTGAAGCAGAACCTGTTTGTCCCTCTTCATCACTGGGCGCACCCACTCCTCTGAGGAAGAAAACTCTGTCACACTTTCACACAGGAACACACATTTAAATAAACACACACACTTACACACACACTTATATACAGAGCCACTAAGCACACACACCTATACCCAGCAATATATCACTCACAATTTCACACACACAGAACTTTATATACAAAACTATAACATACACTGCAAAAAGGGTATACATACATTATCATTGTGATCATGCTTTGTCCAAATATACAGTGTAAAACAATCAAAACCAACCTTTCCTTTTGAGTAACCAAAATGTAACGACTGGTTGGACTGTAGGGCAGCCTGTTCTCACAGTAAGGATGGGGCCCTGCACCCATTAAATTGCACTGTGTTTAACTACCGAATATCTCAATCCATTCTGTAAAACAATCATTGTCAAGGTGTTAAGAATATTCCCTATGGTGTGAAGTAATCAGAAGTAAACAAAAAAAAAGGACCCCGATCATCGCTCTCGTCAAACAGTCATGTGCATTCAATCGATTCATTGACTTGGTCTTCAAGCTTTATCTCCCATATTGTTTACAAATAGTAGTTTGTTCTTCTGCTGAGCAAAAGGCCGGCAAAAATGTCAGACCCAAATCTCCGCAATGACAAAGGATAGGGTTATATGGAAAACAGTATGGGAGACTGTGTCTGAACTGGATTTTTTGCCATAATCAGGAACAAAAAAATACTAATGGGCTTAAACAAAATTTTAAATGTGTGAGAGACAGTATGATGAGTCCTATATTTACCTGTGACAGATATGAGGTGTAAACAGACAAACCACGGAGGTCAAACTAAGAGCAGATTTAACCTCCCATCAGACAGAACAACTTGGATTCTGCTGCACCCCAAAGCACATTATAAATATTAATCTGCCTGTTATAATTTATAGAAAAAATTCATATTGTTTGGCAAGGCAGGAGTAACGCATTATACGGGCTGCTCACAGACAGCACTTGCCTGCCACATTTTAACTGTATGCACAGGCCAATCAAGACAAAGAGCACCATTAAGAAACATGGTGATAGAGGATAGAGAGCTCCATTAAGAAACATGGTGATAGAGAATAGAGAGCTCCATTAAGAAACATGGTGATAGAGAATAGAGAGCTCCATTAAGAAACATGGTGATGGAGAATAGAGAGGTCCATTAAGAAACATGGTGATGGAGAATAGAGAGCTCCATTAAGAAACATGGTGATGGAGAATAGAGAGGTCCATTAAGAAACATTGTGATGGAGGATAGAGAGCTCCATTAAGAAACATGGTGATGGAGAATAGAGAGGTCCATTAAGAAACATGGTGATGGAGGATAGACAGCTACATTAAGAAACATGGTGATGGAGAATAGAGAGCTTCATTAAGAAACATGGTGATGGAGGATAGAGAGCTCCATGAAGAAACATGGTGATGGAGGATAGAGAGTTCCATTAAGAAACATGGTGATGGAGGATAGAGAGCTCCATTCAGAAACATGGTGATGGAGGATAGAGAGGTCCATTAAGAAACATGGTGATGGAGAATAGAGAGCTCCATTAAGAAACATGGTGATGGAGAATAGAGAGCTCCATTAAGAAACATGGTGATGGAGAATAGAGAGCTACATTAAGAAACCTGGTGATGGAGGATAGACAGCTACATTAAGAAACATGGTGATGGAGTATAGAGAGCTTCATTAAGAAACATGGTGATGGAGGATAGACAGCTCCATGCAGAAACATGGTGATGGAGAATAGAGAGCTACATTAAGAAACCTGGTGATGGAGGATAGACAGCTACATAAAGAAACATGGTGATGGAGAATAGAGAGCTTCATTAAGAAACATGGTGATGGAGGATAGACAGCTACATTAAGAAACCTTTTGATGGAAGATAGGCAGCTCTATTATAACACATTCTAAACATCTGGGACTGTCACTCATAATCATGTGTGTGGGCATTCTGCAGGCCCTGGGGTTTGACCTTTGACCAATTCAAACTTCTTTCACATCACCACCCACAAGTACACCAAGGGCCAGATTTACAAAAGGATTGCGACTGCTTTTTTAGGTGTAAAAGCAGCTGCTAAAATGTTGCAGTATGTACAGGCAAGTTATTAAACAGTTGCAATGGTTGAAAATCTTGATGTAAGATGGAATTCGATTACACGAATTTGTGACTTTAGTAAAATCTATGGGGTGAAGCTGCTAAAACAGGATGGAGATGTTGCAAATGGGGCCAATCGTTTATTCTGTATAATTAACTAAACCTTGCAGTAATTGTGATTTTTTTTGTGTGACAGTTTTATGACTCATGAAAGCAGACGTAATATATTGCACAGATATAGCCTAGACAAATGTGTTTAAGGTCATGACACAAAATTTGGTAAATGGTGGGTTGCCATATAGCAAAGTAAATCTATAATTATTTAGGGCTGGATTCAGACCAGCATTTGTCACTGTGATGAGTCCTGGACGATTGAGACTGTGCAGAGCAGCACCAAGAACCCTTAAGAGTCCTACTCAACACTCTTTGCTTTAGTCTGTGGGGTGAGAATCTGTCTTGAAAATCTGATGTGATGATTGTGATTGGAGAGAGGAGGTACATAAGGTCCGGTGAAGAACACCTAAAGAATGATGGTGAACTAAACTTCTGTTTTGGGCGCTGGCTGTTACATCCTACTTTTTGCTTCCCGGTTTCCGGCTACCAGTTTAGTAGCTTGGCTCTTCAAGTCTCAATGGTGGTTCGTCCAATTATTTTCCTTACTTGAGAGATTGTGAAGATAAAATGCGTGAAGAAGAATTACTTTAAAATATACTATGATTTTTCTTACAAATAAAGGCATTGCTATGGGATCAAATTTTGCTCCAGGAAGTAACTAGTCGTATGTTTGCCTCCTAAAAGATAATTCTGTCTTTAATCAACCAAATAACATATTTTCACATTTAATATCACACTTCTGTGAGTATGTGGGTGATAAAATCACCAGGATATATAAGATAGAGGTTGCGAAAATACAGTGTATTCGCATTTTACGCAAAGATGTGGTTCTAGAAAAGGCTCACGTAAAGCAAAATCGCATAATTCATGTCTAATATCCCCATTTAAATTAATGGAAATGCTCAAGATGCGTTCCGCGGTTGCGTAACGTCGACTAACTCAGAAAATTCTTTAAAAAAAATAGCAAGAACTAGTGGGAATCTATGAAAGAGAGAGATATCGTATTGGTAAAGGGGATATTGGATAATGCTAATGGTACAGTATATAATTACATTTCTGCTAAATAAATGCTGTACACTCCTCAAATACCACTCGTAATTTCCTTTGCCAATTCATATATTATTAAATTAACATTAAATAATATTATTAAAAAAATACCACTCGTATTAAAGTGCATAATGTCGCGTAAAGTGACAATTTTTGAATCGTGTTTCAAGGGGCATTAAAACAAATTTGCCTATTTTAAGTTTGCGTAAAAAACGAATGCACTGTACTAAGCTTTTATCCGATTGATTCCACCCATCAAATCTGAAAAAAGCTTACCAAAGAGTCAGTTATATGGGTCATGTTGCATTTACAAGAGGTCATCCAACTCATCAATAGATTTTCCAAAATTTCAAACTACTCTATTAACTGGACCAAATCTACAATGTTACCACTATGGCCAGATAAATGGAATGCGGCAGCCCAGCCACCCACCATCCCCTTACTCACAGATGACATTAGATATCTTGGCATTAACATTTCCCACAAGCTTGTCAGTATTAGCTCCATCTGAATTTCAACCCCCTGCTCCAATCACTGGAAGACAACCTAAATCGATGGACAAATCGCCCGCTGTCACTCATGGGCTGAATAGCTCAAATTAAAATGACAGTTTTACCAAAAATCAATTACCTCTTTGCAATGATCCCAATCCAGCCCAAATGTATCTGGTTTAAATCATTCAGTTTAGTCATATCCAAATTTCACTGGAAAAATAAAACACCATGAATTAAGTTGATCGCTTTACAAAAATGCAACGCCCAAGGAAGCTTGGACCACCGAACCGTCATGATTATTTTCTTGCAACCCTATTCCAATATATCATCAAATGGATCAACCCCAACCATCTAGACAGCACATAGATTGATGTAGAACAATCAGAGTGTCATGAAATCTTACTATCAGAAATACCATTTATCAGTTCCACCATTAAAATTCACAATTGCTTTAAAAACCTATCAATTGCAACAACTATGACAGCCTAGTGTACAGCCCACAAAATCACTAACTCCACCCTGCAAACTCCACCCTTTTACACCCTGCAAACTCACTCCAGTCTGACTCAACCCTGACTTTCGGCTAAACAAGACACCATTAAACTTTACTACTTGGAGACAAAAAGGCATCACACATCTTCACCAAGAATAACGCACATTTGAGATTCAGTGACCTGGTCCAAAGGTGCGGCATTGCAAACAAACAATTCTTTCAATTCCACCAACTAAAATCAGATATCGAGTCCCAAATCAATACAACAAATAATAATTTACAGCCACCGAAGATAACCCGTGAAATTATCAACATCATCACTCCTAAGAAAGCTCTCTCCAAGATATATATCATACTTAACTATGCAGACACCACAATATCAAATCCAATTAATAAACGGGAACAAGCTTATCAATTACCCCCAATGCCGACTTCTTGACCAAAATTTGCAAAAATATCTTCACCTTGACCAACAAACTAACATTCAACTTATTCAACATAAGGTGATTCATAGAACACATTTTACTCAATGAAGGATGTTTCAAATGTGATTTGCTGACTCAGAAATTAGCTCACAATGCACTCTTAACACCCCAGACAACTATCTTCATGCCACCTGGCTCTGTCCTCCAGTACACCATTTCTAGCACACAGTTACTAAGACATTATCCACTTTCTTGGGCTACCCTATTCCAATGTCCCTTCCCCTGTGCTACTAGAAGATCTCTCACAAATCCAACTACCATGCAAACTGACCAACATTGCATTCTCCAACTGTACTATTGCCAAGAAAACAATATTAACGAATTGGAAATAAAAATAACAATAACTGTAACACGATGGAAAAAAACCTCTTCGTTGACCACATTATCAAAAAAATGTAAGAAAACAAACAGCTCCCTTCACCCAGAAAAAAAAAAATCGTCTTTATGTGTCCCATTCCCAGTGGCTTTAGTAGGAAATGTGGCCATTGTAGTTATTGTTATAATGCATTGACTAGTAATCGCTTTTCTCACCCTGTTACCACTGACGTGCACTCAATGTAATCAAATAATTGCCACATACCCTGAAACGATTCCATATAAACATGTGAAGTGTACTTAATCCTTTGTATTGTTATTACTGGTATCCGTTTAAATGTACAGTCCCCAAAATGCTGAATTTTCAAAAAATTTCTCTCTGAATGCGTGTGTGTGATGTAGTACGAAGTATGAGAGGAACGGTAGTGAATGTATTCCCCATTGGCCTTGAATGGCAGTTTTAACGTAAATCTGCGCATGCATACTTCGCTTTCACAATCACCCTTATGTACGCAAATAATTGCTGACTATTGCATACCAAACTGAAATTTAGACAGTCTTACGTTCTGTTATGTGTGCATACACATACGTAAAATGCACAAATATATCACCTGTGGTACAGCACATCATCATTTCTCAGTCTATCAAGATGGAGGTTACCGTGTCAAGTTTTAAACGCCGTTTAAATTTTCAACATAAGTTAGAACTTCTTTCGCTTGGATACCAACACTGATTTATTACGTGGCCAAATGAGAGGTCCGGTTTAAAACCAAGAAGTTACAGTTAGTACCAATTGACATTCAAATCTCTGGTAGATCGTGTATTTAAATGTAGGCTAAGCTTGAAAGCCAGTATTTTGTTTTTCAATTGTGATGGTCGTTACATCAGTTTATCTACTTGCCTTAATAATTTATATTTAAACGCCCCATCAGCGATTATATCATTGACAAAATAAGGCGTTTGTTCATGACTAATGTTTATGTTGAGTTACTCCATAAAAGAGCGTGTGTCCTTTAACCAAGCAAGCAGGCTACCTGTTGAAAAAAGCTTGCTCTCCTCAACAATGTAATCGCATCTTGATGCTGATAGCATCGCAACACATTTCGGCTACCGAAAAGCTAGCTCCTATTCGGACCCATCGCAATCAGCGCTTTTCATCAGTCTTGGGGCTAGGTATGGGCAATTACAATGCCCTCACAGAGAAACTTATATGTGAATATGAAATTTATACGTTTTTGGGACTGTTTACTGAAATGAATATCAGTAATAACAAAACAGAATGAAATAGATTGCATTAAAAATATCCCCATTGTGCATAAATCAATGACAACAACTCCACTACTTCGCTACCCAAACCAATTCCTCCACTGGTTATCTGAGGCACCGACAAGCAACTAAACCCGTGTGTATACCTAACAATATAATTAATGTAATTAAATACATAACTTACATTAATTACATGCACAGCCTGCCTCGCCATCCATATTTGATGTATCTGAGTGAAATATGTCATGCTAGACAGTGGGTACTGTAGGCTATATTCATTTTTATGTGTCATGTGGTTTGATGTTGCTTAATATAAAACGGGTTTTAGCAATATTAAGCGATGTATCGAATCACACTGAGCATAAAGAGGAATGAAAACTATACAATGATCATCACATATCTAAAAATCATATATTTAATAATTGGACATTTGTGCTCTGTCCCTTCCTATTCTGCCGGTGGCGAGTGAGTCACAGGACCGGAGACAAGTAACTGTCAATTTTACCAGCTGTTTTTGCCTGGTTCAATAAACTGCTGAAACCCAGTGACCTTGTCCGTGTGGACACGAACCGGCATGTCTGTCTCCTCCGGTGTGAAGCGCACGTTCCTCTGCCTTAGGTCATTCATTTTCTCTTGCGAGCGCTGGGTGCACGCGATTTTATTGCATGTAAAGCTCACTATGATCGATTGAAACATGCAACACCATGCCAAGCCCTCTAACTGATATCAACACATTACTCCACCCATTGTGGATTGCGCCATGTGAAGGACCTCCTATTGCGAGTAGCGCCATGGACTGGACCTACCCAATCTGACATATTGCTTTGGACTTGAGTCCATGAAAGTAGGGCTGTGTTCCAATCCGAAAAAATGCTTGCTTCTTTGTGGTCACTTGCCCTTCAATTGAGGAGGGAATCGCCAGAAGGTCCCGTATGTAAGATGGCTGCCACCCTGAGGGAGATTCCATTCCAGATTTGTTGAAGGAAGGGCAAATTTTCATTTGCTCAAGCCCTCGATTTTACTCCCTCCAACAGAGCCAACAAAAATCTTCCCTCCAAGCGTTGATATTGCCCAGAATGCACGACGATGCTTGCTCGCTTGCCCACGTGTTAAATTTTATTTGAATATTATGCTTTTGTTACCAAAGAACTAGCAAATGTAAAAACAAACTTTACAAGTTCAAAGACCTCCATTGCCGATTGATTATACAATACATTCGCTAAAACGCTTTGTTGTTGGTGGTGGTCGTTAAGCCATGAAGTTTTAACCATAAGCTCTCATAAACTGGTGGAGGCATAGCAGCCATTGCCGTGCATTTTGTTAAGAATAACCTACATTTCTTGAATCTTGAACTGTAGTAATATGCTACCCTAAGCTTCAATCATCCACACAGCATGAAATAGAATTTTCTATTGAGCACATCTTTTTGTAAATCGCAATTTAAACATACCGGCATAATTGCCTATATGTATCGCACCATAATTTCAAGTTAAATCTTCTGATGTCGATATTGATTTTTATTTTTTGCTTCATCTTTTTTTACCTATCTCTACAACTATGTACTTTTACACCCTGTTACACTTCACACTTATTTATCATTAGTTGGTATATTGATCTGTTTTTATATGTTATCGTTACTTGTCTTATCTTTACTTGTCTATGCAAATCACTTTGGAATGCACCCTGCTCAAAAGGTGCTACACAAATAATTATAGCTACTATTGTTATGATTATGATAATTATTTAATATTATTATTAAATAGTGCATACAAATAAGTGGCTTCACGTTGGAAAAGCTTTGCAACTTTATTGAAATAACATCACATCGATTTATAGTACATAAAAAACATTGATTTAAAATGATTTTATGGTCATGGAAAATATAAGGATTTTGGCATGGGGAATTAACATGGCTAAGTTGCATAATGTAGCCTAGAGAGAACTCTCTCCGTCTTAACATTTGGTTATGCGGTGGAGAGTTGTACTAGAACAGGTACTGCAGCCTGCAAGGAACACATCGCAGCAATCCAGTCCTTGCGAAGGAATGTAAAGTGAGGAAGAACCACCAGGGTCATTCCAATTCGAACAGCCACAGCCCATTCCTTCCATTGCTCCCCCTCGCTCGGTAAGGGCTGCCTCACCTGTTATGTCACTGGAGGGCTCGCTCGATTGAAGGGAAGAAGTGAAGGGAGCATTTTATTTTGGATTGGAACGCAGCCCATGAAAATAGGTTTGCGGGTTTGCCCCTCCCATCGAGTGTTGCGCGAATCAGGCAACAACTGATTTTTGACTTACAACGTATGAATTTGAAAATAGAGCCATACATGTCCATCACACAACAAACACATATTCAGAAATAGTAAACACACATATCCCATGAGGTTGTGTGTGATGCAAAACAAATAATCACAAATGTTGCAGTTCATGTCATGGCAGCTTTATTTTCAGAAATAGCTGTACAAAAAGCAAGAGGGTGAAACAAGTGAGATGTGTAAGATGCGTTGCAATAACCTTGTTTAAGTCTGTGTAATTGTTCTTTCGTTTGCTGGACCACCAGCTGTGTTTTTTACCCGTTTTATTTTGCAGGAAAGATTAAGCCACCTAACATTATGCAATTTTTTCTTTGTGCCTCATTGGCCGTTATATCTATTACCTGATCAGTAAATTTAAGTTTTATTTTTCTTGTAGTCCCCTCACTCCTTGCACCTCATTGCTCAGTATCCATTTTGCAGTGCCTTGTAATCTGGATGTGTAAGCATGCCATACCTGACCCTTTCTATGTTCGTCTCCTACCGCAAAATTACTAAATTAGGGTATTTAATTTTTTTTTGCTTGTGTAATTAGAGCTAGTCTTGGTAAATTAGTCATTAATATATTCGCATAGTGAATTCTTTCGCAATTGACAATTCTTTTGAAAATCTAGCCTTGAGAGTATTACACAAACACACGGCTCCAGCAGTTGCAATCAAACGACATTCATACAGCTGTTGGTGAAGGCGACCACAAAGTTCACAAAGTGTTTCTTCTTACCCTCCTCCAGATTAGCTGGTATAGGGACAACCACATGGGAGCTCGCCGCCCTGTCCTCCGTCACTGAACCCTGGAGAAGGGAGAGGCCATAGGAACAACACAGTAAACTACGTATCCTGTTCGCTGTTACAACACTACTGTAGACACATCTATACACTGTAAGATCCCATCAGCCAAGGATGAGTAAAGCCTGTCAGAAATCTGCCAGGCTTGAATACACTTGAATCGCGGCCACTGAAAATGATTAAATTGTGCCTAATCGTGTCTTTGGAGGGTGTGCATGGATCTCTTGTTTTTTCAACTAGCAAGAAATAGCAATCTGCTAACATGTCTCTCATTGGAAAATTTAACACTAAGCTCCTCCCTCTCTCTCCCTCTGCTGCGTCATAAACGTACATGGAGTGATTGTGACGATAAACATATGATCAATTTCAGCTGCATTGGTAAAGTAATATTTTTTCCAGTTTCGCCAAGGAAAGATAAGTGTCAAGTGTCAATCAAAGGTTGAAGTTTGATTGCTCTCCAGTGGCCTCGTGTGGCACGGTTATGTTCTCATATGAAATAAACTGTCTGTCGTGTAATTTAATAACAACATGGTGAGCTACATGTTTATCCTGCTGAACGCCCGCTATGGGAGATCTCAGTTTCACTGTTTCACAGTCAGAGGTCGATTTGTAAAAAAAAACTGAAGGGGGACGGTCAACCTTGGAGTGGAAGGATGGTGGTGTATGCCTACTTTTTTTAAAAATATTCATGCAGATTAGAGTAATAATACAGTGGCGTCCACAGACATTCGGAGGGGCAGTGACCAAAACGAGGGACAATTTAATTTCAATCAATCTGCAATGATGCTCCCGGCCATCTGTCCACTGTCAGTCCAACACTGGCCTGTTTGCATAACATGGGCAGTTTTTTTTTCATTCGATTTTCATTTCATTTTTTTCATTTAAGTGAAATGTGCATGCATGCTATGCCGGGCATTTAGTTAAATTTTTATTTAGTTAAATATTATTTATTTTCACAGGGCTACAATGATCGGATCTGTCAAATTAGGTGCTGGCCCCAGGGTCCGGGAGGTGTTGGATCCAGGACAAATTAACTCTTAGTGCTAATACTAAGATGTAAAGTAATGGCCTATTGGGTACTGCTAATAAACAACCAATAAACATGTAATTACATGAGTTAAAGGGTTAAAGGGTTTATGTATGACCCAGCTTGCTTAATAATGTACCTGAAATTTTGTGTATGTATATATACTATAGAATTTCAATAAGTATTTTTTCTTCTAAAAACTAGTATTGTCTGGAATCACAATGGGATTTCAAATATGTATTTTAGTTGTTACATCAAACTGTGGTCATTATGCCATTAACATGCAGTCCTGGAGTTCCTGAAGCCAATCAGATGGAATAACATATACTACACAGGAGTCAATGAGTTGCAAATACATATGGTATATAACAGCCAATGAGATGCAAACACATATGCTCTACAGGGGCCAATCAGATGCAAAAACATATACTACACAGGAGCCAATGAGATGCTCCTTTATTGAAGGTGTTAATTGGAGTATTCATACAGCTTGTTCATTTACACACTTTTTTAGGATATTTGTAATATAAGAATAAAACTATGAATGGAAAAAGGGTCATTCATCACCCCATTTAATGTAATGTGGTGCCGGGAGAGGTGGAGGGAGGAGCAAGCTCCTCGGCTCCTCCCCTAGTACTGCTGTCAGTATCCTGGTTCCGTCTGTCAGCCTGGAGAGCTAAGTGTTTCATGTGACACAGAAACAGACCAATGCACATATGGGTGATTTCACATCGACGCACAGATGAATAGACATACACAGACAGACAGACAGGCATACCTGGTGCCGTTTGATTATATCCTTTAGTTTCCCCAGTAGCTTAGGTTCAATGTCTGAGCTGAGATAGATGACTGGACGACTGAGACAGTTATTCTGAGTGGCAGGAAAACAGAAAAACAGAAACTCAGTCTCAGAGTGCAATGATGCAAATGACCAAAATAGTGACTCATGTCTCAGAACACACCTGTACAAGCGATTTCTCAATGTTCATGAACATCTCCACGTTACGGTCCATGCGGGACGGGTTTTGAAAGTCAAACCTGCGCCTGCAAAAACAGTCAGTAAAAGCCTCAGTCGGTCACAACATCAGTCACAATATCAGTCAGACAGTTTACCAAGTTATGAAAGTTTATCAGAATTTATAGGAATTAGCTCTCAGTGCTGACTGCCTTTTATTAATTTATTTTCTCAGTTATAAACAAAAAGCAAGCTTTTATTCTCAAAACAAAATTTGAGAAAAAAATTATACCATGTGTAAATTGAAAAGAAAATTATGTGACTGTCCTCAGATACAAATCAGATATGTGTGCATGTTTGTGTGGCTTATGTATGTTTGTTTGTTTTGTTGAAAGAACAATAAAATTTCATGGTTATTTATTTTTTGAAATTTTTCCGGATTTTTCCCCCAATCTTTCCCAGCCCGAACTCAACTGAACTTGTTGACCTCACAGCAGCATCCGCTCTGCCGGCTTTGGGAGGGGAGGCTGAGCACATGACTCCTCTGATTCACATGACGACAGTTCTCGCTTCTGTACACACTGCAGCTGCACCACTAATCGTATACTGCCTATGATGTTGGAGGATGACGTAGTCAGCCTGCCCTCAGTTTGTGCTGCCACAGGCGTTCAGCATGGCCAGAGAGGGTGCTGTTTCAATGAGCCCAACGATCATGGTCGGTTTACCCCCATCATCCCCAGTGAGGCTACAAAACAACTAATGCATACCTATAGTACTGACTGCACAAGAGTAATGATGAACACTGCTGATTATATTAATACTGCCTTGTAGCTTAAAGATATTGTAATGTATTGTGTACAAGTATGATACTGTAGCCTAGCAGATATAATGACACTGCAATGCTTTTCAGGTACAATAATCTTAAATGACTAATTCATGTTTTGAACAGAATTCTGTTCTTTGACTGCTTCTAGTAACCCTGCTGCTACTACTTCAGTGCTTGTTGTACCTCCTAGAAGTTTTAATGTACCAATAATAAGTATATTATTAGTACATTAAACCCTCTAATAGGTTCAGTTTTAAACATACTCTACAAGCCTTTGGCAAGCAAACAGTTTCTTCTGGAATTTTACATCTAGTAAAAATTATAATTATGAAGAAGGTTTGAAAGTGTATAACATCTTTAACATACAACTAATGAACATTTAGAAATATAATTGATAATCTCAGAGCTTTAAATAATATTACCTATTTCATATAGTGACATCCCTTGTAGTTGCGCCACCTGACTTACAGGTTGCACCACCTGACTTTTACAACTAATTTCAAATTAAACAGGCTTCTTCTTGGATGCCTGTGTCAGCTTTTGCTAATACAGGCATCCACTGACGATGGATTCAACCCAATGTATTCGTCATATCTCTAATATGAGTATGTATAGGATAACTCTTCCCCTCTATATTCTAAGACTATTAGTCCCCTTCATTTTAATAAAAAAGGCAGGGAAACTTAACAGTCACAAGTGCGTCTCAATGTAACCACAAAACAACTCATTCCCTTAATCATCCGTTTCTCTGCCTCAACTCTCCTCCTTTAACCTTGAATGTATAAATTTCTGTTGTCATTGTGATGCTCATAAAGAGCTGATTATGAAAATATTAATGGGGAATGGATGTCTTGTGTTTCAGGTTGTTGAAAGTTTAACTATTAAATCAAGCCATGAATAAACTTTAAAGTACTCCCCCACCATAAAATGAAGTATGTGTGGACCAGGGACCAAGCTGGGCTTGGAAACAGGCCACAGTGCTCAGTCCATTGATTCACACCTCAGTCTTCACAACTCCTTCAGTTCTTCTGTAAGTCTGCCACATTTGGATTTACTTCTTGTTTTTGTGTTCGGATGCAACTGGGGGGAACTGCTTTGTCTTTCCTCAAAGAAGAAAAGTAATTGGCTGGGTAATTTCCATTTCATTCATCCACTTTGTGATCCTTCATATTCCAGTTTGTCCTTGCCTTGTCTGCGTCACTTTTGTTTGGTATTCAAAGAGTCTGACATTAAACAAGGGTTTTAACTGCTAAAGCCTACTGGATTCATTGAATTGTTATCTTCTATAAAAGTCTTACTTTCCCACCAGCGTTGTGTGCATGTGTACGTGTGTGCAGGGTTCGTTATGTGTGTCTCTGAGTGTGCGTGTTGTACGTGTGTTTGCATGGCTCACCAGCCCTGGTCACTCTTGAACTTGTAAGCAGCAGCCAGGATATGACACAGTGCCCCTCCTGATTTAAAATCCAGGAAAGTCTTCATCTGCAGAGAGGGCCGGACAGGGGACACACAGATACATTTTAAATTTGAAGAGACTTATCCAGAAAATTGCCTTAAATCTACACGGTATAGTAATCGAACCAAGAATTTATAATGCTTTTAAGTGACTATTTTATTTCAGAAGTCTGACAACAGAACTTCATTAAGCCCATAAGAAGCATGTATGGGTGATGTTAGTATGAAGATGTCTCTCTGGAAGCAGGTTATATTTTGCAGAAGAAAGACCAGCAAAAGGCTACACCTTACGGTGTATGTCCACTGCAGCTTAGCAAATTCACCCCCCAGAGCAAAGAAGGGTTGATTTTGCTTTGCTGAGGTGGACACATGCCGTTATACATCCGTTTACATCCAGCACTTCACACACACACATATCAAACACTTTACACACACATATCACACACATTATATATAGTGACACCAGGGGTGGGGCTGCCTTGAACTGCTATCAGTTTCTGGTCCCTCTTTCAGCCTGGTGAGACTGCAGGAGCTTGAACAGCAGTTGCCTCACTAACAGGCAGGCTGAGGATGATTGCTAATCAACCCAGGTGCTAGCACTTGCCTTCAATTAGGCCACTTATTTAAGCACAGCCCTCAAGGCTGAAGGGAACTTTTTTGGACTAGGTTGTTGGGTTTTGTATTGCAGTTTTGCTGTCTGTTCGTTCTTTTTGTTGGACCTTGTACTTTTGTGTTTATTCTTTGTTTTGTAGTCGTCAATAATAAAAAGGAGTGATGGCGAAACAGAGGCTTCTGAAACAGTTGAAGCCTGAATTAAAGCAATTGCTTCAAAAATGTATTGAAGCTCCGATGCTTCACCCAGATGTGTGTTAGATGTGGGTGTTACATCACCATGATCAGCATAATACACCCCAAAAACTGGAGTTTCCTGTGGTTCTTTGAAAAGAGTCTGTGGCTGTTTTTCACCACAAAGGATGTTTGAATCTGGCTCGAATCTGGGTAGCTTCTTGAAATTACACTTTCCACATGTATTTTCTGAATAAATCAGAAAATAAATTTGTACACATTCTCTTTGCAAATCTATTTGAGAATGCAGAGCATGAGAATAATAGTGACATCCGACATGGCCGAATAGGCTTTCCCTGAGAAGTGACGTGTTTCAAAACAGTCTTAGTTGTTCTGAGGCACCAGCTGTGGCAGTATTTGAAACAATCTGAGCTTCAAAACAATAAAGGATTGTTTGGAAACTGTAGCACAGCTGAATCTTTCAAACAACTATGATTTGTTTCAGTTATGACAAAGTAATTATGCAGATGATGCTTAGGAACAATTAAGGCCGTTTGCAAATAGTTGGCACTGTTGATACTTTTGAAAAATGAACAAGATTTTTAAAAAAAAAAAAAGCACATGCGGCTTCCGAACAAATGAGACTATCTGGAAATAGTAACGCAGCTGACTCAACAATTAAGAGTGCTTCGAAACACTGCCATGTCATCTTGACACTGAAACAATTAAAACTGTTTCGAAACACTGCACTGTTAATTGACACTTTGAAACAATTAGGACTGTCGAAAAGCTGCACCATTAATTGACACTTTGAAACAATTAGGACTGTCTCAAAATACGGCCACGTCATCTGACACTTTGAAACAAAACTGTTTCAAAACACTGCAGCGTTAATTGACACTTTGAAACAATTAGGACTGTCTCAAAATATGGCCACGTCATCTGACACTTTGAAACAAAACTGTTTCGAAACACTGCGCCGTTAATTGACACAAAGCATTTGGAAACAGTCCTGATTGTTTCAAAGTGTCAGCTCTGGTAGCATTTGAACACCTTAATTGTTTGAACGTCTTAATTGTAAGAAGAAAATTAATTATGCCATGTGTTAAAGCAGTGACTCTATGTGGTTTTCTCTGTTTTTAGAAGTTCAGTTCCCCAGTGAATACAGAAAAGAGGTTAAAGTTACAAAAACCATGTGTGCAGCTGGTGTTACGTGTTAAAGACACTACTAAAACTAGCAAGCGCACACTGTCTGGAGTTTACAGCCTAATTAACATGCAATGGCTATGGCAATTATTCTCTCAACTTGTACAACATGGATAAACTTCAATAAATAGAAGCAAATTAAATGGTTTGGAAACTACTGTTCCGAAACACTAATGATAGTGACATCTAGGGGTGAGGAATGTCATAAATTAAATGTTACATCCTATTGACAACACCGAAAAGACATTGTAGTTTGGATTCGGAAAGTATAACATCGCTAAAAGTCACAAACAGAAACTCAGAGCTTTAGCCATCAGACTATTTTGACTGATAATCACGGCATGGGGGAAAATGCATTAAACCAATTGAAAACGCTGATGCATTGGAATGGCTCAGATTGTTTTGAAACCTTAGCATAGCTGTTGCATCAAAACAATTAATACTGCTTTGTTAATTGATACTTTGAAACAATTAGTAAGACTGTCTGGAAACACTGCACCATTAATTGACACTTTCCAACAATTAACACTGTGTCAAAACATTGGCACATCATCTGAAACTTTGAAATAATTACGGCTGTCTCGAAACACTGCCAAGTCATCCGATATTACAAATGTTTCAAAACACTACCACACATTTTTATTAAAAATAATGGGCAATGTCGCTTTAAGCTTATGCTTACAGAAAAACCAAAAACACAATGAAAACAACCAGTACCATGATACGCATTGCTTTACCTTTACTCATAATTACAACGCACATTTAACGTAGTTGTTCAATCAAGTTGTACTAAACAAACTACCAGTAGTTAACCAGTGTTAAATAACAACATTGAGATAAATGTAACTACCCCAGCTACTGTCTACCCATTCTGAAGTAAACGCAGTGCTACACGTCAGGACAATAATTACTTACAGTTAATGCACCTGTCACAATAGACAGGTAGCCTATGTGTGTAGCTACTGTAAAATTCAGAGGTGATGTTTGATTTTCTAATGAGCAAGGATGCATTGTAGTGGTTAGCTAGGTAATTAACATGATCTCTTTCCCCTCAACTTTAAAACGCCGCACAAAAGCTATTCTACCGACTTGATTTGTTGAAGGATTTTTTAAGGACATTTTCCAGCATGTTGCAAGGACTGGGTGCAGTGCTGACATGGCACACTAGTCAGGTGACCAGATAAAAATGGTCCCAGATTCCATCATGCAAGCATCATCTGGTACGTATCCCCTCTCATTTCCACATTTAGATGTCAAATATTTTTTTTTTCTTTTCCCCACAAAGGTATGGTCCTGTCTTCCAATTTATGCAAACTTCTTGAATGTACAAATATGTTTCTAGGCAAGTGGAACTAATTTTATCTTACAGAATTAAACATTTAATTTCTGAAACAGAAATTAGTTCGAATTCTGCAGAAAATTATAAAGTTCTCATGAAGATCTCAAGGTTATGCATGTTATTGCATATTGTTAGTTATTTCATTGCTTACGCTGTGTCTTATTCCAAGAAAACCCTGGTCCAAGATAATCAAAAATGGTCACATAAGATAGAAGAAAATGTAGGTCATATTTCAGTAGGGTTTGACATAATAATGTTACAATGTAAACATGACGTTAACATTCTAACATTCCATATGGTTTGGAACAAGTTATGTTATGGCCACAAGGAAACATTCCAGGTAAATAACGTGCAAGGGACATTAAGAAAATAGGTAAAAGTTTCTAGGAATATTTTATTTAAGGTTCTGACAATGTTCTGACAATCAACAACTGTTAGCTGGGGTATAGCCTTCCATGGGATATTTCACTCAAAGTTTTTGAGTAAACGTAACTAGAATTCAAGCTTCAGGAAGGCAAACAGCTGCAATTATTCAGATAGTACGTTTCAAATTACATCAGAAGCCTTTGGATATTATTAAGGTTATGAACTTCAGAAAGCATGTGCTTGACAGTTTGACAGCCTGTAACATGTAAAAACCAACTCCACATATAGTTTTTGTGATTTTATTCATCTTTTCTGTACTCACTGGGGAATTTATGAAACAAGAGAAAACTGCAACAAACATGATAAACAAGAAATAAACATTGTCAGTAATGAGTCATTGATCAAACACAGAACATAACTTTTCTTCTGACGCTGTAAACTGTCAACGTCAAGTAGGAAAATGTGATGACGTTAAGAGTGTGCTCTGGATGGGGCTTCAAATGATTCGATGCAGCGTTGCAGCGCCGTTTCATTCTACCCATCTCTAATAAAAAGGCCATTGGCCACTTTTTATTTCATTTTCTGTCTGTTTTCCTTCCTCTCACCACCTGGCTCAGTGGACACATCAAGCATTTAAACATATCAAACACTTTGTACACACACATCTAGCGCTTTAGGCACACACCCATATCAAATACTTTACACACATTCATATCAAGCACTTTATACACACACACACACACACACACAACAGACCCTTCAAACAAACACATATAAAACCATTTACAAACACACACCCACACACACATTAAGCAATTTACACAGTCATAGCAAATAACTTGCATACATCCAGCAAATTAATCAAACAAATAACTTTTTCCTGTGTCATCAGACTGATGACTGTGGAGGGTATAGCACATGATTAAACAATATTACTGTGTACTGAAAAGATACCCATTGTTGCCGTTGGTTAAAATAAGATGAATACACCCCCCCACACTCCTCACACAGACAACATGTGTCCTCCTACGCAAGACATATTACAGTCCGCCCTCTCCCATCCACTTCCTTCTGCAGTCCAGCAGATAGCTGATCTAGCATGCTTTCACTGCCATTCCTGAAGGTAGACTGCAGGTGTCCACTCAACCGCAGTGGCTGATGGGAGATGATCAACAACCACAGCCCTCCCATCCCAGGGAGTAAAGCATTTATAATGTATTGAAAAGACATGTACCGGTAGTTTGGTCAGTGGGGGGTTGCTGACGTGTCGCCCAAACACCTCCTCCTGAAACTGCAGCAGCTGGACCACTAGGCTGGATAGGGACTTGTTTGTGGGAGGCTCGGCTTGAATGTACTACGAGATGTGGGGGGGGGGGAGAGAGAGGGGGTTAATTGATAAGAGAATTAAACATAAACAGGCAAAGACAAAAGTTACTAAAGACATTCCTATCATGTAGAATATATTTAAAAGACAGAGCGCAGCTTCAGCCAGTCATCTTTTTAGTACCAGAGGAAATGGTGTCATCCCCAAGAATCTATCTAATGCAGTTTATTACCTCTTTCTTATAACAGCCAAGGAGAATTACATTTTAGCAAATAAATGCCCATCTCGGTGTTTGAATCCCAGCCTTGCCATTATCAGCCATGATGTCCAGAGTGGCGAGGCAACGATCGGCCCAGCCTCGCTGGAGAGTAGGGGTAGGGGTGTGGGCCAGTCAATGGTTTGTTGGTTCATCGCTCCCTAGCACCCCCTCCTGGTTGGCAGGGCAACAGCTGGTGCATGAACTGAACAAACACTACTACGAAGGCATAGGTAGCGTGTGATTGGTGGTGCATGCATGAAAACAAGTGATTGCCTGCCGTCACCAGACTTGGAGGAATCACATGCCACAGCTTCCACCTCCCAAGTCGGCAGGCGCAACTTGGTATGGTGTGCTTAACCAGTCTGGCTGTGTACGGGGTGAGAAATGGGGAAAAATCCCAAAAAATAAAAAGAACAAATGCCCATTTCAATTCAACAAAGTGAAGGAAAAAATTTGCGAAGAAACTGCAGTAATACTACACTTACTGTCATCGCACAATCTCCAGAGCTTTTACTTCGATCTTAGCATTTTAAGACAAGTGTTTACCCTCTATAGCTATCAAACCTTATTCTCTACACATCACATCTGATTTAAACACCTGGCTATTGCGAGAATATAACCATTCTGCATATCCCTGTTTTTCTCACCCCAGCTCAGCCAAGCACTTCAGTCTCCCATACTAACCCTCCCGCTCAGGATTAGACAGCCATGAACATGTCCTTCCTCCACTCCACGAATGCGAAGTCTCTGACTTCTTTCCACACTGAAGAAGCACCACCAAGTACAGACTGTACATACGGATATTTCTACCTTAATCATACTGCCTGAAATAATGAAATGAAATATAATTAAATATGTAAAATGTTCAGTGCCAAGTTCCAGTACTGGAAATTTAATCTAGGTAAGAGCCATTGTAAAAATCAATGACTCTTGCAGCCAGTCACTCTTAGTTTTCTAAAACCCTAATGTGAAGTCTGACTGGCTCACCTCCACATAGAACCTACGCAGGTAAATGCTGGAGGATGGAAATGCAGTTAGAACATTTGTTCACCCTGAAGTGCTTTCACTACGTCCCAGAAACAGAAAACAATACGGTCTCATTTTACTAAAATAGATGCCAACACAACAGAATCCAGCCACAAAAGATCACGGCTGGAAAGTCTGGAAACCGTACACTGAATTAAACCTCTACAAGAGCGTGGACTGGACATGAAGCAGGAGAACTGCATTTGGATTTGGTTACCAAAAAATAACATATATACCTAGTATATGTCTACAGACTGACAGAACATATTTAACTGGCAATTTTATTGTCCATATAGACATTGAACATGGTTCTTTCAGAAGAGCTTTTTGGTCCATTCTTGAATTGTCTCCATCAGATTATCTCAATTTGTAGACTAACTTACTATCACTGCAACCATATTTTGGATCTTGTCCTCACATTTGGTATTACGATCAACCATGTAGCAACTGTGTCTACAGTATCTAACCATTTTCCTGTCACTTTCAACTTACCTGACCTGCTATATATATACTCAGAATCCAAACTTTCTCTTTGGTGTACAAACAATGATACGAACAAAGGTTTAATTTATGTTCACCCTGAATCATTCAATCTGTACAATCGCAAATGCCAAACCTTAAGTTCTAACCCAAATCTGGCTGATATTAATCAACATGATTAATTCCACTGAAATGCTGCTGCGCTCCTTACAAAGCGGAAAATCCCGAACAAAAAGCACGCACCACGGTATAGTGACCAAACACTATCCCAAGCAAGTCACAAGGAAACTTTGAAGGAAATGGCATTAAACTGAATTACAAGTGTTTTTCCTGCCCTGGAATTAAAGCTTCCTGTTACAAGCAGGGTTCCAGACAAAATGAACACCCAAAGTATTTAGAAGCCAAATTAAATGTTAGGAGCCAAAATCTTCTTCCATGTAAAATGTTCAATACATTTTACACATATATATCTGGGTTTTTTTTTTTTTTCAGATTTATCAAACACGCATAAACACAGAATTTTTTTGTATTTCGTGCATATGTTGACAAATACCAATCAATCGTAAATGAAAAGCGCGTGACGCCCCGGAAATACCATATAAGGAGCTTGGAATCCCTTCCAAGCCGGGAAAAACGGCAGAGAAAAGGCAAAAGAATAAAAAAAACGTTTCTAAAGCAGCAGTTTTGTTAACCTAAATATAATCCAAAAAAAAAAAAACTTTGTTCAGTAGTGTAAGTAGTGGAGTGTCGGAGTCGGAAAGGACCAAAGCCTGGCAAGAAATAACTGCTGCAGTAAATTCGTTGTCAAAAGTTCTGCATACGCTGCAACAGGTTAAAAGAAAATGGTTCAACATGAAACTGGAGGCGAATTATTGGAGTGACGTCGTTGGCTGGAATTACCGTGGAAGGTGACACGAATCTGTTTTCCTACATCTTGGATCAATCACCCTCCAACTCTGAAGGTAAGTTTTTCTATACCAGCCTCATCGTCACCATAAATCCTGGGGGGCTTCCCAAGTAAAACACTTTGTTAAAATTAGAACTATTTCGTATTTATGATCCTCTTTAATAGTGTGCCCTCCCTTGCCTTTCCGTCCACCCTGCAGTCCCTTTCCTTTTCAAACGCAAACTGTAACGTCATTTTACCTTGTATAAAAATAACGACAACAGTTGTAATATTTAGATTTATTTTTAAAAGACTGGAGAAAATTAGATGGCAAATTCCTACACAGTAAATGGCCCAATCAGCTGGCTATATTAGTCCAATAACGTAAGAACGTATGTCTATTAAATAAAAACGTAAATGTATTCTGACAGTCCTATTTCTGCGCTGTTTCAGAGACGTGTTGACTGCTTAAGTTTTTCTTAGCGCTAACAGAGCGAGATCAGCCACAGCAATGAAGACAGAGAAGAGGAGGATAGACAATATGAAAAGACTGGACTATTGTAATGCCCTCTTGTCCAGATGTGCAAATGCCTCCTTTAAGCCCTTGTAGCTAGTTCAAAATGCAGCTGCCCGAATCGTAAGTAAACATTTTCAGCATAATACTAACTTCTCTTCACTGGCTATCCATTAAATTTGGCTTTGATTTCAAAATACGTCTCCTCATGTATAAGGCTTTAAATGGGCTTATATCTATCTTAAGGACCTCAAACATAGTTATATTCGCCAACAATCTCTTCCCTCCCAAAACGCAGGACTGGGTGAAAGTACTACAGGTGGCCCCTCTCCTATGGAACAACATATCCACTGAACTTTGGGGGAGCAGACTGTCTCTACCTTTAAGTCTGTGTTCATATCCTTCCCTTACAGGGACATGGTTTGGTGTTCACATGGATCATAGAGTCTGTGGTGGACTGAGTGGTCATTGCTGTCACTGCATCATGGAATGGGAGCTCTGTGTTTAAGGTGCTCTACCCCTGGTCTGATGTTGACTGCCTTACGATCACCCTTGTGGCTGTGCCGGCCCTATGCCCTTCGTCTCTTTGATATGCCGCCCCAGTGGTAGTCTGCTGGGTTTTCCTAATTGAACATGAGCATCTCTTTCTCCCTCCTCCTTTCCTGATTATCTGTTTTTTTTACTCCTGCCATTTTTAACACTAATCAATGCTTTGATTTTTTCTGTCTTCACCCCCAGACTCCTGTCTAGAGCCATAGCTGAGGCACTATAATATGGCTTCTGGCTTAGCTGTCTGCCATCCTGCCTGTCCTGCTCTCCTTGTGCTAAGAACTTGTATTTGTCTTTGTTATTATTTATGTTTTTTTTTTTTTTTTTACAATTACTATATGTGTAAGTATGGTTCATATAAATCATTATTCTTTATATTATGCTGCACTCTTTTTGTTTGACTCTTTGTCTGCCCAGTTCTGGCCAGAAGCCGATGGGCTCACCCTCCTCACAGAGCTGGGTTCTGTTAAAAGGTTTCTTCCTGTTTGTCAAGGAGTTTTTTCTTGCCACTTTGTTTCCTTGTCAGGCCTGGGCTCAATTGTAAAGCTGCTGTTTGTTAACCTTTGTTGTAAAAAAAAGGCTATATGCGTGAAATTTAACTGAACTGAACTGAGTGATTATTGAGGAAACAAATGGCCTATATCAGTGAGTGCAAGAGAAAGTGGGAGAGCATAAACTGCTGCGCGACACCAAAAACTTGCATAGATTTGAACTTTTTTGCCTGTCGCCATAAGTGGAGTGCAAAGCACAAATGTGTAGTGTAGTGCATACCCATTTCAGCCAGACTGGCATTTTGTTGCGGAACTATCAACTGTATAATTAAGGTGTAACTCTTATACGTTGTCTATCTTAACTTCCACCCATTCTCATGCCCTATTGTAGAAACCTTAATTCAAACGGAGAACTAGCACTAATTCAGTGGTTAAAACGCATAAGAAATTGTGTGGTTTCTTTAAAGTTGGCTATATTATCTCTCTCCTACAATATACCATACCACTTTAAATAGGCTATATCACAATTATCAGAAAAATATATATTTACATAGGCCTACAATGCAGGGTATTTCCCTAAGTGTTTAAAAGTTTTTATTGAAATCCTACGAACAAAGGTGTTCGCCCAGATGGAGGAATTTCATGTCAATTTCATGTCAGTTAAATGCTAGGGAAAATACCATAGGCAATACTAATTTATTGTCAGTTGCCAAAAACTTTGCAAGATTTATAATAATACGATACAAGTTATAATACAAAAATAGATACAAACTAATGTTTTATTCAATCTAAAATCCATTTTACCCATTTTCTGTATTGGAGGTTGTGGGGAAGGAGGAAGGACTTTGGCATAGCCTGTTCTCCATTTCATTACTCTGCGTTTTCCCCTTTAAGCATGTCACACCACACACAACTGAGCATGTCTGCTGGGCACAAATATTACACTCCTAGGTTCTTTAGTAATCCTCACAGACTACTACTGGACACACTGTCTCCACATATTACAACTGTGACACAGGCGAGAACTGCAGCTCTGACGCTCACTTGCTATGGACAACCAAAGACAAAGTGCATCTGACAGACAAGCTCTCAGGGTGGAGAACCATCAATGGCTTTAGCAATAAGCTGTGCTCCAGTGAACATGCACCATAAGTCAGTCACCTGATCTGAATCCAACTGAACATGCATTTCAATTAAACTCAATTCAATTTTATTTGTATCGCGCTTTTCACAACAAGTTGTCACAGAGCAGCTTTCCTATACTAAAAAGAAAACTTAAGGCAAATAGCCCCTGAAACAAGAAGAATGACTCCAGTACTGGTCTGTCAGAGCATCACCAGAGAAGATACTCTCTTCAGCCGCGTTACTGTGGGTCACACACCTCAAGCAGTCACTGCATACATAGGATATGCAACAAAGTACATTACATTAATATGTTCTTAATATCATGGTGCCCTGAAAAGGGAGGGGCATATATAAAACATTGAAAAGTGCTGTAATTTCTACCTGGTCTACTACTAAAACAATATGTATGAACATCGCTTTAACAGAAGAAGAGTCTACAAGTTTATCCACAGATAACTGCTTGATTATAAATCTAAAATTGTGGAGTGCAGAGTCAAATCAAGAAAAATTGTGTCAAAACATCATAGAGTGCTGTACATACACAAATACACACACAGTGAAGCCTCAGACCTATAGAGTGGTCTATTGAGCCTCCCAAAGGCCCCACAATTCAACTCACTTTATAGAAATGGCACCACAAAGCTTTCAGTGATTTCATTATAATTTCTAAAAAAGTGACAGCTGAGAAGGTGTAAATGACCAGAAAGCAACCAAGCTTCAAAACTGTACAATATCATCCTTATATATGAAATATTAAAAACATTTTTTAATTACTGATATTTTAACACTAATAATGTTAACTGAACATTTTCTCTGAAATTTCATTGCAATTTGCTTTTATACTCGTAATATGCCCTTGTATTTGGTTCACTGGTGTAGGTACAGTAATTTGTAAAACTATGTATATTTTACTATTGCGCCGAATTGATTGGACATGTCCATTTAACATCATCAATTCTAGCAGACCTGCACAGGCGTAAGGGCACGATAGAAATTGTTTATTTTCTCCTGCTGATTAAGATCCCCTTTGTGTACAGAACAGAGTAAGATATAGTGATTGTAATGGCTAGCCAAATTTCATTTTGCGCTAGCTTTCTGGTTGATGTTAGCTACCGAGCTGTGCTATGTACCAGCGCTCTGGTTGACATTAGCCAGCGAGCTGTTCTTTGCACCTGTTGCTTTGTGTGTAACCTCAAAGTGATTGAGCAGGTACTGCAGCTGCAGTTATCCTGAGCTGCCATTCCTTCGCACGGGCAGGGCAAGCTGCTTATCGGCTTCCCCCTGGTCTGAGGCGCTGCGTGCGATCGTGCAGAAGCTGATTGATTTCTTTGTTACTAAATTCCTTAATCTGAGGTCATCCCGAAATGGACGAAACAACATATATTTTTCTGCAGCTATTCAATCACAGGTGGGCGGCCATATTATCTTGACATTGTATGCCCCATGGAAGATCATAGCAGTAGCTCACAGTGATACATACACAGCAGCTACAGTATTTTATGAGCTGATTATATTTAAAATGATTATATTTTAAAAGCTCAAAAGTTGCAATTCAAATGTATGTATGACTGATACATTGTAAAGTAGAAAGAGTGTTTCATTTAGCAACCCATCTAACATGATGCAGGGAGCATGCATATGTGTGTGGAGTGTTCTTCTCTGATGTTGCAGGGAAGTACCCCATTCCCTCTGACACTGACCTGACCATCACAGCTCATTAAATATCCTGATGCTAAACTATCAAAAATTATTTACAGTTGATAATTTTACTGAATAGTTCTTTGGTCCTTGTTCATATTTATATTGCGGGAAATTTTACATGTACTCAGGCATTAAAAGTCATACTGAAGCACCGTAATTTAAATTTTGACACACCCTGCAATCTGTGACACACTGTTATCATTGCTTACGATCTCCCTTTAGTGTAACACTATTGTTTGTTAGTGCCAAAAGCTGGAAAATTAATAAACAGGAAATTTGTATTCATTTTTGAACTAACAGGTTTAGCCAAGTCGGTCTACTTCACACAATATTTTCTCACAGCAGATTTCTGAAAATAAGACTTTTCACATGAGCAGCTGGATACTCTTCAGAGTGATGGAGGGCATAACTTTATTTATATATAGTAAGTGACTTAAGGAACTTTTCACGCGACAGCATGTCACTGCACAACAACATATTAATGAAAATGCAAGGCAAGAACTTAAGTCTAAAGCTTTTTCTAACTATATATGTTTGTATGTATATATGTATAGCTGGAGGTCTAAATAAAAAAAATAGCAATGAAAATTTGCAATTAAAGTCGCAAAATTAGCAATGAATTTGTCATATGTGTACCATTATTTTTTTGTCATGTCAGTGTGAGCTATAAGTGTTCACAATTAGGTACAGGAAAAAAATCTTGATTGCATTTACAAATCCTGTCTTAATGCATTTACTCAATAACTCATAACCTAATCCTACAGGGCAGTTGCTCATGTTTCAACACAACGGTCCGTGGTTCTACAAGGGTCTATTGCTCATAATCTCATGAGAGTATCTTTGGTACTATATGGATCCCTTAACTATCTGTTGTATAATATTGAACCACTAACTGTTATACTGTACCAAATGGTTTGTTAATGGTTCTATTTAATACCAAAATTACATCATATCAAAATGATATCGTATGTTTCCATATATCTAAATAACCTTTTTGGAGACCTATTTACAACATTTAAGAATATACTCACAGCACCAACATGAGCAGGAATGTGAGATGTAAAAAACGCAACCACGACATCCCTGATATTGTTATCCTGAGCACTGCTTCATTTTCATGCAGCACATTACGGTAACATTTTACAATACTGAGACATTTCTCAGGCCCCTCTTCTAACGTGCGAGGTTTGGGTGTAAAAACAATGACAAGGTTATGCACAATCTGTACAAAATCTTACATAATCCCCCATAGCGTATCATTAATATAACACAATTGTACATGTGATTAACACAGCGATGAGCAACATCTGGAGCGCTGCACTCCCCATGGTTACGCGCACCCACCGAGGTGTGCAGATGTAATCGTTGCAAAAAAAAAAAAAAACCACTGTCTTTTTAGCAAGGAAAAACCAGGCGCATAAAACTGAGCTTACAGCCAGCCGTTATTTGATAATTCTAGCTAGCTAAGATGTAATACCCAACTACATATATTTACATGATTTGCGCAGAGGTTAAATCCCCCTCTACCGATGTTAGCTGCCTGCTCTCTGAAGACGTTTCCTCGGCATCTTCTTTTGTTTCCGGCTCTCTTTGTACGTGGAACCAACAGCTGGAATGAATACCCAGTGCACACCCTCCTTCCCCTTCTCTCTCTCACGTTCATCCCCTACAGGACCATTTTCTTGCTCTGTGTAAGTGAAACATGTTCTCTGTAACAATCAAATTGGATTTTCCAAAAAAAGAAAGGATACCTTTTTGTAATTCTTGCCCAACCAAACGCGGACATTGTCGAACTGCGAGACTGTGTCAGACGCCTCAAAATATTTTACATTCGGCCCGCCGTCTTTCTTCCGCACCGCCATCTTTGCCTGCAGAGAAAAGTCGACCTCGGCCGCCTTCTGGTGGGCGTTTCTAAGCACTACAAGTGCCTGGCCAGATTTAGATTTACATTGAAGATTTCTAACAAGACCGTTTTGGATCTATACTTGCGAGTAACACGGCTGTATACATTTGGCTTTTGAGCCAACATGTTGTTTAGAGTTGTAATGTTAGGATAAAGTTACAGTTACATCACAAGCCCTCAAACTATACAATAGTGTTGTGAGGACATCCATATAAACGTTAATTTTATTACATGTACTTTTATATATGTGTATACACTATATGCTGTATATATGTGTTTATTAGGGGTTCAAGCAGCAAAGCTGCTGAAACCCTATTGTATTTGTTCAGATTTTTATTTATTTATTTATTTATTTATTTATTTTTCATCCCTAAAAGTGTTTGCTAGAGCTACCAAATTTGGTAAATAGGTTCCAATTTTCACCCACTAAAAAAAAAAAAAAGCCTTGATTGGCCACATGATATAGACAGCCACAACACTTTTTGGGCTATAACCATTGAACCATTTGAGGTAGAATCAAAATTCTTTATTGGCCTGATTCCCTGGCTCCAGCTGAACGATAAAGCCTCTTGGACCAAACTGATGCGCCGTATTGGATTTCCACCATTTTTGAATTTCGGCCATTTTTTTTTTTTGTAAAACATTTAAAATGTATCTCCTCCTAGGCAACTTGTTCAATTTGCAAGAAATTTGATATACAGCATCTTTCAACCAATGTCTTTTAACCCAGTTTAAAGAAAGTTTCTAAAAGATGTGGCTGCAGTAAGCCAATAAATTGTGTGGGTTGATATATATGCCTTGGTCAAAGGTCCAACTAAAACCTATAAGGACAACATAAAAGTTGAAAAAACATGGCCCCCTTAACCCATTCAAATACCAGCTGAGCTGCTTGAACCCTTAGACTTAGAGTATATAAACATGTAGAGACCGCGACTCCTAAATATGTCAATGGAGGCAACCCCAGAACCAGGAAGTGTAATTTTGGCCACCCATTGCGGATGCGCAGTGTTCTCCTGTGTCACATGTTCAAAGTATTTCCCTACTCAATAGCCACAGCGTCCCCAAACCTCACCACACTCACTATTTAATTTACATTTTAGTTGCCAAGTATAAATTACAGCCACTATTGTCTTAAATAAATGGCACAATACCATACTTAAATGTTCCTAAATTTTAATTAGTTTTCACAATTAGCCACAAAAAATAATAGTGAAAACGCATATGCTAGGCTATAGGATTAAATTAAATATAAAAAGGGAGGTGTAGGACAGGTCATGAAAGGTGAGAATCGCATTTACAAGTCATACAAAAACAATGTACTTTTTCATTACTTTTGTAATTTTGTACTATTTACAAAATTATTCTCACCCAGACATCCTAAGCATGATTTGCACCGATCTCCACAACCCAAAATATAAAAATATACGACGTAACCTCCTGCCAACGACTTGCAGGTTGTTTTAAATGATTTTAATAGAGAACACAAATTCGTTAAAAACTAAACAAGCATATATAAACAGTCTTTATTAATGCAATCATAACGGTAATTGTTCTCGTTTTGGTATACTTTCCACAAGACATGTACAAAGATTCTCCTTCCCTGTAATAAGCTTTCCTGCCTGTCAAGCCTGCAACTGAGGCCAGCAAGCTAAACTATTTCCAAGTTTCTCATATCCAGCTCTGTGTATGCCATAGGCATACAAATATGACACCACAGCATTTTTGGAGAAACAAAAATGTCTGCATCTTTTTATGTACATTGTAAATAAACTGGCAAACTTATGGAATATAATGTCTTGACTATCAACTTTATTTTGAGCTAAGTTTGAATATCATTATATGAGGATAAATATGTATTATTATTGAAATATTATTATTATGCATTAGTATGGGTTATTATGATGATGATGATGATTATTATTATTATTATTATTATTATTATTATTATTCCATAGGAAGAAAATGCCTGTTGGACAAAAACAATGTGCCATATTTGATTTTCTGTCTGTACAGTCTCACCAATTTGCAGAAAATGTGGTGTTCAGCATCTATTCATGAGTTTTGAAGATCCAGAACATTATGAAATTATCCACATGAAAGTTCATGGTTGCACTTAGCTAATGAATTTTGTTGATGGAACAAAATTTAGTGTGAATCTGTCAAGCAAACAATTTGTCATAACCTCTAAACTAATTACCTGCTGAAACTGGAATTTGCACACAACTTAGTCAGAGATAAGGGGCCAACTTTCAGTTCTCAGCTTAGGAATTGGAAGCTAAGTCGCCCTCTGGTGGTATCTGAGATGTCTCGCAAAGGCATTCGTTCGCCATTCATTTCTGACAGTGTATTAAAAATATCTTTATCTTTATTTATCAGTATATGCAGATTATGAAGGTTGTTTAATATATTTTAACAATACACAGACAAAGAAATCAATATTTTTATTTCCCAGAAAATGCTCTGATTTCACATCGGTAATGTCTAGTGACATGCGCAGAGTAGGGGTGCGAGAAATGATTCTGAGCTCCTGCACCTATCAACTTTAATCTACATTTTTCTGACCTCTGATTGTCATTTTTATATTTTTCTGATCCTTCTCTACTACCTGACAATGTCAGGCAAAGAAGGTAGCACTGTCACATATGAAACATCACCAGGAACTTTGTGAGGTGCAAGATGGAAGCTTTTGTGACTGTGGTTATCCATCACAGCTAGCTAGAAGGCATGATGATAGAAACCACTGAGTGCTGGGTGGAGGTAATGTACTATACGATATTACACTTGCAATACTATATTAATTCAGCATCCACTTATGAAGAGCCACTACTATATGCAAATAGATTAGCAGACATTAAACTTACAGTAAATGATACATATACAACTATTATTGTAGTGCGTGTCTACTCTGTGTCATACGGTCGAATGTGACTGCCCA
Source organism: Albula glossodonta (assembly GCA_019788955.1). Classification (NCBI taxonomy): domain Eukaryota; kingdom Metazoa; phylum Chordata; class Actinopteri; order Albuliformes; family Albulidae; genus Albula; species Albula glossodonta. The sequence continues at coordinate 1,022,138 of JAFBMS010000124.1, forward strand.
TTTGGTAGAATAATTATGGTAAGCTGGAGAACACGTAATGAAGTTGAGTTGAGTGGACGCTCAGTGAACTGCTGAGGGAATCAAATCTAACATTGGTTAGCGCAACAGACATCTGCAGGGCCGCAGAGCGAATGCGCATAATGGGGACTGTGAAATGGGATAGTGAAGTACATGCAATTGGCAATGCTGCAAAAGCAACGACTCACTCCAACCCCTAGCCATTCAAGTCAGCGCGTGCACAGTGCAATGAAGAAACACAGCACAAGAAAAGCATGGAGCAGTAAAAATGTGTAACAGATTTGGAGCAACGCATGATCCGAAAGCATGTCCTGCATATGGAACGAAAAGCAGAGCTTGCGGGAAAGAAATTACACAAGAATGTGCAAGGCAGAACCTGTACAAACGATAGAGACTGTTGACTCACTTTTCTTGGACACTATAGAATGCACACAGACAGATGCATTGAGTAGAGTTGGTGAAGCATGGCACAAGACAATGACAGTAAGAGGGGCAACAATTAAATTCAAATTGGACACCAGTGCAGATGCAAATATTCTGCCACTGAAAGAGATCCATAAACTCCTGGGTAGTGTGCGGCTGAGGCCGACAGAGACTGTGCTGGTAGCATATGGAGAAACAAGAAACAAATCTGCTGGCTGTGCTCACCTGAAATGCAATACTAACCGTTCAGGGTCCAGGCTGTTGTTTTTTTGTCACCAGGTGACCAACACGTCCAATACTTGGGAGAGCCGCATGTGAGAAGTTGGACCTGGCCAGGTGTATTGACACTGTCAAAGTCAAGTCTCCTGCAACCAAAAAGGATCTTCTGAAGCAGTTTCCAGAGGTATTCCAGGGACTCAGGCAATTTCCGGGTGAGGATGACATTAATATAGACACAAACATAACCCCAGTGGTCCATGGATGCCAAAAGATTCCATTTGTATGGACAAGCTAAAGGAGACGTTAGGTCAACTTGAAAAGGCTGATGTCATTACCTGAGTCACTGATCCAACCAAATGGGTCAATAGATCATTGGTCATAACTGACAAGAAAAATGGCACTCCCGGGATGTGTCTGGGTAAAACTGGCTAACTGCAAACTGGCTGGTAAGATGCTGATTACCATACTTGACGAGAAAGATGGCTATTGGCAAATCAAACTAGACAAGCCATCGTCACTTCTATGCACATTCAATTGTCCATGGGGTGGCTTCAGATTCAACCACCTATCTTTTGGCATAAAATCAGCCAGCGAAGTCTTCCAACAGAAGAACAGCGAGGCATCAATTAATCAATCAATCAACTTTTATTTGTATAGCGTATTTAACACACATTTGCCACAATATGCAGTCCTGGATTGGGTATCAGACTGTGGTTGTGCCATAGGTCAGACGACATAAATGGTGGAGACTGGGCAGCACTTGAACAAAAGGCCGGACGACAACGATGGCACAGACCGCAGACATGGAGAGACAACACCAAATTAGGCAGTTAGGAGAGTGCATTGGATTGCAGCAGTGACAGAGATCAGGGGTTCTACAAACTGATGACACAGGGGTCCACATTTGGCAATAATGATGGCATTCATGTGATAGTGGATGACATCATAATCGCTGCAGCTGATGAAAAGGAGCATGCGTCAATCCTTCAGAAAGTGATGCAAAGAGCAAAACAACTGTAAGTTTAACACTGACAAAGTGCAATACAAAGTCACTGAATTGAAATATGTGGGTCAGGTGATCAACCCCAAAGGCATCAAGCCTAACAAAAACAAAGTGGATGCGCACATGCCAGTACCAGACGACCGCAAGAGTTCGCAAAGGTTTTATGACAAAGTACCGGTCACTGTATACAGTATCCCCAATGAAGCAGGTGTGACTGCACCTCTGAGGTTGCTACTGAGAAAGGACATGCAATGGGTGAGGTCACATGACTAAACACAATCAAGCAAGCACTAACTGAAGCTCCAGTGCTAAGGTTCTTTGACCCCAGAAAGCCAATCATACTGCAAGCTGACGCATCAAAGGATGGCCTAGGCCTGCTGCAGGAGGGACAACTGGTCACATATGCATCGAGAGCTCTGACTGATGCAGAGATCAAAAAGGAACTGCTCGCTGTAGTTTTTGCTACTCAAAAATTCCACCAGTTCATGTTTGGAGCACCAGAAACTGTTCAGACTAACAACTTCAACACTATGATCTGCACATTACGTACATACCAGGAAAAGACATGCTCATTGCAGACACCCTATCTAGAGCATTCAGAGATGTGGAAACACAAGACAAGTCCACAGCCATGGAGGAAAGAGTAGTATATGCGCTTGAAACTACTGTGGCAGTAGGAGAAGAAATGCATGAGGAACTGAAAGTGGCTACGAGTGAGGATGCAAAACTACAAAAGCTGCTGAAAGCACTCCAAGAATGGTCACAGCATAGAAAACAGGTGGAACCAGAGCTGCAGGTCTACTAGCCAATCAGGCACACCATCAGACTCAGTGGGGAGGTGCTAATGATGTGTGACAGATTCTTCATTCCCAGGAAGCTGAGACCAATGATGCTATAGAGGTTACACTTAGCCCACCAAGGAGTGCACGTACAAGAGAACAAGCACCCAAATACTTGTACTGGCCAGGTATGTTAGTCGACATAAAGCAGATGGTAGACAACTATCTGCTCTACCTGTCAACAGCACCTGCTTAAGAGCCAGAAAGAGCCACTGAAAACACATATAAAGTAGGGGTGGACATTTTCGAATTACATGGCAAGGCTTTTCCCCTCACTCTACTTCTCAAAGTGTCCTGAAGTCGGGCAAATTCATGACAAGATGGCACACACAGTTATGGCAAAGCTCAAAGGTTTGTTTGCACGGCATGGCGTTCCAAATGAAGCGGTCAGCGATCATGTGCCGTTTGCCAGTGCTGAAATGCGACAATGCCAGAGGTATGGGGGGTATGAAATGGACGTTCTCAAGTTCAGGCTATCCGAAATCCAATGGGATGGCAGAGAGGACAATCAGTACCATCAAACACATGCTAAATAAAATGGAACAGACTAAGACAGATCCTCACCTCACCCTGCTGACATTGAGAAATACTCCTGTGACTGGACTAGGGCTCTCACCAGCCAAGATGTGAATGGGCCACATCCAAAGGAGTACTCTTCCAGTAGCTTCTGATTTGCTTAAACCTAAGCACCCCACAAATGTCCAGCAAAGGTTAGTGAGACTGAAACAGAAGCAAGAACAGCACTATAATCAACATGCAAAATCCCTCTCTGTGCTCAAACCAGGAATGTCAGTAAACATGGAGACTCAACAAGAATGGAAACCTGTGCGAGTGGAGCGAAGCACATTTGCCATGCAGGAGCATCTGTTCAGTCAATGGGAGTCAGTGGCTGCTGCTCTTTCCATCCTGGACACAGAGGTTGCTTCCTTGTTGAAAGAGCCAAGACACATTCCAAGACACAGCAGCCCCAACACCATCCCCCTCCTGGTCAGCTTCAGCAGCTACACTGTCAACCTCAGCCATGGCAGAGGAACAACGTTCCCTTAACAGCAGTACTGGGCTAGGAAATCTAACACCTACCCTACCCGTTCCAGCTAGCACAGAAGTATCTGTGTATTCTTGCAGCATCTATGTCATGCTAACGTATGATTTCCAAAACTGGAGACCTCGTAAATAAAAGGAGGAGCAGACTTAGTCCCAGCACAATTGGGAAAATTCTGTTACTTAATAAAAATGTTTTCGGCCAAGTACATGTGCACCATTTACCTGGGGAAGTGATGGCACAGGATGCATTGTGGGAAGAATACAAGCCAGACGAGGGAGTGTAATGCTTTGGGCAATGTTCTGCTGGGAAACCCTGGATCCAGGCATTCATGTGGAAGGCAATTTGACAAGCGCCACCTACCTAAACATTGTTGCGGACCAGGTACACCCCTTCTTGGCTATAGTATTCCCCGATGGCAGTGGCCTCTTTCAGCAGGATAAAGAACCCTGCCAAACTGAACACATTGGGCCTCATTTACCAAACGTGAGCCGAACGAATTTGATTGTAAATCGTTTGTAAACGCATTCACGCAAACGATTTGGGATTTATCAAAGTTTTCATATATCAGTTCGTTGGATCCGAAGAGATTTCACGAGTGCTCCAAACTCTGTGTTGTATGCGTAAATGGAAAAATATGGCAGTAAAGCATGTTTTTGTTTTTTTGCTGTTATTCCATTCACTCATCTTTTATTTGGATTAAAAATGATTGGCAAATTATTTGATAGTAATATAGTAATATTATATCAGTTCAAATTGTTATATAAAATCACTGTTGCATTCAACATTAAATCAGGTGATGCTTCATTTGTGTAATCCTGATTAATCAAATTAATTCTTCATTTTAATTTTACATGAATTCCATAAAACACGTGAACATGCCTGGTTTCTCTAAGAAAAACTTAAGCAGACAACACATCTCTAAACAGTGCAGAAACAGGACTGTCATAATACAATTACTTTCTCATTTAATAAACATAGAAGCCTGGTGGCACAAGTAATGGCACAAATGTGCCCTTGTGGACTAGGCGTGTGAGGCACTTGCCGTACCTGACAAAAGCTACCTTTAATTCAAACACACTCTCTGAAAACACACTCTCCTGGTCCTCAAGGCAGAGAGAGGTCATTCGGAAGAGATAGGCGTTGAACATTCTCCTGATGTAATGTTTGCTCTCTGATTAGATTGGTTATAGCTGCCCAACCGGGGAGAAATTCAGCCCTGATATAACAGCATTTGGGACAGCATGGGAAACACAGCAGATGGCTTGGATAACAGCCTGAAGAGATACATTTTGTGAAAAAAAAAAAAAACATTTTAACCCCCATTATTAATACTGGATGAAAACGTTAACTAGTGAGGGCCGCATTTACTGACCCAGAAAAACAACCTAAACAAACAAGTTGATTTTTGAAAGTTCCTAACAAATCAGACAAGATGCTAAACTGTGCTCAGTTTAGCTGGATCTTGCATGTCTGCTAGAGAGAATGCACCCCTTGCTCATAATATGCAATATGTAAGAGTGACATATTAATGAATCTGAACAAAGATAAAATAAATATAAAAAATATGGGGAGTGTGACTTTTAACCTTCCTCGCACACACCATGAATACATTTAAGTTATGACCAAGAACCCAACTGATTTATGCCTGTTTACTTTATATAGGCTATTTCTTATATGCAATTATGATTATATGTGTCTGTTCAGAAGTTAAAAACATTCATTGAAATAATCTACATGTTGTGTAATGAGCAAAAGTGGACAACAGTAGTGTAGACTACGTTAATTTACATTACCTTATAGACATCATACAGACACTCTTATCCAAGGCGTCTTACACCTCAAAGTGCAAGTAAGTCAAGGATGAAAGTGCTAAAAGTGAAAGAGAGGGGTAAAAGTCTCAAGTGTCAGAAGGGATAGCATAAGGATAGACAACCATAAACACAATAGCAAAATTAGATCACGACTAGCACTTTAGACGATAGCTAAATAGAAGAGCTAGGGCAGGATGGGGAGAGGTGCATCTTCAATCTACACATGAAGGTGGACAGACTTTCTGCTGTTCTGACTGAGGACCCGCCAGGCTTGCCGATGACGCAGACTGGAGTGGGCGGGCAGGTGTGTAGGCTCTGACGATTTTTTGGAGATAGGATGGGTTGCTCTTATCTGTGATCTCCTTTATATCCCTGTACCTCCCTTGATTACTCCTCTCCCTGGGTAGAGCTCTCTGTGATCACTCCTCTCCCTTTATTACTCCTCTCCCTGAGTAGAGCTCTCTGTGATCACTCCTCTCCCTTTTTTACTCCTCACCCTGTGTAGAGCTCTCTGTGATCACTCCTCTCCCTTTATTACTCCTCCCCCTGAGTAGAGCTCTCTGTGATCACTCCTCTCCTTTGATTACTCCTCTCCTGTAGTTTTGCTCTCTGTGGTCACTCCTCTCCCTTTATTACTCCTCTCCCTGAGTAGAGCTCTCTGTGATCACTCCTCTCCCTTTATTACTCCTCTCCCTGAGTAGAGCTCTCTGTGATCACTCCTCTCCTTTGATTACTCCTCTCCTGTAGTTTTGCTCTCTGTGGTCACTCCTCTCCCTTTATTACTCCTCTCCCTGAGTAGAGCTCTCTGTGATCACTCCTCTCCCTTTATTACTCCTCTCCCTGAGTAGAGCTCTCTGTGATCACTCCTCTCCCTTTATTACTCCTCTCCCTGAGTAGAGCTCTCTGTGATCACTCCTCTCCCTTTTTTACTCCTCTCCCTGTGTACAGCTCTCTGTGATCACTCCTCTCCCTTTTTTACTCCTCTCCCTGAGTAGAGCTCTCTGTGATCACTCCTCTCCTTTGATTACTCCTCTCTTGTAGTTTTGCTCTCTGTGGTCACTCCTCTCCTTTGATTACTCCTCTCCTGTAGTTGTGCTCTCTGTGATCACTCCTCTCCTTTGATTACTCCTCTCCTGTAGTTGTGCTCTCTGTGATCACTCCTCTCCTTTGATTACTCCTCTCCTGTAGTTTTGCTCTCTGTGGTCACTCCTCTCCTTTGATTACTCCTCTCCTGTAGTTTTGCTCTCTGTGGTCACTCCTCTCCTTTGATTACTCCTCTCTTGTAGTTTTGCTCTCTGTGGTCACTCCTCTCCTTTGATTACTCCTCTCCTGTAGTTGTGCTCTCTGTGATCACTCCCCTCCTTTGATTACTCCTCTCCTGTAGTTTTGCTCTCTGTGGTCACTCCTCTCCTTTTATTACTCCTCTCCTGTAGTTGTGCTCTCTGTGATCACTCCTCTCCTTTGATTACTCCTCTCCTGTAGTTTTACTCTCTGTGGTCACTCCTCTCCTTTGATTACTCCTCTCCTGTAGTTGTGCTCTTAGTTATTACTCCTGTCCCTGAGTGCTTTCTATGAACAATCAGTGCTGCCTGATCCGAGTAATTCTCCAATAATGGAAATACCATGGTTGTAGGTGACTATTGAGCAAGACTATTATATCAGCTAGATCATGCTAATATTTTTAGGCTGGCTGTAATCATACTATAATCGTAATTGTTCTAAAAACATTTTCCAATGTATTTAAGACAATATATTTACAACGCATTTTTTTTACAATATTAAAATGTAGTTCTGGATAGGTTATATTTAGTGTAGGTATAAATGAGAAAGATGATAATTCTGAAATGAGTGTCAGGTTTCCGTTGTATTTTATAATATTACAAATTTATATTCCAGCAGCTGACCATCCACTATGCATATTTGTCAATGTAGATGGGCTACTATTACTGGCTAGACATCAAGCTCTCATCATTATACTGGATTTTCAGAAACTTTAACCTGGTAATTATCAGGACAGATATGCAACTCGAACCATTATATTTATATATCTTATAACTTTGTTCAGTTTTCTTGTGCAGTTATATAAAATATTTGAAATTGTGGATGCAAGAATTGTTGAAATTGTGGATGCAAGAATTGTTTAAATATTTGTATCAAGGAAATGTTACCAGTAATTTTGTGCGTAATATTTGAAATATTTCCTCTGTGAATTTGTGACACCACAGAAGTGTTTTTTGTAACTTTGACAGAGCTTGGGACAATGATTTTCACTGAATCTTCAGCCCAGGGTTCATTGCAGATTTAAACTCCATATTCCTTCATTTCTTTTTTCGTTTTTAAAAAGAATACAGGAGCGGCCATGGCGATTAATGCTGCTGCAGCTGGCTGCATGACTCCAGGTTATTTTTATTTTCTTCAGAAGCGCTTTGATGAGCAGGTGCATATTTTCCCACTCTCCAGCCACGCTTTTGTTAGCTTTCTGTTCACCTGTTCTGCTGCTGTACTGTACCAGCACCAGAATGGAAAACAGGAAACATCTTGTACTGTAATTGTAATACACATCAGAATTCCCTAAAATTCTAAGCAATGCTCAGCATTGTTTACGAGTCATTTTTAGATTGAAAAAAATTATCATGATTCATGTGCTGAAGCAGAAAAATCAACTTAATACTGAACACAGCCCTGCTGCATATAATGTAATTCATATTGAACAAACTCTCATAAATTACACTGAACTGATTGGTTTGTTCACAGTGCTGAAGTGTTACAAATCTCAACTGTCAACAAATGAAGGTGTTTATTGATCAGTGTGTGATCAAACACACAGAGAAGTTGGATCTCACACTGTGAACTGTCATGGCCCTCGTATTATATCTGACTTTCACTCCGGAGGCATTGCCTGGCATATTTTTACGACTAATCATTTAAACCTATGTACCTTTTAAAAATATTGGTGGTTTTGCTTTTAGGACTATGGTTATAGGTTGCTCTTAAACAATTGTTTTTTTTTACTGTTTTTGTATGTAAAATTCAAGCATTTTTCAATATGATTCGAATTTCTAAAATTTCTATCTTTTGTGTACTTCTGCTCATCCTTTTTGCTTCAGTGATGTATTTGATGGACTGCATGCCATTAGCACTGTGTATTCTTTTCTCGTGCCTGCCAAATCCCGCAAAAGGAAAAATATAAATGAACGAATGAATAATAATATTAATGATATAATAACATTTGGTATCCATATTTATTTTATTGTAACATTCTGGTGAGGCCCACTGATTGGATGCCTGCTGAAGTGGGTGGGGTCTATCGGGGCTGTATGGCTCGTGATTAGCCAGGGCAGACCAATATAAAGCAGACTGTCCCACCGTGGGCTGTGCTGGTTTGGTGAAGCTACTCCATGATGAAAGCCGTCCTGCTCCTCTTAATCAGTGTGACCCTGCACACTCAGGGACACAGCAGTAAGTACTCCTGTCTTACTTTTACCTGTAAGGTTAGTGGACCTCCCTGGCCAAAACCAACAGACTATCCTGAGGGGTTTTTAAAACAAATTTTTCAACATTCATCCTGCAATTTTCTTTGATGTTGCTGTCTGATGCACATTCATCTCATTGAGATCATTCTTACATGTGACTTGTATTTGTGTATTTTTTGTTAAGAATCTTGATTGTTTGAAATATTGTGTGGATTGTGTGTCTCTATGTTAGTTGTACTATATGTGTGAGGACTCTGTATATGTGAATTTTTTGAAGAGGGATAATTACATTATTACAATAAAGTACATTATTAATGAGCCTGATGTAATCTGCACTCTTTCTCCACTGTGTGTAGACTCCTTGGACTCTTGCCAGTCTCGCTGTGGATATGGGACAGACCCAAACTTCAGCTGCCAGTGTAACTCTCCTTGTGAACGATATGGAGATTGCTGCTCTGACTACTACACCCTCTGCAAAGGTTCGATTCTGCTATGTCTCATAAGTCTTATATCTCCACATTTGTGTGACATTTTCGACCTTTCATTCACTCTGCACATATCAGGACATGCATCGGCATTGCCTGGAAATCATGTCATTTTCCTCAGTGAAAGGGGTTGAATTGGTTGGTGCTTATTCTTCCCTTGGTTATACAACAGTTACATTTATCATGATAAATCAAGTCCTCCTTTCACTTCACAAAAGGTCACTCCAGTTTGGTGAATGTGGCTAACCTGGTGCATTCAATTAAAAGTCAAAAGTAAAAAAAAAATGCCATTTACTATCTAAATTACAATAAAAATCCAATGTATATCACTTTGAACAATTTAATTTTAGACAGAAATAATAATAATAATAATAATAATAATAATACAAGGGTCAAGCAAAAATAATACCCAGGTTTGGGTATATTTAATGGCTATGTGTACTAGGCATGGATTTTTAAGGAGTTTTTATTACAAAGTAAAATATTAGTAAGTATAATACAAGGTGACAGAAACCCATTTAGCTCATATCTCTATTCATAATCGGTTGCCCGGTCTCTGTAGGAGGGTGAAATGTCTGCACAGAGTTTTGAATGTCAGAACAGATTATTGTGAATATTTTTCAATATATCTCTATAGCATCGCCATGTAGTTTGATTTGGCTAATGTTTTAGCTTGATGTTGCTGCCATAGTACATAGTACGTTTCACCACTTTAAGTCAAATGGTTTGCTTGTATGCATATTTATGAAAAGCCACATCTAGTGCAACTTCGTTGGCTTCTAATTCAGCCATCTTTTGAGATACCCAATAGAAAAGCAAAGAATTGGGCTTATGTCCAGGTGGCACACATTAGGATGGGCATTTGGGGAGCCAGTGTGAGCCCTGTGACTGTGTGTTAAAGTCTCAGCCGCACCATTACAGGCTGTGGCCAGACGTGTGCACTGGTATAGGCCTGTAGATGCACAGTCTAAGCATACACTAACTTTGTCATCCTCTAACAACATAAGCAGTATGCAGTTGGTGATCAGTCTGTAGTTTGGAAAGAAGTAAGACCTTGTCAAGTGATGAGAAGTGTTGTTTTAAGAGCTATTCAAAATATTCAAAAAAACAGAAAATCTAATATGGTGGACTTATAGGTCTTTGAGGCATAACCTGGAAATGGAGAGAGGGACCTGTGGGAAAATATGTTGTGTGTTTCTGTCCAAAGGGTCATGGGGCCTGGCTTTATAGTAACCCAACTCGGAAAAAGTTGGGACGATATGGAAAATGCAAAAAAAAAGAAAGCAGTGATTTCAAAATTTACTTTGACTTGCATTTCATTGCAGACAGTATGAACAAGATATTTCATGTTTTGTCTGGTCAACTTAATTTCATCTATAAATATACATCCATACCTGCCATTCAGGCCTGCGACAGATTCCAAAAAAAAGTTGGGACGGGGCAATTAAGGCCTTGTAATGAGGTAAAACAATTAAATAATGATGTGATTTGAAACAGGTGATGTCAACACGTAATCGTAATCATGATTTGGTAAAAAAAAAAAGCAGCATCCAGGAAAGGCCTAGTCCTTTAGGAGCAAAGATGGGCCGAGGATCGCCAGTTTGGCAACAAACGCATGAGAAAACTATTGAAATGTTTAAAACCCAAGAAAGATAGGATGGATATTTCACCCTCTACGGTGTATAACATAATTAAAAGATTCAAGGACCCCGGTGGAATTTCAGTGCGTAAAGGGAAAGGGCGCAAGCTGAATAACTGTGATCTCTGATCCCTCAGTCGGCACTGCATCAAGAACCGTCATTCATCTATAAGCGATATAACCACATGGGCCCAGGGTTACTTTGCAAAACCTTTGTCAGACACATGTAGTTACATGCGCAACTGCCAGTTAAAACTTTACTGTGCCAAAAGGAGGCCTTATGTTAACTGTGTCCGGAAGCGCCGTCGACTTCTCTGGGCTTGGAGGCACCTGGGATGGACCATCACACAGTGGAAATATGTATTTTGTTCAGACAACTTAGTATTTCATGTCTTTTTTTGAAGAAATGGATGCTGTGTGCTCTGGATCAATGGAGAAAAGGATCATCCAGACTGTTACCTGCAACAAGTCCAAAAGCCAGGGTCTGTCATGGTATGGGGTTGTGTCATTGTCCTTTGCAAACGTAACTTACATTTCTGTGACGGCGCCATTAATGCCGAAAAATACATCGAGATTTTGGAGCAACAAATGCTGCCTTCAAGATGACATATTTTCCAGGGACATCCATGCATATTTCAACAAGGCAATGCAAAACCACATTCTGCGTACGTTACAAAGGCATGGCTCTGGAAGAAGAGGGTGCGGGTGCTGGACTGGCCTGCCTGCAGTCCCTACCTGTCCCCAATAGAGAATGTGTGGCGCATTTTAAAACGCAAAATGCAACAACGAAGACCGCGTACTGTTGCACACCTTAAGACTTGTTTGCAGGAAGAATGGGATAAAATTACACCTCAAATGTTTCATCGCTTGGAATCTTCAGTCCCTAAACGTCGTTTAAGTGTTGTGAAAAAGAATGGCAACATGACAAAGTGGTAAGTGCTTTACTGTCCATACTTTTTTGAAATATGTTATGAGAATCAAAATTAAGATGTGTTTATTTTGAACAAAAAACCTAATTTCTTGAGGAAAACATCAAATAATGTGCTGTTGTATTATTTTCAATGTAATACAGGTCAAAGATAATTTACAAAGCACTGTTTTCAGTTTTAATTTTGATTTAACATGCCGTCCCAACTTTTTCTGATTTGGGTTTGTAAATGTCAACATGTTGTTATGTGGACTGTAGCTTCACTAAGTGTCAAATCTACACACTACTAAAAGGATCCAAGAGTTCGACAATCTAAATAAACCTGCCAAGTTTGATAAGTCTTGGACCTGCCAGCAAAAAGTTATGTGAGATGAGAAAAAATCATTTCAAGCTGCACACACGCACGCATCCACAAAATCTTTGGTCCCTGAATCTATGTCACTTTGTCTTTGTCTTTAGGAATGACCAATAACGATACCAGATTTGACAACAGACAAACTTATGTACTGTGTCTGCACACTAAACAAGCCACCTCTTTAAAATCTCACCTATTGCATTCAGTTTCTACTGTATGAATGTAGCATAAGGAGAACATTTTTATGCGCAAGTTACCTCAAGAGCAGTTCAGCCAGCAAAGCATAACCGCATTAAGTAATGTTAACAATTCTTCTTCATATTATTATTAGTAGTATTATTATTATGATTGAAAATGTACATACAGATAAAGATCAGTGGCTTCATGTCTGCAAAACCTGGGCTATGTTATGGAGAATACACATGCTTTTAATAGCACCTGAAAACATAATTTGAAAAATTGACTTTATGATCATGGCAAATATACATGTATGTATGTATAATATGAATACACTATGGCAGGAGTGATTAAAAATGAAATGTGTCTCCATATATGGCACAGAGTTGAATTGAACTGCCTGCTTGTAAAAACAAATAAGCCATCTCCATGGTTACTGAAATGTCCTTTTTGCTGCGAGCGAACACGTGCTTAGGAACAGAAAATTCAGAAGAACGGCGAGTCTGTTCTGATTCGAATAGCCACTTGTGATGGGCGGTTGGCGGATTATGAAATCTTTTTGACTGAATCTTTTAAATGAACGAGCTGAACTGGCTCATCTCTGTCAAAGGTTTCTTTGCTTGACTCTTTGCCCAAACACTGTTACTTCTATCTCCAGCACCCATTCCCCTTCATCAGGTTATTGCTCAAGCCAAGTACAATTATTTTGGTTAATTACACAGTGGGCAACGACTTCTTATCAATACAGAATTTGGGTGACAGCTGACTCAGAGGTCAATCAAACAGCCGCAAAAAAACAGCACGCTGTATATTGCAATCTAGCCAAGTCGTATGTACACGTCATGTCATGAGCCATAGAGCCAGTGAAGGAGAAGTTTATGTGAACCAACGAAAGGAGCCAATGAACAAGAGTGAACGAAAGGAGCTATGAACAAGAGAGCCATGAACCAGTCAGGACTGAACAACGTTAGGTGACAGTAGAGGGCACATTCTGTGACCAGTGAAAGAATACAGGTAGTACAGAGAATATTTTAATATTTAGGTCAGATGTGGTTCAACATAATTTTCGGTAATACTAATATATATATACACACACACCCTATAGATGTTCATAACTTCAATATTCTAGCATATGCTGTGTCCAGTAATTTCAAGAAATTTTCAAGAATATTCAAAACTTCTTCAAGAATATTCTGGATTTTTTAAAAAATATTTTCAAACCACTGTTCATCAAAACTGCAGCCGACAGTATAAAATGAATTATGATTGCACTCTTTTATAATGAATTGTGTAATTATTTTATAATACTAATTGTGTAGACAGTAAGATGTGGTGTGCAAATGCTTGTGTTAAAACAGCAACATGACACCATTAACAACTTTTGTCTCCAAGAACAATCCCAGCAACAAATGCTGGAGAAACTGTGATATGGTCAGCGACCATACTCATATATTTTGCGACTACCCGAAAATACAAACATTTTTGAATGTTAAAGAAGAACTGGAAAAAATTTTGTTAATGGACCTTCCTATGGACAGTTTGTTATTTTTATTAGATGTGTTTCCTGACCACCTGTTTACCACAGAACAATGTTATATATTACATGCTTTGTTGATGATTGCAAGAAAAATTATTACTATTAATTGGATGAAGTCTAACCCCCCCATGATCGCTCAGTTGCAGAAATTAAAACATGTCTACATGATGGAATACAGGGGGTCCTCGACTTACGAACGAGTTCCGTTCCTACAACTTGTCGTAAGTCGATTTTCGACGTAAGTCAGAATTTATACCTAAATTATACCTAAGTTAACACTTTAAGTCACTCACTCTGTACACACAACACATGAAGGACATATAAAATACAGTAATTAAATGACAGTAATAAAAAAAAGAGAGAATAATTTCTTATCTCTATTTCTGTGTTCGTATTTACGAATCAAACCACGTAGGTCGAAACTAGGTTTTTAAATAATTTTTGGAAGTGCGTCGTAACCACGAAACGTCTTAACTCGAGACCGTCGTAACCCGAGGACTCCCTGTATATGACTGCCCAGTTACAGCTAAAAGTACCTGTTTTTATGAGAAGGTGGACCCCATTTATTGACTTTCTCGCCTAGGACTCTTATACATTTATACTCCACTCATTTATAGTTTTTTTTATTATTTTAAATATCCTTTTGTGGAGTACAGACCTAGATAAGATATGTGCTATGCCTTTTACAGTGCTATCTCTGTGTGACAGATGAGACCCAATCTCAAGATGAAAATTTTTTTTTGTTTTGTTTTGTTTTCCTCTGTGATGTTAATTGCCTATTTATGTGCATTAAAGGCAATAAAGTAAAAAAAAAACAGCAACATCAAAGTGAAAGCTTTTTAGACACTGTGAGAGGACATGACTCCACATTGATTGATTTTAAATATTAATTTAAGGTTTTTCATAATTCATTTCTTTATGCAATGTCAATTTTTCCGTCATTATGCCATGTCTTCGTGAGGCCTTAACCCCACATTGCTCCCAGGGGGGATTGGCCCTTGGTTAGCCTAATCTACTGTAAGTTGCTTTGGATAAAAGCATCAGCTAAATCACTGTACTGTACTGTAATGTAATGTATTATTTCCTGTTATTTCTCTTTAGCAGGTTCCACGTCCTGCAAAGGAAGATGTGGGGAGAAGTACAACTCTCAGAACAAGTGTCACTGCAACTCCAAATGTAGCCAGTACAACAACTGCTGCAATGACTACAGTGACCACTGTGGAGGTTAGTATCTGTTAGGCAGGGCTACAGCATGCACTGTGGGGGTTAGTATCTGCCAGGCAGGGCTACAGTGTTTACTCAGGGGGGGCTTGGGTGAGGGTAGTACCTGTCAGGCAGGGCTACAGCATGCACTATGGGGATTTGTATCTCTCAGACAGGGCTGCAGTGAGCACAGTGGGGGTTAGTATCCCTCACGCAGGGCTACAGTGAGCACTGTAAGGGTTAGTATCTGTCAGGCAGGGCTTCAGCATGCACTGCAGGGGTTATCTGTCAGGCAGGGTGACAGCACCCACTGTGGGCATTAGTATCTCTCAGGCAGAGCTACAGTGAGCACTGTGGGGGTTAGTATCTGTCCAAACCACTGTTGGTCAAAACTGCGGCCGACAGTATAAAATGAATTATGATTACTCTCTTTAATAGATACTTATATTATTATATTGTATGTAGTATGTTGCAATACATTTTGTAATAATCCACCCCGCAGTCTAACATTTGCATTATGATATCTACTACAAAAATAGGCTTTATGAATTTGCAATATTAGTTACAACACAACACACACTACAGACTGTACACTCTGATCTGTAAACAGTAAAGGCAGCGTCCATCGTAACTGGCAGTGGCTAGCTAACTAAAGTTTTCAAATTTTCAACATATTTTCACATTTCATGGATACTTCTTCCTTGTACTTACCATTATATCCCTGACAGGGCAGTAGTGTTGTTAACCTTGAGACATGTTTAGCTGCCCCCGTGTGATCCTAAAACATAGTGATGAGGAAGTTTATAACGATTGTGGACTTGTTCTAGTGAATGCAGTAGAACTATGTAAATACTTGTGCACCTAAAAAGTGGCTGAGTAAGTGATTAAGCTAATTGTGTAGACAGTAAGATGTGGTGTATAAATGCTTGTATTAAAACAGCAACATCAAAGTGAAAGTTTTTTAGAGAGGATATCAGTCCACATTATTGATTTTGATTATTAATTTAACTTCACTATACCATGTCCTCATGAGGCATTTTAGGGTATTATTTCCTGTTATTTCTCTTTAGCAGGTTCCACGTCCTGCAAAGGAAGATGTGGGGAGAAGTACAACTCTCAGAACAAGTGTCACTGCAACTCCAAATGTAGCCAGTACAACAACTGCTGCAATGACTACAGTAACCACTGTGGAGGTTATTATCTGTTAGGCAGGGCTACAGCATGCACTGTGGGGATTTGTATCTCTCGGACAGGGCTGCAGTGAGCACTGTGGGGGGTCAGTATCCCTCAGGCAGGGCTACAGCATGCACTGTGAGGGTTAGTATCTGTCAGACAGGGCTACAGCATGCACTGCGGGGGTTATCTGTCAGGCAGGGCGACAGCACCCACTGTGGGCGAAGGTATCTCTCATGCAGAGCTACAGTGAGCACTGTGGGGGTTAGTATCTCTCTAGCAGGGCTAGAGTGACCACTCTGGGGGTTATTATCTGTCAGGCCATAGGGAACATTTCCAAAGACACACCTAATGTGTTTTTAGCCTCTGGACTATATCATGTATTCACAGTGGTTGTAGCTGCATTATTGAATATGATTTCACTCCGAACTGGAGTAGAAGCAAATATTTTCCTTGACAAAGGACAGAGTCTGGGACTAGTGGCAACCTTTGAGCACACATTCTGCAGTTTTTATGCCCTGTCTACATGTTTGCATACCATTAATTTCCCTCAACAGTACTTGGGTAATATCATTCAGCTGACTGAAAAAGTATTTTGGTTTGGGTTCGGATCTTTTTCACAATCATTACGTTTCTCATTCAACATCAGGTCTAGGTGGATGTGCAACCATTTAATGTACCGATGGGCCCAAAAAGGAAATGCATATACATTCGATTGAACACCTCTAATCCATGTCTGTCATCTGTGTTATTCCCCCCCAAACAGTGGGTTTCTGTTAAACAGGCATATTGCTGCTGGCTTAACTAATTTTTACAGTCTACAAGTCCACATCCATTCATCCATCTTACACTGCCCTGCTGATCCCAGTATCTCTGGAACCCTGTCCCACGTTGAATCTTAGCTGACAGTGTCCGCCTTCAAGGTGTGTTTGACGCAGAGGACTGAGCTGATGCCTGCCCACCTGCTGTGCAAGCACGTTTTATGTTTTTTAGCCTTCACAATCCCCATTTTATTGGACTGTCGAACTGGTCTTGGTTTCTGGTATAGCTCACAAATGAAAGCTATTTATTAGACTATGGCCTGAGATGACTAAATTAAATTATTAAAGTCCATGTGACAAATTTGATTCGTAATTCCAAGAATTCCAGTCAAACTTTAGAAATAAATTCTCATCTGTTTTTAGTGGATTCAGAAGTGCAGAAAGGTTATTTATGTGGTATTCCAGCACCAATATTTTTGTCCTGCCATAGACATGTGATTAAATTTAAAGTGAAGCAAAGACATTTCCAAATGTCAAGGATAAGCATTGGCAGGGGTGTTTCCAAGCAAGGATGAGCTTCATAAGATAGATTCTTTTATTGTCATTGCACAGGGTACAACAAAATTGAGCAACTCTGACATTGCATTCAACAACAATGAAAAATAAAGAAGAGTTCAACCTAAACTCTACTGAGGCAGCGAAAGCTGAATAAGTCCTCCAAAGAGGGCAGTGAGCAGCCAGTGATCTTCTGCGCGGTGTTGACGACCCTCCGAAGAGCTCTCCTGTCCGCTGCTGAACAGCTGGCATACCTCGTACAGATACAGTATGTAGGCACACTCTCGATGGAGCAGCAGTAATAGGACACCGGCAGTTTCTCCAGCAGGTTGTTTCTCCGCAGGAAGTACAGTTGCTTGCCTTCTTGACTACTGCGGTGGTGTTTGTAGTCCAGGAGAGCTCTTCAGCGATGTAGAGGGACCCTTTCCACACAGTCCCCGTTGATTTATAGTGGATCAGTGTCTGCACTATTCTTCTGGAAGTCTATTATGAGTTCTTTTGTTTTTGAGGAGTTCAGGACGAGATTGTTCTCTGAACACCAAGCTGCCAGTCTTCGGACTTCATCCCCTGTTGGCTGTCTCGACTCCTCCTCCTCGAGTCCAACCACAGTCGTGTCATCTGTGAACTTGATGATGGTGTTGCTGTGATGGGTGGGGGGCACAGTCATGGGTGTTGAGGGTGTAGAGAAGGGGGCTCAACACACAGCCCTGTGGGATGTCAGTGCTGAGCGTAAGGGAGGAGGAGAGGTGGGGGCCTAGTCTAACAGTCTGGGAGCGATTAGTCAGAAAATTGCAGCACGTCTATTTTTTTTTAAGTTTTTGCCTACATTTTTGCCAAGCATTCAATTGCTGAGAACACAATTATGTCGTTTGGAGACTATCGTCCCCTACCCGCTCATCCGCCCAAGCACCCCCATAGTGACCGGACCCTGAGGAGGAGGATGCCGATGTTTAGAGATACATTGCCAGACCACAGCTACCTAAACAATTTTCCCGGCAGGGGGAATGGACGAACCATTTATAAGAAACTGTACAGCTACTGTAATATATGTGGTCGAGAATGCATTCTCTCTATCAGAATTAGCCCAGGGTGTCAGGATTTTGTTCTGTGGCGTGTTGTTCAAATGATGATTCGACCAGTTCTAAGGGAGTTGCATTCCACCATTGACTGCAATGGCATATTCCTACTGTTGGTGGTTGCCAGTGAACCTGGACTGTATGTATGTATTTATATAAATAATCACACTGGTAAGTGGCTACTGTAAGAGAAGGGTAGAGGGTAACCCTCTTTTTGTCTCTTTGCTCTTGTTGTTTGTCAACAGGTTCCTCTGGCGGTCAATCGATCTCAGACTCCGAAATAAAGGCCCTGTCAGAGCTGCTTTACAGGCTGGACTCAAATAAGGCCTCTCCCTCCCAGGTTGTTCTCAACCCTCAGGCCCAGGTGTCAGACTCTCAGACCAGCTCACAGAAAGACCTGTCCCCCAAACCGTAAGACGACAACCAGCCATGTCCTTCTCAGATCTGGGTGAAAAAAATCACAGAAAATATGCTAACCCTACACACGTCAGTCATGTTTTTATTCGTGAGCGTTTCAAAACAACATTGTGACATTTAAAGAACTGTCCTTTGGTTTGAAGACGTTTGAAGATATTTTGCAAAAGTGTCAAGGATTTAGGAATCCAGATAAGTCAAGTACTCATAATTTGTATTTGATGAGGGTCCATTCATGTCACATTTATCACATTCGTGTCACATGTGCAAAATTTGGCACACTTAATGTGTCGAAGGGTTGATTTACTAAGATCCCAAACAGGGGGTGCGCAGTCATTTGCACGTCTTCAGGTAATCAACTAAGAGTCATTATGTAAATGACTCCAGTTGCGAGGGATTGTGTGTTTGGAAGAGATCTCCACCCTCATTTACCATGAACCATTACACTACTGGATGTTTTTCAGGAGTTAGATGTTTTTTCTGTCCAAGATATGGGAATAAGTCACACATATGCAAGTAATTTGCACATCTTAACCTTCTAGTCTCAATTCAAATCGGCAGAAACAAAGCACAAAATTTAATGAAGACAAGTCAGTCCCCTGAATTTTGTTCTTGTTTTTGCCTGCTTGTTGACTGTGTGGATTTCTGAAAAGTGTGATTGCTATTGGGTGAATGAACCTGACTATGTGCGCGCTCCATTGGTCATCCCATGAGGAACAATGCGCTTTGAGACTTGGACTGAACGTTGTGCTTGGCCATGAACTCCAATAACTTAGTTCATTTACTGCGACTTCAGTGTCTGTGGATTTTAAAACATGCTTTTGTAATTTCTCTCCTCGAATTTGTAAATCGCATACATTGAAAGGAAAATGTGTCACGCAACGCTACAAAGCAGAGGCTCTTGATTATAATTTTATTATTTATTTCGGGGAGCATGCAGTTTAATCCCAGCCCAGAATTAAATGGTATTTGTACACTGCCCGATTTGAAGGATATGCATGAATTTTTACGGAGGAATAGGCATAGAAATTATATGTACAGGTTTCATTTTCTAGTTGTATTCCATAATTTCAGGTTGTATTCCTAAACAACTTGAAATTCTGGCATTATACCTCAAAGTGTTGAAGGCTCATTATGCCACTGTTGTTGTCTGTTACAGACCCCCATCAGCCATAAGCAATACTTTACTTCACTGATGCATATTGTATCTGGACTTGAGTGTAAAGAAATTGTTTTCTAAACTGGGACTGTATCACGCTGATGTCTGATATTTTAAAGCTAATTGTGACTCATTGAATCTTACTCAATTTATTGATTACCGACACATGCAAATCCTAGATGTCCCGAGAAATCGTCTTGCTTTGATAGCGTGGTCCAGTTGGCTTGATCATATAAAACATCAATATCTTCGCAACGCAGGGACATAGACATCTCAAACAAGCTTTATTTAAGCTCTTGTGACTTGTCAAATCATGAAGGTATCTTGTTTTTGTGAAGCCTAGCTATAAAACTCTCAGTCACATGGCTAACATCTGCTTTCCTAGTGAACATCTTATATGTATCATCACAGCTTTAAAAGACTGCACTGTGAACTCCATAGGTGCATGTACCATGGAATGGTATTAAAATGTGGTGGAATAAAAAAAGGTTCAAATAAAAAAGTTTTTGCTGCCTATCTTCCAGCTTGTTCACCTATCTGGATGAAGCTTCCCTCTTCTCCAAACCCACCTTTGCTTCATTCTTGGCCCTACTTGACAACTACCAGAGACAGACCGGACAAGCTGAGAGATTCAGCTCCGCACAGCTGGCTGAGCAGGACACCTTCCTCAGGGAGGCCATATCCAACACAGAGATTGGCAGGGAGCTTTCTGCCTTCTTCCTCAGCAAAGGTACACCAATCTTCTCCCTGCTAGCTCCCTCTCTTCACTGCTTCTACACTCCCCCAAAAAAGTGTATTATGAATTAATTGTGGCTGAGGCTGTTACACTTTTAGAACACTTTTTGTCATAATAATTATTTAGTAAATTATCTGCTCCCCCTGGAGAGCAATACTTTAGGTAATGTAACCTAAAATGATCAATTCATCCAAATGTAATAATTTCAGTCCCACCAGAACATGGTGTGGATCTATAGAAAAGTATGAGTGCTGACCAGGTGGAGCAGGGGGCTTTGGTGGGATTGAGTTTGGCAGCCATGGTATTATGAGAATCTGTGGTCTTACTTTTGGAAAATACAACGCAAAAGGGTGATATGTGTAAGGAATAAACCACGACTGGAGGTGCAGTTCTATGGAAATAAACCACGACAGGATGGTGTTATGCGGCCCAGAGGTGAAGCCAAGGTTTATTTGTGTACAAGTGGTTTATTTCTGTAGAATTGCCCTGCCAGGAGTGGTTTATTCCGCTCATACAATGGCTGCTTTCCAAAGGAATAATTCAGCTCTTATATGAAATTAGGCTACTATTTTATTATTTTTGAACAAAATATATATTACAATATATGCACATCCGCACAATATAGTCTATATAGGTAGCTTGTCACCTCCAAACTTAAAAATGTAATTATTTTAAAACATACTATATTAGCCTACATTAAAAAATACTATACGTTACACATCTAGGCTTCGGATACTGAAACTACAGTAACTACAGTAACCACTAACTAGAAATTTCTGATTATAGCTAGCAAGTAGCTACTTTGTCCACTTAGCTGGTGAAGTGGATAACATTACATTCGTGTCCGTCATCCTACACGTATGTATGTGGAAACGGTGACTATAAGCTACATTGTACTCATTTATTGAAATTAAATTGAACGTCTCCATTTATTGTAAAATTTGACAATGAATATGGTAGATCAAACGAGGTATGTAGGAGACTTTACATTTGAAATTCGCTGACAATACCCGGCTCCAGCGTTTCCTCTCTTCGTCAGAATGTTGCTGTTATGTTCGTTTGCAGATGGAATCTTCATTAAAGTAGTTTCAGAGCTTGCATACTAATTTCGAACGATGATAAGACCTTTTTCATTGGAACTACTTCATAGCCGTGCATTATTACCATGCATTCATTGGTAAATAATGGACACCCCTCCAGCCAATCAGAAACGAGTATTTAACCAAGCCGTGGTATAAATATATGTATTAATACTGTTATTATCATCCCAAGATTCAAATTAAATGAAGGTGATAATAGTCAGTTTATGCATGCATATATAGAAGACAGTATTATCAGTAGGGATACATGTCTGTCCTTATTTTCAGGCCACTACAGCACAGAGAAGGACTTCATTCATGACCTGAAGATGATGTGGTTTGGGCTGTACTCACGCAGTAGCAATGTGAAGGACTCCAGCGGTTTTGAACACATCTTTGCAGGTGTTTATTTTTGCATCCTGTAATCATATTGTCTGTCTAAACATGATTAATGTGGTGGGATTTTTTTCATATTTGCAAACTGTTTCCAGTTTAACGCTCACTCTCTCTCTGCAGGGGAGGTAAAAAAGGGAAAAGTGTCAGGGTTTCACAGCTGGATTCAGTTTTATCGGCTAGAGAAGAAAGGACTTATGAACTACTACAGCTACAGCTTTGATGGACCCGTAAGTTTAATCTGAAATACAATTCACTGAGATTAAAGTCACCTTCAGCCTGCTTTCAGTCCTCAAAGACTACAGTGTTCCTTAAACTAACTGAAAGCTCCTTTTCCAGATATGTTATTGATATTTTTCTGAAGTATCTTAGCAGGACAAACTCCTGATATTGTTGCAAAACATCAAAGAGAGTTTACACCTGTACTTGCACAGCACATAGTTTACCCCTATATCTACACAGTAAAGAGTTTATCTCTTATTTACACAGCTCAGAGTTTAACCCCTATACTTACACAGTGCTGAGATTACAACTCTACTTACACAGCAGTTATGCCATATCCTTACACAGTACAGAGAGTTTGACCCCGTTTATTTATGCTGAATATAAAACAGCAACAAGGGTTTACCCATATACTTACTCAGCAGAGTTTACCCATATTTTTACACAGCATAGAGTTACCCCTATGCTCACACAGCAGAGAGTTTACACCAACATTTACACAGCACAGAGTTGCCCCATTACTTACACAGCACAGAGAGTTTGCCCCTATATTTACACAACATAAAGAGTTACCCCTATATTTACACAGCACAGAGAGTTTACCCCTATACTTTCACAGCACAGAAAGTTGACCCCTTACAATTTTCCCATAAAGGGTTTCCCATAGAAAATACCATAATGGCTGCAGACTTTCAGTCAGTAGAACCAAAATGGTGTATTATTTCACCTAAACACACATAAAACCACACACTGATGCCAGTTAAAATCTGTTATTTTGTTTTTTTTTTTGCCTATTTTTTCTTTTTCCTGTTCCTCTGCTTCTCCTTTTGTGTATTTCTGTTATGGGTATGTTTTTTTCCCTCTATTTCACCTCAATTCAGACAAATTGTTTAGCCTCATGGAGAAAACCTCCTCTGGCGAGTTCGTAAGAGGATGGCATGACATGTGACTCCTCCCATTAACATGACGACAAGCCCTCATTTCTTTCCATGCTGAAGAAACAGGGCCATGTACATACTGCCTCTGTTCCTGAAGAAATCAGCATGCACTTGGTTCATTCATCCACAGGTGCCCAGCTGACCAAGAGTGGCCACTAAAAATGAGACTAACAGACCCTCTTAACCCTTATCTTTCACTGACGAGTCTTGTTGGCTTTCCAATGTCGACCTCTGCCCAAACAAGCATGTTTACTGCATTACTTTCTTTTGGGGGGGGCGGGGGGTGGCATGGTATACCAAGAAGGGGTTGGGGAGGGGGTCATGCCACAACTCTCCTGACTGCTCCTCTCCTTTAAAACAGTCATGTCAAACATGCCATTTTAAAAGTGATTACCAAAAAAAACTACTGCTAGCTGGACAGCTGTTTTGTCATGGACTGGCAAATAGCTGATGGTAAAGCTAATATCACCTACCTAGTAGCACCAATGGAAGAACTGTATGCTTATGTAGCCCAAACATTCAAAGTATCACAGCTCAGCAAGGTATGCTGGCAAAAATTGACCAACTGTAACCAATAAGATTATGTGCAGCCAGTAAATCAGCAATAAAGTCATAAACAATAAATGGTCCCCGATTTACGATGATCCATCTCACGATTTTTCGACTTTATGATGGTGCAATAGCATCACTTTCAGTTCAGTGTTCAATAAATTACATGAGATATTCAACACTTTATTATGAAATAGGCTTTGTGCTAATGATTCTGCCCAACTGTAGGCTAATGTTAGTGTTCCAAGCATGTTTAAGGTAGGCTGGGGGAGGCTAAGATGTTTGGTAGGTAAGGTGTATTTTGGTGTATTTAATGCATTTTCAACATGCATTTTGAAATGCATTTTCCACTTACGATGGGTTAATTGGAACATAACCCCATCACAAGTCTGGGACCATCTGTATATTTGATTGCATATACCCTTAAAGAGAATACATGCGTTTTATTGCGTCCCAGTCTGAGTATTTGAAGAAAAGCTAAAAATATTAGTGAGTCTTAGTTGTACCCAAACTCCCTAAGGTACCTTACCTACCTAAGTTAAGTAGTTAACTAACAAGGAAATCTAGTTTGTGGCTACACATCTCATTTTAACCACCCAATTCTCCAAAAGGAACAGCCATGTTTTGCAGTGCCAGGCATTCTGTCTTTGTACTCCCTCATATGTGTTATAAAGCATATGGTGTTGCTAACTGTGATGTAAAATGCTGGCTTTACTCCGTGAACCTTACAGAGGCTGGGTATCGGTGACCAGCGTTTACAGGGGTATGTTGTTGTTTGGGAAGTGGAGGGGTGCTTTGTTCAAGGAAGAGGTACTATGTTTTTAAGGGATGAAGTAGCTTAAGTAGATCTTTTATTCTTTTGTCATTGCTTGTTTTATGTATAATGCTCTTCCTTCTCTCTCTCTCTCTCTCTCTCTCTCTCTCTCGCTAACTTACTCTTTCAGTGGACCTCCTATCCTGATGTGTTGGGTATGCAGTTTAAGTGGGATGGCTACTTCAAGCAAGTGGGCTCTGCCATTATGGGCAGCAGCCCTGAGTTTGACTTTGCCCTATACAGCCTCTGCTACATTGCCCGTCCTGGGAGACAGTAAGTGCTCCCCCTCAAACCCTTTCACTGTGATACGGAATCCGTTCAAACCCTTTCACTGTGCTACAGAAACCAAAGCAATGAGCCACTGGCTCCTGAAGGAGGCAGTGATAGGCTGGTAGTGGAACTGTACTTGTTCTGAACTGTAATTTGTTTTTAACATAGATTGTTATTGTTACTTTTCTCATTCACTAGATTAGTCTATAGGGGGGTCCTGATCTATTCTGTCACCTTTGGCACTTGGGACTTTACCCCTCTCTAGGGATATCTTTGCACTTTTTGTACCATTCTTATGCACTTTCCCTTGTGAGTCGCTCCGGATAAGAGTGTCTAACAAATGCCTTTAATGTAATGGAATGTAATTCCTACCTTTGGACTAACAGATAGCTTTGCTGTGTAAGCGGGCACTGTTCTGTGCAAGAAGGTGCTGTGCTGTAGACAGGGGCACTGGGCTGTAGATGGGGGTGCCCTGCTGTGTAAGGAAGTGCTGTGCTGTAGATAGGGTTGCTGTGCTGTTGGTAGAGGTGCTGTGGTGTAGATGGAGGTGCCCTACTATAGATCGATGTGCTGTGCTGTGCTGTGTAAGGGGGTGCCGTGCTGTAGATGGGGGCACTTTGCCTACTTAAAGATCCCATGATACTTTCCCACCAAAACTCTTCTGGATACATTAATATGCTTCTGCATACAACTGACAGCACAAGTCCCTGCATTCCTTTGTATACAATGAGTTGTCCATAGGTTATCAGGTCATGTAGCAGAGATCTTGATGATCCTTGGTGTGTTCAAGTCCAGGCTTCATGCAGTGCTGGATACTCTGTAGTCTGTAGCTAAATGGGCTTGATGCAGTGCTGAATACTCTATATCCAGTGTAGGTTAGTTCAGGCTTCATGCATTGCTAGATACTCTGTAGACTATATGTAAATGGGCTTGATGCAGTGCTGGATGCTCTGTAGACTGTAGGTAAATGGGCTTGATGCAGTGCTGAATACTCTGTAGACTGTATGTAAATGGGCTTGATGCTGTGCTGGATGCTCTGTAGACTGTAGGTAAATGGGCTTGATGCAGTGCTGAATACTCTGTAGACTGTATGTAAATGGGCTTGATGCTGTGCTGGATGCTCTGTAGACTGTAGGTAAATGGGCTTGATGCAGTGCTGAATACTCTGTAGACTGTATGTAAATGGGCTTGATGCTGTGTTGGATGCTCCGTAGACTGTAGGTAAATGGGCTTGATGCAGTGCTGGATACTCTGTAGACTGTATGTAAATGGGCTTGATGCAGTGCTGGATACTCTGTAGACTGTATGTAAATGGGCTTGATGCAGTGCTGGAGACTCTGTAGACTGTATGTAAATGGGCTTGATGCAGTGCTGGATACTCTGTAGACTGTATGTAAATGGGCTTGATGCAGTGCTGGATGCTCTGTAGACTGTATGTAAATGGGCTTGATGCAGTGCTGGATACTCTGTAGACTGTATGTAAATGGGCTTGATGCTGTGCTGGATGCTCTGTAGACTGTAGGTAAATGGGCTTGATGCAGTGCTGAATACTCTGTAGACTGTATGTAAATGGGCTTGATGCTGTGTTGGATGCTCCGTAGACTGTAGGTAAATGGGCTTGATGCAGTGCTGGAGACTCTGTAGACTGTAGGTAAATGGGCTTGATTCAGTGCTGGATACTCTGTAGACTGTAGTAAATGGGCTTGATGCAGTGCTGGATACTCTGTAGACTGTAGGTAAATGGGCTTGATGCAGTGCTGGATACTCTGTAGACTGTAGGTAAATGGGCTTGATGCTGTGCTGGATGCTCCGTAGACTGTAGGTAAATGTCTCTGATGCAGTACTGGATACTCTGTAGACTCTATAAATGGTGAGCCTAGCTGAGCTAATTGGCTTGTTCTCCTCATTAGATAAGATAAGGTAAGATAACATAAGCTTTTACTGTCTCTTAAGCCCCTTTCACACATATTGATGTGTGATGAAATATGTGATATTGATATGATATTGCGGACGCGTCCAAATATATGTAGTATTGATATCAACGCAAAAACACTCATCATTATGAATAAGTCGGTAGCCTTGTCCGGCATCCTCAATGTGCTGTAAATGACACACTGCAATTTCCGCAGCGTAATTTTTTAGATTATTTACGCATCTGACATGGAAGATCTCCAGCTCTTAACTCCCACAGCCTGAAAATACATAATTAAAAATAAAACTGAACTTGAAAGAATTTAGACAATTTAACAAGACAAACAGACAGCAGACAGCAAACTCTCGTGTCTGTGTTAGAGCAGTGCCTCGCCAACCAGAAGTAGTAATGCCCTGACACTGAGCACAATGTTAATTGAAGCTACTCAGCCATGACACTGAACACAATGTTAATTGAAGCTGCTCAGTCGTAACACTGAACACAATGTATGATAAGATAAGATTATATGTTGTCAAGCTCTCTTGTTCTTTTATTCCCAATGTAACCACTACGAATACACTTATTTCATGTTAGAGAGACTTGGAACGACTTTGCTTTTTGACACTCTTGTCAGTAATGATCTAACAGTGATATATTAATGTGAAAATCACTGCCTTTTATTCAGTCATTCACCTATAAAGATGAAATGTCTGAGATTAAAGTTTAAATATGTTTTAAGGATGTAAAGCCTGATCTCAAAAAGTATGCTATATGCAGGTAAAAATATGTAGTATAAAAATCCTCAGACATGGTCCTGGAGGACCACAATAACCTTGTTTTCTCAGTCGATCCTGAAGTAGATCAATCACACAGTTCATTTACCTCTCTTAACTTCCTGTTCTAAACTGCTTGCTGATTTTATAGGTAATTCAAAACTGCATTGCCATCACTCTTCAGGCCCAGGTAAGAACACTCTTAGTTCAAAGTCATTGCATCGCTCTGCTGTAGTTCTAAGGTTTTCCACCTCTCTGCTTTTAGGTGTTACCTGAGCTTGGGAGGAAATACTCTTGTTATTCAGACGTACACCTGGGATAACTCATACTATGGGAACGGGAAGAAATTCATCGCATCTGCTTTCCCTGCCACCCCACGGGCCTTCCTCACCCATGGTTCCCTGCTGAATGAGGAGGACTAAGAGCTGCTCAGCCCAGACACTAAACACAATGTTAATTACAGCTACTTAGCCCTAACACTGAATACAATGTTAATTAAAGCTACTCAGCCCTAACACTGAACACAATGTTAATTGAAGCTGCTCAGCCGTAACACTGAACACAATGTTAATTGAAGCTGCTCAGCCCTGACACTGAACACAATGTTAATTGAAGCTACTCAGCCGTAACACTGAACACAATGTTAATTAAAGCTACTCAGCCGTAACACTGAAGACAGTGTTAATTAAAGCTACTCAGCCCTGACACTGAAAACAATGTCAATTAAAGGTACTCAGCCATAACACTGAACACAGTGTTAACTGAGGCTGCTCAACACTGAACACAATGTTAATTAAAGCTACTCAGCTGTAACACTGAACACAATGTTAATTAAAGCTACTCAGCTGTAACACTGAACACAATGTTAATTAAAGCTACTCAGCCGTAACACTGAAGGCGGTGTTCATTAAAGCTACTCAGCCGTAACACTGAGGAAGGTGTTAATTAAAGCTACTCAGCCCTGACACTGAACACAATGTTAATTAAAGCTACTCATCCCTGACACTGAACACAATGTTAATTAAAGCTACTCAGCCCTGACACTGAACACAATGTTAATTAAAGGTACTCATCCCTGACACTGAACACAATGTTAATTAAGCTACTCAGCCCTGACACTGAACACAATGTTAATTAAAGTTAATCAGCCCTGACACTGAACACAATGTTAATTAAGCTACTCAGCCCTGACACTGAACCCAAAGTTAACTGAAGCTGCTCAGCCCTGACACTGAACACAATATCAATTAAAACTACTCAGCCCTGACACTGAACACAATGTTAATTAAAGCTGCTCAGCCCTGACACTGAACACAATGTCAATTAAAGGCACTCAGCCCTGACACTGAGCACAATGTTAATTAAAGCTACTCAGCCGTAACACTGAACACAATGTCAATTAAAGGTACTCAGCCCTGACACTGAACACATTGTTAATTAAGGCTACTCAGCCGTAACACTGAACACAATGTTAATTAAAACTACTCAGCCCTGACTCTGAACACAATATGATACATACCAGCTTTCAGCGAGCATTACCAATGGAGCTGAATTAAAGTGGGTTGACAATTTCCCTGTCTGGTTTTCTCTGTTTTGTGGCATTTAAAATGATCTCCAGTACTGCCACCAGTGAGACAGTAAAGCCTGCCTTAGTGATACCACTGTCACTTGTCTAAATAAAGATACTTCTGCCTAATTATGATACTTCCTTTCAACCTCCATCCCTCTATCTTTCCTAAAGAACACTTTATGCCTTAGAAAGCATACTATAACATTACTATAACACCCCCCAGAAAAATGTAAAATGTTGAAGCTTTTAGAACAGCTTAAGCCATTCCTATTCAATCAAATTTGACCTATCCTTTGATATACTCATCCAAACTCGGTCATGACCTAGTTTAACTTGGTTCTCAATATTAAAGCAAAATGTATTCACTGTGGATAAAAGTCATAACATCAGTTCATCAAATCAGAGATCTAAGTGTTTGTCTGTAGTTGTAGATTCTACCCCTGATTTAGCACACATAGACCAGCTCACCTTTTGTAGTCTGTTATGTTTCAGATCAGGGTCAAGTATTTGAGAGGTTTTTTCTTTGAGAGAAATTTCTTCCTATATTTAGTCACAAGGGCAACATGCTTTTTGAATCAGTGTCAGGGATTCTTAGAGAGACTAACCCAGACATACAAAATTGCAGAGGACAGTGTTATGATAATGCATCCAACATGTCAGGTGTCTTCAAGGGTTTGCGGGCTTGCATCCAGCAGGTAAACCACTTGTCTGACTGGATCCCCAGTGTTGTCCACTGGCTTTATCTCATCAGAATGAGCAGTGTTGACTGCTACAACGAGGCAAGTTCATTTTTCAGATTTATGCAATCTTGCTATAATTTTTTCTTGGGATCCCCAAGAAAAGCACTTGAACCAAATGAAAACAGATGGTTAGATACATTAAAGGGACTGTCCGACACACGGTGGGCCTCACATGCACACCCCACCAGAGCCCTTTCCATAAACTTCCAGAATATATTGAACGTCTTGATAAATCTGTAATCAGATGAAACTCTGAGCGCAGCTACAAAAGATGAAGCTCGATCTATTGCCATGAAAATGAGTCGACACGAGACAGCATTTTTGTGCATATTTTGGAACAAGACAACCAGCATTTCGAATAGTTCATTTGGATCTGATGACGGCTGTAGCCATGCACCAGCCATTTACCGATTTCGTGGGAGATTTACATAATCATTTTGGAGAGTTGGAGATGTCTGCCAAACACGTCTCTGCTACACAGGATCACAGGTCAGAAACTACTTGCCAGGTGAAAACGCAAAGAAAGCAGACAAATCCAATACCCCTGATCGCATCCTCACTGGAAATGAGAAATTTTGTTCTGAGGTTTTTTTTGTCATTTTCGCCAATCTATGTAATACCTATGGAGAGACCTATAGCTACTTCGGCTTCTTAACTACTCTCAAGAAAACGTCCATAGAGGAGATTGGCATTGCCTGTCGTAATCTCATACAGACGTACGGCACAGACCTGCAGGATGAGCTGGAGGGTGAACTTTTTCAGTCTGTCGTGTTCTGTAGCAACAGGACAAGTGACCTCTCGCGTACAAATTTAATGATGACATCAAAAGAAAGCCAGCTCCAAAGCGCCTCCCCGATATTGAAATTGGTTTGAGAATTTATCTAACCCTCCTTATGTCTACTAAATGCTACTGGTGAGACATCTTTTTCAAAGCTGGAAATGATAAAAATCGTCTGAGGACTTCTATGACTGAAAACAGATTGAACTTTTTGACTGTAATGTCAACCGACCTCGACTTCCTGCGCCAGATGGATTTCAAGGTCTATAGGTTCCTATAGGTGAGTAACATTAAAATATTTATATCAATACAGGGGGTCCTCAACTTACGAACGAGTTCCATTCCTACAACTTGTCGTAAGTCGATTTTCGACGTAAGTCGGAATTTATACCTAAATTATATCTAAGGTAACACCTTAATCACTCACACTGTACACACAACACACGAAGGACATATAAATTACAGTAATTAAATTAAACAGTAATAAGAAAAAGAGAGAACAATTTTTTATCTTTATTTCTGTGGTGGTATTTACGAACCAAGCTGCTTAGGTCGAAAATAAGTTTTTTAAACAATTTATGGGAGTGTGTTGTAACCACGAAACGACGTAACTCAAGACCGCCGTAATCCGAGGACCCCCTGTACTTGTTTTTTTGGTGCTAGTGATTGAATGGGAAATTTAGTTTGTGTATTGTTTTGTGCATTGTCACGTGTGGTCACATTTCTGGTTTGTACTTTGCACATTGGGCTAGTCTCCCTTTCATTTGTTATCCTATTCTGCCATCTACTGGGCAGGGTCAGTCATGCGTTCGGGTAACTCAACGTGAATGTTTCGAGAGCACTATAATATGAGTATAATATACCAAAAGTGATACTTGAGCTGTTTTGAGATTTAGACTGTTTTATTAAAACCAATGCCTTTCATTAGAAGCATTACATTATTTCACAACATCTACATTTGTAAGTGCTACATTTAGTACATACAGCAACCCCCTATAACCAACTCAGCAGGAGGCTGCTATAAACACGGGACTCCTTTGATTCGCTTGACCGACGAGTACTTGGTTTTTTTCCACACTGCAGATGCACCATGAATTACATACTTCCTGTGTTGTTGAAGGATGAGGAAGTCAGTGTGTACTTGGTTAGGACATCCACATGTTTCCAGCTAACCAGGAGGGGCCACTAGAGAGCAATGAGAATAACATGCTTAGGGCTGTGTCCTGCACTGAGCACAATAGGTGTTATCGCAAGCCTCTATACCAGCTTCTGCACTGCACAGTAGTCATTTTAGTGGGATGTGCCTATGTCCTTTAAATAGCAAATAACACTGTGCCCATTTGGGCATGTCAATCTGAAGGTGGGGTGTGGTCAGACGCTTTGGTAGCACACCGCTATCTTGCATCCAGCTGAAAGTGATTTTGTTTAGTCCAACAAAACCAACTCTCAAGTCACATAAGGGTGGCAATGTCTATAGATAGAGATGCGCATCTACAGGTCAGGCACACAATGTGTGTACACAGTAAATTTACTTAAAATGTAAAAAAAAAGAGTAAAATGTACTCAAAGGAAAATTTTACTCAGGACAAGAAAAAATCTGGTCCCTCTCTAAAAAGTATGACATTAATTCTTAAAAAATAACTCTTCCAAAACAGTTAATTCTGTGCAATTAAGTGTTAAGATTTTATTCTTCATGAGTTTTTTTTTTTATTTACCTCAGTTTAGTGTTACTACAAATTAACTCTGCTACTATTTAACTGTGTTCAGAGTTACAAGACAATAACTCTGACCCTCTTTAATTCCCTCCAGAGCTGTCTTTCTTCAATTTATAATGAATTTTTAAAACCAACTAACTCTGTCTAGTTATACTGCATAAAGTATATATTTAATCACTATCATATTCCATCCATAGTTACATGATATCTATACAGTGACATTTCAACTCTCTGAAGATTAGAATTGGATTTGAACACCAATCACTCTGCACAATTTAGGGTAATTTTTATTCAACACAGGAAAAATAAATCAAATTATTGCCTGGGAAGGCTGAACATAAATCAATGTCATCTGCATGAATCATCCCATCTTTATTTTCACACTCGATGTGGCTGCTACACAATTGTTTCTTAATGTCATGTGACATAGTTCATTACATACTAATATTACATTAAAAAACATAAACAAAAATAAAATATACTACATTTTGCTTCTAATTAAAAAGATGGGGCCTGAGTTGGGTGCACATGTATTAATTACTTTAATTTTTTCCTGAATGAAAAAAATAATAATAAGGTAATCACTAACAATTTAACATTGAACTTCATGCACAAATCTGATTGGATGTGAAGGGTCACAGATAGTATGGATCACAGCCAACCCAGATGTTGATGGCTCACATCCCACCAGCCCAAATGAGCATGTCAGTGCTACGGCATTTCTAGACCAATCACATAATTTCATTGTTTACATGATCTGTTCTAGGTTCATCCATGATGGGGTGCTCCTGTTCTACTTATCCGCTATATTGCCAGGTGTCACCCCTGTCTATTACTTGACCGTTCATAATATAGGCATATTTTGTTCATTAAGTTCAGTGTACAAC
The DNA here is from genome assembly GCA_019788955.1 of Albula glossodonta. Classification (NCBI taxonomy): domain Eukaryota; kingdom Metazoa; phylum Chordata; class Actinopteri; order Albuliformes; family Albulidae; genus Albula; species Albula glossodonta. Next base: position 1,055,807 of record JAFBMS010000124.1, read on the forward strand.
GGTGGTTGGCTAATCAGGATGCTGCAGTTAACCGCCATGAAACCATCCTGGGTGAGATTCTCCGAGCCATACGGACTATGCAAGTCCATCAGCCATCACCTCCTCCTGCTCCCTTATCCCCTGACCCACATCCCTCAATGTCAGTAATGTTGTGTACGGTTAACAGACAGTATAATCTTACAGTAAGTTTTATAAACAAGACAGGCCAGTTACCCATCCATGTTACTGTCCCCAAATCAATATTACAAATTTCAGGAACAAATTAGTGTATGTGTAACTGTACTGTGTAGCCTGCTGTCAGTCTCAGCCTGAAGCAGCGTCATTATGAGTTGAATTGCGATACGAAACAATGTAGTTAATACAAAGTACTTTACTTCAGCTTGTGACAGATGACATAACGTTGGGCCTACTCTCCAGTCGATTAGAACCTAGTTCCATAAGCCATTTGATTAATGGATTAATGTTTAATTCCCTTGTATCAACACTGATATCTGATGTTTTGTGCTAGATGACTGCTTTTTGAAAAGCCGTCTGCCATTGCTGTGAGGAACTATTCGTTTAATGATCTTTTATGCTGGCATCCCTCAAGCAAACAATACAACAATGTTTGTTCTGCACTAGTTGCAAAGTAGTACTTCCACCGAGATTGCACTAGGAAAGGCTATGTATGTTACTCATTATTTAAACTTTCTTTATACCGTCACACCATTTTTGTATGTGGATAAACATTCTTGGGTTTCTTATTACACGGCAATCATGGCATCAAATGCTAAAAAAATATATTTCAAAAGGAAAGAAGACCCCTGTTGTTCATACCAGAAATCCAACAAGAAAAATCAAAGATTTCCACACCAACAACACCACTGCCATGATGGTAATGTACTCCAACTTAAATAGAAAATCACCCAAATTAAGAATTTAAATGCTATTTTCATGGCATAGGAACATTCTATATGTGAACATGAGCTACCCACTCCCAGAAAACAGACAAGTAAGACTCATACTTCTGTGATGTCAACAGGTACGAGTCTGGAACTACTCCATAGACAATGAATGGGATACTGATTTGATGTGGACCCACATAATAATTGATTCTATACCCAAACGATTCCTTTATTCCTTGTTGCCCCGCCAAGTGCATGGAATTCTGGGCCAGTCGCAGGTTGGGTGTCCTGAGCTGCTCGAGGGTCTTCCCTCAAGCACAAATACATGATCCACCTCCAGAGCCTTGAAGAAAAGGCACCTTCACATTTTCATCATTCCAAAAAGCTCTCTCTATGATGGAGCGAGCCTTGAACCTCGAACCTTTCCTGCTTCCTGTTCTGCAGCGGTTCATGGTAAGGGGTGAGTATGCTGATGGGAAGCTCCAGGCAGGGGTACCCACCATCACCCAAAATGAAGTGTCCTGGAGGTGGGTGAACAGCATTCGGGTACAAAGGGCTGCTTTTCCGCACCTGTGTATCAATCCGACAAAAATGTCCACAAGTCTCCCCCTGCTGTCACACTCTGACTGAAGCTGAATGGAATGTGATGGATATTAACTGATTATGGCCTTATGTGCACATTACCTTCTGTTTCTTAGGATCCTAAAGTCAGTAATGTATGGAATTTTTGATAATACATAATGTTATTCTTAGGCCTGACATGTTTTCATAAGAGAGAGTTGTTGGAGACGTCAAGGAGGAAATGATATAGAAACATGGGTGCAAAGTTGGCTCTTGTGAGTGAATGTGCTGAGAGGATAAAATTCATATATGAAGGTATGCATGACGAAAACCATCTGAGCGCAACTTTCACTATATAAACAGCTGGCTGAGAATATGTACTTTGAAGTAGTATGATAAGCATACTCTTTCCGTAAATAATAAATAGGTATAGTAATTAATAAATAGGTATTGGAATTCCAAAAAGTTGTCGTGAGTCTCTGTGTCTATGTGTTGCCATTTCTGGTCTGAACCCTACAAATGGAAAGGTCTCTGGTTAAAGGAGAGCTTATGGGGAGCGTGACTGGCTTAGGTATCCTCTGACATTGACTTTGATGAGCCCTTTGTATGCATTAAAATATGCATGCCAGTTGCTCGCATTCTGCTCATTCATGATTTACCATAAACATATGAACAAGGAAACAAATAAACCTGCCGGTACAGTAACTCCCTCAATTTTTAAAAAAATATTTTTATAAATTGTGGATATGTTTGAAAAAGAAAATAGTAATGTTTCCATATTAATGTAAATTATTTGATTACTGTTACACTGTACTTATGTGGTAAATCCCTTAGAAATTTTTAGATGGTGAAATATTCTGTGGGATGGTCTTTTAATCTGTCGTGAGAACAATGATGTCCCCCAGAAATGTGAAAATACTTCTGTGGTAGGATACATCGATGTATCTTTCCTTTGGAGGAGACAAGGAGGTGAAAGAAGGATGCTAAATCTCATCTCTTGTGGAGAGGAGGATACAACTTTTGAGTATTGGAACCACCATCTATCTTCTGGTCCCTAGACGGAGAGCTGAAAGCTGGCCCTTTGGTTTCTATGGTTAGATTTGGGTCTATTCAGATAGCATGTATGAAAAATTCTCAACCCAACCGATCCACTGCCCCAACCCCACCCAGCCCCTGACTAGCACACTAGCCCCTCCAGGTTTAAGGCCCCTACCCTCAGCTCCATCCCAATTATTTAACCCTGCCTTCCAGCCACTTAAATTGGCTGACAGTTCTACTGAATTGATTCAGAGCCGAATCCTACATGCCTTCACTGAATGAAGTTTTTAAACTTCCAAGTAAAGATCTTTTTATTGAATGTTTTAATGTGTATGACCAATATTACTACGACTGCCACTACATCTACTGATAGGAAGCTGCAGAAAGTGGCTGCGATTCCTAGTTTGTTCACTAGGTGGCAGCTAGTACTACATGTATTGACACAGTTGTGGTAGGAAATCATTTTTAATCAGAATACTCCCCCCTGGAGTTCCATTCCAATGTTCCTGATTAATTTACCCTTCATTTCCACCTTTGAAGCTCCAGTTAACATACTGGAATCTTCTTCCCAACAAATGGTGTCATCAAATGTCCTGTTGAGAGTACTTCATCTCTAAGTTTATTTCTCAGTCACTTATCTTTAGGATTTCTTTAACATTCCTTTCATTTAAATTTTCTTCTTGTTTCTTTCACTCTACAGGACCTCACTTAAAGAAAGTTCTGAAACTGTTTTGGACTTTTTAAATGAAATGGGGAAAAATGAAATACTCTTACATTTATGTCATTCATAAATTAATCTATTCCATGTACTGACAGTGAGAAGACAATTTACGCATATGAAGTATTTCAATTTATTGAACCAAAATGAAGAAACACAACCTGACAGTAGTACACTAGATATTGTATCTTCTGCTGTGAGGAAAAAAATGCAAAAAGTGCACAGTCTGCACAGAGGCATAAAACTCAGAGCCCACCACACCTGCTTATATTGTGTTATTTTCATCAGTGTTGGTATATAAATAACACAAGAGTACATAATTTTATATTGCTTATACCATATGAATGAAACTGGTCCATAATGTCAACACTTGAATCTAAATCAACAAAACACAATCTGTTTTAAACGTTTAAAAATGTGTGGTTCTGTCACACAAAATTCAAAACCATAAACACAAGTTTCAAGATGTGATACAAAAATCAATTACAAAATTACAAGATACAAAAATTTATTATTATTTTTCTCAGTTGGTATATATTAAAACAATTAATGGACTTGAAGTTTGCTAAACAGCCCAGTTCCACCGCAAATTGAGGTACAGCATTCTTTTCCTATAACATATTTATAAAAACCAAATATCAAAACTACAGACATGTCATGTGTTGATTAGATTCAGCGATAACCAACCAGGTATTCTAGTGGTAGAGCATGTTTATCAGAAAGTTCCACAATCATTTATGAAATAAATCTATTAGTTTTTCCCCCACAATATGTCAAAGTGTTTATTGTAAGCAGAATAGCTATTTCTAAAAATGTTGGAAATAAAATGCATTACATTTTATAGTTTCTTATGTGGTAGGTTTGTCAGTTTTGGTACATCGAAATTTTTCACATTTGTCTGTGTGATACATATGTAATTCTTAGAAGGTAGCAGAACTGAAGACAGAAATAAAAGGAAACCACAAACACATTCACTGTTGTAACCACCAAATGTATTCAAGTCTTTAATGTCTGTCAAGCCATAGTATTTCATCAACATCACACTGTATGTTTTTCCAGTTGAGGCATCAGGGGAAAAATGCTGTGTCCACCCCCGCCCCACCCCTCCGATCCAATGCCCTGCCCCACCCGCCCCTCTGATCCAATGCCCCGCCCCACCCCCCCGATCCAATGCCCTGCCCCGGCCCACCCCTCTGATCCAATGCCCCCCCACCCCTCCGATCCAATGCCCGCCCCGACCCGCCCCTCTGATCCAATGCCCCAACCCAGCTCCTCAGATCCAGTGTCCTACCTCACTCCTCTGATCCAATGCCCAACCCAACCCTTCTGATCCACCGCCCCAACCCCAACCCAGCCCCTTCGATCCAGGGCCCGAACCCACCCCTCAGATCCAATGCCCCAACCCAGCCCCTCTTATCCACTGCCCCAACCCCAGCACCAAATTTCAAACATTTTAACTATTTCTAAACAGCTTCTGTTCTGCATTATTACAAGACCATGAAAGTATAATTTACCCTGTTGGGCTGTAACAGATGAATATCTGCATTTATCCAGTGGTCAATCTGTAAAAAAAAATTCAAGGGGGATGGTAAACCTCGGAGTGAGAGGATGGTTGTATATGGGTCAATGACAAATAAAGCTTCAAAATTTTTAAAAAGTCTTTTCAAAATGGTGTAGCGGGGCAGGAGGAGTTGCCCCCGCACAGCGCCGCTCCACCCGGAACAACTGTGTAACTCACGTTCTGCGTTGTTGATTTCGCAGACTCCTTTTAAAGAGGACGAGGACGTGCTGAGTTGAGGACACTTCCTGCTGCCCTACTCGCCTCTCCAGACTCTAGCTAACTGTTTTTGTTCACATTTATGCCATTTGAGTTTGTGTTGTTGTGAGCAGCGCTGTGCTCACCGGTTGTAACTTTAACCTTGGTGATTACTAAACCTTACGCTCTGGTGCCTTTTGCCTCATCGTGCCGCCCCACCTTGCCGACATGCCTCATTCAGCATCACAGTTTTGTGGAGAATGCGGGCAAGCACAGTGAGCAACAACCTCGCTGAACTAGGATCAGTGCCATCGTTCACCGCGCCCCTCTGATCCAATGCCCTGGCCCACCCCTCCAATCTAATGCCCCAACCCACCCCTCTGATCCAATGCCCTGGCCCACCCCTCTGATCTAATGCCCCAACCCAGCCCCTCTGATCCAATGCCCCAGCCCACCCCTCCATCTAATGCCCCAACCCACCCCTCTGATCTAATGCCCCAACCCACCCCTCTGATCCAATGCCCAGGCCCACCCCTCTGATCTAATGCCCCAACCCAGCTCCTCAGATCCAATGTCCTACCTCACTCCTCTGATCCAATGCCCCAACCCAACCCCTCTGATCCACTGCCCCACCCAAACCCAGCCCCTTCGATCCAGGGCCCGAACCCACCCTCAGATCCAATGCCCCAACCCAGCCCCTCTTATCCACTGCCCCAACCCCAGCACCAAATTTCAAACATTTGAACTATTTCTAAACAGCTTCTTTTCTGCATTATTACAAGACCATGAAAGTATCATTTACCCTGTTGGGCTGTAACAGCTGAATATCTGCATATATCCAGTGGTCAATCTGTAAAAAAAAATTCAAGGGAGATGGTAAACCTCGGAGTGGGAGGATGGTGGTATATGGGTCAATGACAAATAAAGCTTCAAAAAAGGTATTTTTAAAAAGCCTTTTCAAAATGGTGTAGCGGGGCAGGAGGAGTTGCCCCCGCACAGCGCCGCTCCACCCGGAACAACTGTGTAACTCACGTTCTGCGTTGTTGATTTCGCAAACTCCTTTTAAAGAGGACGAGGACGTGCTGAGTTGAGGACACTTCCTGCTGCCCTACTCGCCTCTCCAGACTCTAGCTAACTGCTTTTGTTCACATTTATGCCATTTGAGTTTGTGTTGTTGTGAGCAGCGCTGTGCTCACCAGTTGTAACTTTAACCTTGGTGATTATTAAACCTTACGCTCTGGTGCCTTTTGCCTCATCGTGCCGCCCCACCTTGCCGACATGCCTCATTCAGCATCACAGTTTTGTGGAGAATGCGGGCAAGCACAGTGCAGCTAAACTAAAGGCAACAACCTCGCTGAACTAGGATCAGTGCCACCTTTCACTGCGAGAGAGAGTGTTTTTTTCTTTTGTGTATCCCGGTCCCGAGTTCCCTACCATTTGAGCTGTTGTGTTATACTTACCCCTAACACTCTCTTTGTTTTACGTTGCTGTAACATGGAGGACATGATGAGGGCCCTGGTGGAGGCGAGCGTCGCACAACAACGGACGGCCCAGGTCATGGCAGAGCAGATGGCCCAGCTCATGGAGGCACACTCCCGTGGGGCTGGAGCCACGCTACTACCCACCCCCACTGACAAAGCGAGAGAAGTGCTGATGAAGATGTCGGACTCTGATGACATCGAACCCTACTTCCAAACCCTCAAACGCATTGTGCAGCGTGAGATGTGGGACCCACAGGAGTGGGCAGACCTGCTCGCCCCGGTCCTGTCTGGCCAAGCCCAGCAGGCCTGCCATGACCTGGGACCCCTGGAGGCCCGAGACTACGGCTGCCTCAAGCGAGAGATCCTGGCCAGGGCAGGAGTGACCACCTCCTCGGTAGCACAGCACAACATACTCCTGGGGGTATCAGTGGGGGAGTCCAGCCCGAGCACAGATCGCCGCCCTCAACCGCCTCGTCGGCCGATGGCTCCAACCTGAACGCCTGATGAACGGCCAGCACGTGTTCCGGAGCCAAAAAGAACTTGTAGAGGTGGTTGAGACAATTGAAGCCACCCAGGAGATGCTGTGTTCAGACTACCATGATTGTCCCCAGCCATGCCTGGACCAAAGGGGCCCCGGAGGCGACCCGCTGCCAGGCACAGAGCTCATGGGAGGGCCCACCTGGAGCCCAGCCAGTCCCGCCAGGGTGGCCTGAGGGAGAGGAACAGGTAACCACCCACCTCACCATCAACCTTTGGATGTCCCAATGCCCACGGACCCCGGTGGTGCACCGCGCGGGCTTCGTGCCTGGTTAACCTTACACTCTGGTGCCTTTTACCTCATTGTGCCGCCCCACCTCGCTGATCTGATATGCCTCGGTCAGCGTCACAGTATGTTGATAAATACCAATCATTTGTAAATGAGAAGCACGTTCACAGAATTTTCGATTACCATAAACCGATGCCCCTGAAATACCAAGCCCACAAAAGAAGCATGTCAGCCACAGGAGGTTAGGAGTTTGGCCAAGTTGTCCACAATGGATGAACGCATTGGCCAAATTATTGGAGAGACGTTGTTGGCTGGAATTACCGTGGAGGGTGACGGTGATCTGTTTTCCCTCATCTTGGATCAATCACCCTCCAACTCTGAAGGTAAGTTTTTGTATACCAGCCTTAAATCCATAAGGATTTAAATCCATAAAAATACCATGACCATGTACTCTGACTCTTGACTTGCGTATGTCATTGCACTTGACATGAGTTAAGATTCTGTTGTATTTGACAGTGTCTTAGTAAAAAAAAAATGGAATTACACTACCAAGCAAGCGCAGGGTGAAACCTCACCAGAAAATTGCAACAATTTCCTGACATTCCTGCACCATATCATATTGTCATTGCTTGAGGTTGAATTTTCTACAATTAATTATTCTACCCTTTACTTTATGTCATATTTTTCTGTGATGTATGTGATCAAAGGGAAAACAGGTGTCCAGGTCTCCTGGTATACAAACCAACCATGATGACACCCTTTCTGGAGAGGGAGCAGAAACACCTGCAGAGGTTAGTTCCTCAAATACTGAAATTGCTTTTCACATATACATTCATTTCCAATAATTTTTCTGGACCTTTGAAAGATGACTTAACCTTGTGGATGTCATTACTCCTCATAAGCCTGTTTTATCAGTCAAATACATGATTATCCATGATGACTATTACATTTTCAAGTCAACGTTAATTCAAGTTAATTCAAGTCAGCTTTATTGTTATTTCTATATGTTAAAAACATACAGAGGTGTGAAACATTGTTTCTCCTCATCCCTTGATTCTACGTATATGGCAGACATGACACAGAAAATACAACTTTGCACTATAACAATAACTACTTCTACTACAATAAATATAAAGTAAAAAATATATAAATATACAAAAGAACATAACTATGCAGGAAATATACATCACTGTACAGGAATATATGAGTGTACAATGTGACACAGGGTAATGTACATTGTAGTGCAAAGTGGTGCAGATGTAGATTCCTTTCTTGGACAGGGTTTGTATTGTCATGACTGTTTTTCCTGTATTTTTCAGGATTCAGGTCAACTTTCAAAGTTGTCTGAAGAAAAAAAATGGATTATTTCACACACACAGTACCAGAGAAAAACTGTTTTTTTTTCATTGACCACAAAGAGTGGAAGAGACTGAAAATGAGAGGGGGGAAGAGATGATTTAAAGGTTTACAATGGACAAATGTCATCGCCAAAGGTATAAGAAGCATTTTTCTCTACTGCTCCTTCGGTTTCAAAAGGCACAGTTGGCAGTCCACAGCACACACTGGAATTCTCTTGTCTGGGTTACTGCCGGTTTGATGATTGCCCTGTGGCAGTGCAAGTCAGCATTGACAATGAAGAAGAGTTGAAAGCAATACAATTCAATGGAGAGAAGTGCAGTCACAACGGCCAGGAACTCAAAAGACAACCTATAAGAGCTAATGACAGGACAACATTTAGCAAAAGCCTGCAGTATAAGGACGAGTGGAAATTAAATTTGGCTATAGTAAAATTCATTCATAATTTTTATGAATTTGAGATTGTTGCAACAAAAGCTTGGGAGAATTATTCTCAGACAACCCTTCGACCTATCACATCAACCTTTCCGTTCCCACGCAGGCATATAAACCCCACGTACCTCATTTCCCATCATGCTCTTCATTTCCGGCACACCAGTGTCTCTGTATCACCCTGCTTGCACTCTTTCTGACTCTCTCTCACACAAATACTGCTCCTCACTCCTCCTGGCCTTGCTCTGCCTCCAAGCCCACAACCTGTCCACCACCACCATGATGCCTCAGCCCCCAGCTGCCCCCATGTTCTAGCAGACTCCAATTTCTGCCCATTTGTGCTTGCAGATTTTACAAGGTGCAGGTGTATGTCTTCAGTCGCTGCTCTCCCCTTCCTCCTTCTACGAACGCAGGATTTTACAATGAGACAGCATGCGATGGGCTCCGTCCTCCTCTGCTTCCAAGATCCTCACATTTCCTGAAT
>JAFBMS010001231.1:30000-32500 GCA_019788955.1 Albula glossodonta
GCTGGACTGGGGCTTGAACCACCAGCCTCCAGGGTCCCAGTCATGTACCTTAGCCACTAGGCTACTGCTGGCAGTGCTGGATCCGGGCCTGCACTCTTGACTCGCAAAGAATCCAAAGTACACGGACACATACGTCTGGAGAGTATTTTATATGCGCAGTAAGTGTACTTTTTTTGGTTCTTTCTTAAATGAGCTCTGTTAGCAGTTTCATATAGCCTTTTACAAACTGTGTAAAGTTTGTGGGGGTGGGGGAACAAAGCAAAAAGAATGAACGGGTGGGTTTGAACAAATAGATGGATGTTTTCTTTGCGTTCACCTTTCCACGTCTTTACCCACAACTCTCCAATATCACGCAGGGTTAGGGTTTGGGCTTAGTCCCCTGCTCCTGGGGCCTGCCCTGGAGAGAAGGTGAAGAAATATTTTCCCTTCCCAGTGCATACTAGGCTTAGGCCTAGTAAAAGAAAAAAGGGATATTGCCACACGGGCTCTGTGTTTACCACACGGCAAAATGTAAAAGTAAGAATCGTGTAGAAAGGATACAAGAATGACATCTCCCATCCGATGTATCCGAGACAACAGGCCACAGGGAGGGGTGTACCGTACGGCCTCCCTCCCCAATGCTTGTGGTTACCTACCTGCCTACCTACCTTTTGTCAGAGCTCTTTGTTAATTTCAATAACAAGCAAATTTAAAATAAAAAGTATTGTACATCAGATTATCATTCTTATCATTATTATTATTAGTAGTGGTAGTAGTAGTAATTGTTGTTGTTGTTGTTGTTGCCCTAGCTGGGGCTAGGGCTAGGGTTTGGGCTTGGCCCCCTCTCCTGGGCTTTGTTTTCCCTTTCCAGTGCATGTGGCTTAGGCCTAGTTTAAAAAAACAAACAAAAAAAAAAAGCTATATTGCCACACGGGCTATGTGTTTACCACACAGGAAATGTAAAAGTAAGTATCAGAACTGTATAGAAAAGACAGACAGAATGAGATCTTTCATTTGATGTATGACACAACAGGCCAGAGGGAGGATGTACAATACAGTCTCCCTGCCCAGTGCATGTGGTTCAGGCCTAGTAGACAAGCTACCTACCTACCTACCTACCTACCTTTTGTCAGAGCTCTTTGTTAATTTCAATACAAGCAGATTTAAAATACAAGTATTGTACAGCAGATCCTCATCACCATCACCATCATCATTATTATTACTATTATTATTCGTTGCCCCAGCTGGGGCTAGGGCTTGGTTGGGGAGGCTGGCTGGGGCAAAGGCTTAGGCCTTGGGCTAGGGCTGGTGCTTCTTCAGGTCTCCCTCTCACTCCCTCCCCACACACAGGGAGGGAGGGAGAGATAGACCTGAAGAAGCACCAGCCCTAGCGCTAGCCCTAGGCCTAGAGAGAGAGAGAGAGAGGGAGGGGGTGGGGGGTGGGGGGGGGGCTAGTTTGCTTGCTCCTACGTTTATTGGGCCTTGGAGAGGACCCGTTGGAGGCGTCTAGCGGGCGTGGGTGGAGCCCTCTGCTTTGTTGTGGCTCCTCTCTGACGGCCCGGTCGTCAGCGGGGCTAGGGTTGGGTAGACAAAACAACGATAACGAACATAAATCAAAAGAAGGAAGAGAAGGAAAATCAATCGATAACAACAGCAACAAAATAAAATAAATAATAACAAACATTAACCCAGTTGGGGCTAGGGTTAGGTCGGGGGGCTGGGGCAAAGGGTTAGGGTAAGGGCTAGGGCTAGGGGAAAAAGGGGGTGGGGGGGGGGCTTTGGTGGTGGTGGAGAAGGAAAAGAAAAAGAAGAAGAAAAGACAGAAAAAAAAAAAAATAAATAAATAAATAAATATGTGGGGGGGGGGGGGGGGGGGGGGGGGAGGGTGGGGTGTACATAAGCAATAATTAAAAGAAATACATCATAATGATAATACGGACTAAAATACCCCGGACGTTGTGGGGGCTCCGGGGGCCGCCTGCTGGTGCTGGGTTGTGTGTGGCCTGTGGGGCCTGCTCCGAATTACAGACGCAGGCTGACATCCAGACGGCTCATCTGTCGAACCAGGCCGGCGGAGGAGCACATTTCCTCGCGCAGAGGAGAGGCGCCTCCCCCCTCCCCTCTCCCTGGAAGTCTCCTCTAGGCCTGGGTGACCAGTTGCCCCAGCTGGGACTGGAGATGGGGCTAGGGCCAAGGCTGGGGGGCCGGCTGGGGCACGGGGCTAGGGCTACGGCGAGGGCTAGGGCCAAGGCTGCTGCTCGGGTTTGGGCTTGGCCCCCCTGGTCTAGGGGGCCCCTGGGGACCGCACTAGCTGCCGGGTGACCAGTCGCCCCAGATTGGCTGGGTCAAGGGACGGGCTGGGGGGCCGGCTGGGGCTACAGGCTAGGGCTACAACCAGGGATAAGTCTTGTCCTAGGGTTTGGGCTCTGTCCCCCTTGTGTGGGGGGGCCCAGGGGCCCCGCGCCAGCAACCGGGTGACCAGTTGCCCCTGCTGGGGCTAGGGTAAGGCTGGTGGGGCTGG
>JAFBMS010001231.1:37500-42500 GCA_019788955.1 Albula glossodonta
AACAGAGGGCCGCACGGGCTACGGGCAAGGCCCCAAAGCCTTCCCGCAGTAAGCAGAGGGCCGCACGGGCTACGGGAGAGGCCCCAAAGCCCTCCTGCAATTAACAGAGGGCCGCAGAGGCTACGGGCAGGGCCCCAAAGCCTTCCTGCAATTAACCAAGTGCCGCAGAGGCTACGGGGAAGGCCCCAAAGCCTCCCCTTTATTAACAGAGGGCCGCAGAGGCTACGGGGAAGGCCCCAAAGCCTTCCCTTCATTAACCAAGGGCCGCAGGGGCTACGGGCGAGGCCCCAAAGCCTTCCCGCAATGAGCAGAGGGCCGCACGGGCTCCGGGCAAGGCCCCAAAGCCTTCCTGCAATTAAAAGGGGCTTCGGGGAAGGCCCCAAAGCCTTCCTGCAATTAACCAAGTGCCGCAGAGGCTACGGGGAAGGCCCCAAAGCCTTCCCTTCATTAACCAAGGGCCGCAGGGGCTACGGGCGAGGCCCCCAAGCCTTCCCGCAATGAGCAGAGGGCCGCACGGGCTACGGGCAAGGCCCCAAAGCCTTCCTGCAATTAAAAGGGGCTTCGGGGAAGGCCCCAAAGCCTTCCTGCAATTAACCAAGTGCCGCAGAGGCTACGGGGAAGGCCCCAAAGCCTTCCCGCAATAAACAGAGGGCCGCACGGGCTACGGGCAAGGCCCCAAAGCCTTCCCGCAATGAGCAGAGGGCCGCACGGGCTACGGGCAAGGCCCCAAAGCCTTCCCGCAGTAAGCAGAGGGCCGCGCGGGCTACGGGCAAGGCCCCAAAGCCTTCCCGCAATGAACAGAGGGCCGCACGGGCTACGGGCAAGGCCCCAAAGCCTTCCCGCAGTAAGCAGAGGGCCGCACGGGCTACGGGAGAGGCCCCAAAGCCTTCCCGCAATGAGCAGAGGGCCGCACGGGCTACGGGCAAGGCCCCAAAGCCTTCCCGGAATGAGCAGAGGGCCGCACGGGCTACGGGCAAGGCCCCAAAGCCTTCCTGCAATTAAAAGGGGCTTCGGGGAAGGCCCCAAAGCCTTCCTGCAATTAAAAGGGGCTACGGGCAGGGCCCCAAAGCCTTCCTGCAATTAAAAGGGGCTTCGGGGAAGGCCCCAAAGCCTTCCTGCAATTAAAAGGGGCTACGGGGAAGGCCCCAAAAGCCTTCCCTTTATTAACAGAGGGCCGCAGAGGCTACGGGGAAGGCCCCAAAGCCTTCCCCTTATTAACCAAGTGCCGCAGAGGCTACGGGCGAGGCCCCAAAGCCTTCCCGCAATAAACAGAGGGCCGCATGGGCTACGGGCGAGGCCCCAAAGCCTTCCCTTTATTAACCAAGTGCCGCAGAGGCTACGGGCGAGGCCCCAAAGCCTTCCCGCAATAAACAGAGGGCCGCACGGGCTACGGGCAGGGCCCCAAAGCCTTCCCTTTATTAACCAAGTGCCGCAGAGGCTACGGCCAAGGCCCCAAAGCCTTCCCGCAATAAACAGAGGGCCGCACGGGCTACGGGCAAGGCCCCAAAGCCTTCCCTTTATTAACCAAGTGCCGCAGAGGCTACGGGCGAGGCCCCAAAGCCTTCCCGCAATAAACAGAGGGCCGCACGGGCTACGGGGAAGGCCCCAAAGCCTTCCCTTTATTAACCAAGTGCCGCAGAGGCTACGGCCAAGGCCCCAAAGCCTTCCCGCAATAAACAGAGGGCCGCACGGGCTACGGGCAAGGCCCCAAAGCCATCTCGCAATGAACAGAGGGCCGCACGGGCTACGGGCAGGGCCCCAAAGCCTTCCTGCAATTAACAGAGGGCCGCACGGGCTACGGGCAGGGCCCCAAAGCCTTCCCGCAATGAACAGAGGGCCGCACGGGCTACGGGCAAGGCCCCAAAGCCTTCCCGCAATGAGCAGAGGGCCGCGCGGGCTACGGGCAAGGCCCCAAGGCCTTCCTGCAATTAAAAGGGGCTTCGGGGAAGGCCCCAAAGCCTTCCCTTTATTAACAGAGGGCCGCACGGGCTACGGGCAAGGCCCCAAAGCCTTCCTGCAATTAAAAGGGGCTACGGGCAAGGCCCCAAAGCCTTCCCTTTATTAACCAAGTGCCGCAGAGGCTCCGGGGAAGGCCCCAAAAGCCTTCCCGCAATAAACAGAGGGCCGCACGGGCTACGGGCAAGGCCCCAAAGCCTTCCTGCAATAAACAGAGGGCCGCACGGGCTACGGGCAGGGCCCCAAAGCCTTCCTGCAATTAACAGAGGGCCGCACGGGCTACGGGGAAGGCCCCAGAGCCTTCCCTTTATTAACCAAGTGCCGCAGAGGCTACGGGGAAGGCCCCAAAAGCCTTCCCGCAATAAGCAGAGGGCCGCACGGGCTACGGGCAAGGCCCCAAAGCCTTCCTGCAATAAACAGAGGGCCGCACGGGCTACGGGCAGGGCCCCAAAGCCCTCCTGCAATTAACAGAGGGCCGCAGAGGCTACGGGCAGGGCCCCAAAGCCTTCCTGCAATTAACCAAGTGCCGCAGAGGCTACGGGCGAGGCCCCAAAGCCTTCCTGCAATTAACCAAGTGCCGCAGAGGCTACGGGGAAGGCCCCAAAGCCTTCCCTTCATTAACCAAGTGCCGCAGAGGCTACGGGCGAGGCCCCAAAGCCTTCCCGCAATGAGCAGAGGGCCGCACGGGCTACGGGCAAGGCCCCAAAGCCTTCCCGCAATAAGCAGAGGGCCGCACGGGCTACAGGCAAGGCCCCCAAGCCTTCCTGCAATTAAAAGGGGCTACAGGCAGGGCCCCAAAGCCTTCCCTTTATTAACAGAGGGCCGCAGAGGCAACGGGGAAGGCCCCAAAGCCTTCCCTTCATTAACCAAGGGCCGCACGGGCTACGGGCAAGGCCCCAAAGCCTTCCTGCAATTAAAAGAGGCTTCGGGGAAGGCCCCAAAGCCTCCCCTTTATTAACAAAGGGCCGCAGAGGCTACGGGCAAGGCCCCAAAGCCTTCCTGCAATTAAAAGCGGCTACGGGCAGGGCCCCAAAGCCTTCCTGCAATTAAAAGGGGCTACGGGCAGGGCCCCAAAGCCTTCCTGCAATTAAAAGGGGCTTCGGGGAAGGCCCCAAAGCCTTCCCTTTATTACCAGAGGGGCGCAGAGGCTACGGGCAGGGCCCCAAAGCCTTCCCTTCATTAACCAAGTGCCGCAGAGGCTACGGGCGAGGCCCCAAGGCCTTCCTGCAATTAAAAGAGGCTTCGGGGAAGGCCCCAAAGCCTTCCCTTTATTAACAGAGGGCCGCAGAGGCTACGGGCAGGGCCCCAAAGCCTTCCCTTCATTAACCAAGTGCCGCAGAGGCTACGGGCGAGGCCCCAAAGCCTTCCCGCAATGAGCAGAGGGCCGCACGGGCTACGGGCAAGGCCCCAAAGCCTTCCTGCAATTAAAAGGGGCTACGGGCAAGGCCCCAAAGCCTTCCCTTCATTAACCAAGTGCCGCAGAGGCTACGGGCGAGGCCCCAAAGCCTTCCCGCAATGAGCAGAGGGCCGCACGGGCTACGGGCAAGGCCCCAAAGCCTTCCTGCAATTAAAAGGGGCTACGGGCAAGGCCCCAAACCCTTCCCTTTATTAACCGAGTGCCGCAGAGGCTACGGGCAAGGCCCCAAAGCCTTCCCTTTATTAACCAAGTGCCGCAGAGGCTACGGGCAAGGCCCCAAAGCCTTCCTGCAATTAAAAGGGGCTTCGGGGAAGGCCCCAAAGCCTTCCTGCAATTAACCAAGTGCCGCAGAGGCTACGGGGAAGGCCCCAAAGCCTTCCCGCAATTAGCAGAGGCTACGGGCGAGGCCCCAAAGCCTTCCAGCAATAAACAGCGGGCCGCAGAGGCTACGGGCGAGGCCCCAAAGCCTTCCTGCAATAAGAAGAGGGCCGCACGGGCTACGGGGAAGGCCCCAAAGCCTTCCCGCAATAAACAGAGGGCCTCACGGGCTACGGGCAGGGCCCCAAAGCCTTCCCGCAATAAACAGAGGGCCGCACGGGCTACGGGCGAGGCCCCAAACCTCCTGCAATTTACCGAGGGCCAGAGGGGGCTACGGGCGAGGCCCCAAACCTCCTGCAATTTACCGAGGGCCAGAGGGGGCTACGGGCGAGGCCCCAAACCTCCTGCAATTTACCAAGGGCCAGAGGGGGCTACGGGTGAGGCCCCAAACCTCCTGCAATTTACCAAGGGCCAGAGGGGCCACGGGTGAGGCCCCAAACCTCCTGCAATTTACCAAGGGCCAGAGGGGCCACGGGTGAGGCCCCAAACCTCCTGCAATTTACCAAGGGCCATAGGGGGTTCGGGGCGGGCCCCCAGCGCTCCCGCAATATTCCAAGGGCCAGAGGGGGTTCGGGGCGGGCCCCCAGCGCTCCCGCAATATACCAAGGCCCAGAGGGGGCTACGGGTGAGGCCCCAAACCTCCTGCAATTTACCGAGGGCCAGAGGGGGCTACGGGTGAGGCCCCAAACCTCCTGCAATTTACCGAGGGCAGGGGGAGCTCTGGGACGGGGCCCCACAGCTCCTGCAATTTACCGAGGGCCGGGGGAGCTCTGGGACGGGGCCCCAGAGCTCCCGCAATATACCGAGGGCCAGTGGGGCTTCGGGGCGGGCCCCTGCAATATGCCAAGGGCCAGAGGGGCCACGGGTGAGGCCCCAAACCTCCTGAAATTTACCAAGGGCCAGAGGGGGTTCGGGGCGGGCACCCAGCGCTCCTGCAATATACCAGGGGACTACGGGTGAGGCCCCAAACCTCCTGAAATTTACCGAGGGCCAGAGGGGGTTCGGGGCGGGCCCCCAGCGCTCCTGCAATAT
The DNA here is from genome assembly GCA_019788955.1 of Albula glossodonta. NCBI lineage: Eukaryota > Metazoa > Chordata > Actinopteri > Albuliformes > Albulidae > Albula > Albula glossodonta. Next base: position 42,284 of record JAFBMS010001231.1, read on the forward strand.
ACCAAGGCCCAGAGGGGGCTACGGGTGAGGCCCCATACCTCCTGCAATTTACCAAGTGCCGGGGGAGGCCCCAGACATCCCCGCAACGTGCCGAGGGGGGTACCAGTTGCACGCCGACCTCCATTACATAGTGAGCGAGATGGGTACCCGCAGGTTTAGGAGCACGCCCTCTTTCGAGACGAGGACCTCCAGGTGGTGGCGCGGGCCCCCAGAGAGA
>JAFBMS010001232.1:0-44983 GCA_019788955.1 Albula glossodonta
TGTGCTGAGCTATGAGCGTGTGTAGAGGTATGAGTGTGTGCTGAGCTATGAGCGTGTGTAGAGATATGAGCGTGTGTAGAGCTATGAGCGTGTGTAGAGGTATGAGTGTGTGCTGAGCTATGAGCGTGTGTAGAGGTATGAGTGTGTGCTGAGCTATGAGCGTGTGTAGAGGTATGAGTGTGTGCTGAGCTATGAGCGTGTGTAGAGGTATGAGCGTGTGTAGAGGTATGAGCGTGTGTAGAGGTATGAGCGTGTGCTGAGCTATGAGCGTGTGTAGAGGTATGAGTGTGTGCTGAGCTATGAGCGTGTGTAGAGGTATGAGTGTGTGCTGAGCTATGAGCGTGTGTAGAGGTATGAGCGTGTGCTGAGCTATGAGCGTGTGTAGAGGTATGAGCGTGTGTAGAGGTATGAGTGTGTGCTGAGCTATGAGCGTGTGTAGAGCTATGAGCGTGTGCAGAGGTATGAGTGTGTGCTGCGCTATGAGCGTGTGTAGAGGTATGAGCGTGTGTAGAGGTATGAGCGTGTGTAGAGCTATGAGCGTGTGTAGAGGTATGAGCGTGTGCTGAGCTATGAGCGTGTGTAGAGGTATGAGTGTGTGTAGAGGTATGAGCGTGTGCTGAGCTATGAGCGTGTGTAGAGGTATGAGTGTGTGCTGAGCTATGAGCGTGTGTAGAGGTATGAGCGTGTGCTGAGCTATGAGCGTGTGTAGAGGTATGAGCGTGTGCTGAGCTATGAGCGTGTGTAGAGGTATGAGCGTGTGCTGAGCTATGAGCGTGTGTAGAGCTATGAGCGTGTGTAGAGGTATGAGCGTGTGTAGAGCTATGAGCGTGTGTGGAGCTATGAGCGTATGAGCGTGTGCTGAGCTATGAGCGTGTGTAGAGGTATGAGTGTGTGCTGAGCTATGAGCGTGTGTAGAGCTATGAGCGTGTGTAGAGGTATGAGCGTGTGCTGAGCTATGAGCGTGTGTAGAGCTATGAGCGTGTGTAGAGGTATGAGCGTGTGTAGAGCTATGAGCGTGTGTAGAGGTATGAGCGTGTGCTGAGCTATGAGCGTGTGTAGAGGTATGAGTGTGTGTAGAGGTATGAGCGTGTGCTGAGCTATGAGCGTGTGTAGAGGTATGAGTGTGTGCTGAGCTATGAGCGTGTGTAGAGCTATGAGCGTGTGTAGAGGTATGAGCGTGTGTGGAGGTATGAGCGTGTGTTGAGCTATGAGCGTGTGTAGAGGTATGAGCGTGTGTAGAGCTATGAGCGTGTGTAGAGCTATGAGCGTGTGTAGGGGTATGAGCGTGTGTAGAGGTATGAGCGTGTGTTGAGGTATGAGTGTGTGCTGAGCTATGAGCGTGTGCTAGAGCTATGAGCGTGTGTAGAGGTATGAGTGTGTGATGAGCTATGAGCGTGTGTAGAGGTATGAGTGTGTGCTGAGCTATGAGCGTGTGTAGAGGTATGAGTGTGTGCTGAGCTATGAGCGTGTGTAGAGGTATGAGTGTGTGCTGAGCTATGAGCGTGTGTAGAGGTATGAGCGTGTGTTGAGCTATGAGCGTGTGTAGAGGTATGAGCGTGTGCTGAGCTATGAGCGTGTGTAGAGGTATGAGCGTGTGCTGAGCTATGAGAGTGTGTGGAGGTATGAGTGTGTGCTGAGGTATGAGCGTGTGTAGAGGTATGAGCGTGTGGTGAGGGAAAGGGGGAGCAGGGGGATTGTATTTCAGCAACTCAGCAAAAAACAGCAACAGACAAGTGCTCTAAGAGAGGCAGGCAGAGAGTTGGAGAGAAAAGAAGGAGAATCTTGCAGCTGAATAAATCGGAGGCGGCTCCTTGAAGGCAGATGCTACCTACTGACCTTTCATCATAGAATGAAGGGAGAGAAAAAAAGAGGGAAGAAGAAGAGAAGCGTTTAACTTCTGCCTTTGGGGAGCAGGAGTCCATGGAGCTTTGAGAGGAGAGTAAAGAACCGCTTTCACTGTCCTACAACCTTAATTCCTGCCATTCCTAAGGGAGCAGAGTGATATTACTGTCACAGAAAAGGGTGATTTATTCAAAAAACTGAAAAATTAAATGGGGAGTCAATTATCTTTTCCAGAGTGGAAGGAGTGATGCATGCGGGGAGGGGGGGGAGAAAGAGTGAGAGAGAGACAGGGAAAGAGAATCACAGAAGAAAGTCCATCTTTGGTATGAGGTTGATGTAGCTGGGAGTTTTAAATCTATAAGAAGTTATTGCAATTAATTTCAATTGCCACCCTCTATATAAAATTAGGGTGATGGAGTATACTGAAGTGCACCATCCATAATGACAGTGCATACATTTGCAGGCCATTCATTGGAATTTGTCATGTTTGCAAATGTGGTGCTGTGACCCAGAATCCTTAGCTGTAAGTCAGGTCCTTTAGCCTCACATTCAATAACCTGCCTATCTGGAAAAATGAATACCTCTGAATATCACAGCATAATCCAGGTGAAAGCAATGGCACATTAACATACCCGCTAAGTCTCTTGCTTACAAGAAACATACAGGGCAATGTTATGGGCTGTATTATGGCTTATATTATGGATCTCCCAAGTCTGTTCTACAGATATTTCAAACCTCTGTAACTGAATATTGTATCCCTGGCACAAACAAACATGAGACAATTGCAAACACTCTCATTACAACAACTCTCTCTGTCTCTCTGCCTCTCTCTATCCTCCATTCAACCCCTACCTCTCCTCCAACTCATCCTCTCTCATTCACAGTTCTGTCTTTTCTCTTGTTGCTGGTTTGTAAGGATGCTAATGCTAATGGATTTATCCTCCCTCCCAGGCCAACTGTGAGGTCAGCAGCCAAGCCCACTGGGGTGGGGGTGGGGAGCAGGCTGTGCTCCTGCTAAACTCTCAGTCTGATCACATGATCTGCCTGGTTCCACATTTGCACTGGTACAGTTCTCTGCCCTCTGATTGGGTGTTTGTTTAGGTGCCCTGACTGCCTCTCCCCCTCCCGTTTCCAGGCCCCCGCACTCCCTGCAGTGTGAGACATATGTCCTGCAGATGCCCTTTGGCAAACGAGCCGTGGTGGAGCACTCGCCGTCCATCCTCTCATCACCACGGCGATACTCCCATGGTGATGAGAGGACGAGCAGAGAGTAGGTCTTACCATGAGGGAGTGTGTGTGTGATTGTGTGTTAGTATGTATTTGTGTGTTAGTTTGTGTGTTAGTGTGTATATATGTGCTAGTGTGTGTGTTAGCATGTGTGTTAGTGTGTATGTGCGTGCTAGTGTGTGTTAGTGTGTATGTGTGTGGTAGTGTGTGTGTTAGTATGTATAAGTGTGATAGTGTGTGTGTTAGTGTGTATGTGTGTGATAGTGTGTGTGTAAGTATGTATATGTGTGCTAGTATGTGTGTGTGTGTTACTGTGTATTTGTGTGTGTTAGTGTGAATGTGTGCTAGTGTTTTAGTGTGTATGTGTGTGGTAGTGTGTGTGTTAGTGTGTATGTGTGCTAGTTGTGTGTGTGCATTTGTGTGGATGTGTGCATTTGTTTGTGTGTACTGGTCTCAATGTGTGATTGTGAGTGAGTGTGTGAATGTGCATGTGTGTGTGTGTGTCAGTATGCGTGTGTGTGTATGTGTGTCAGTGTATGCATGTGTGTGTTTGTTTGTATGTGTGATTGTGTGCTTGTGTGTATGTGTGAGTGTGTGCATGTTCATTTGTATGTGTATATGACAGTGTGTGCCTGTGTGTTTGTATGTATGTGTGACATTGTGTGCGTATGTGTATGTGTGACTGTGTTTGTGTGTAGACCCACATTAACCTAGGACTCCCCTGCAATGCATGCAGGAGCATGTCCACTATCCACATGTCTCAGTGACTCATCCAATAGCAAGTTTTGTTTGTCAAGGCTGATGCATTGAGAATAGTTCTCAATCCAGATTTAAGACAGAATACACAACACTGTACTCCATGCATACATGCCAAATGCTTTATTTCAAATTCTTTTTATCCCTGTAGACACCTGTTAAAGGTCCCCCTAAGTTGTGGTCATTTTTGTTCTTTTTTAATTGTTTTTGTTTTATCCAATGTCTCCCATTATTCCAAACCCAAACTCTATCTCCAATATAATTCCAGCCTGCTGACCTCAGGAGGAGGCTGTGTATGTGACCTCTTGGATTCACGTTGCAGCAACCCTTGCATCCTTACACACTGCTAATGCACCATCAATCACATATTACCCAAGTCACTGGAGAATTATACAGCCAGTATGTTCTCTGTCCATGTATCTGCAGGCCTGGTCAGGCATGGCCACTATAAAGCTAACAACTAGTCAGCTTACCTTCTGTCATTCCCTAGCATGGCTGGGCCAGGTTGTGCCTCACTAATGTGGACATCCAGCCATCACTGGCAACGGCCACACCCAACAGCAGGGTGATCAGGACTCCCACACCCAACAGCAGGGTGATCAGGATTCCCACACCCAACAGCAGGGTGATCAGGACTCCCACACCCAACAGCAGGGTGATCAGGACTCCCACACCCAACAGCAGGGTGATCAGGACTCCCACACCCAACAGCAGGGTGATCAGGATTCCCACACCCAACAGCAGGGTGATCAGGACTCCCACACCCAACAGCAGGGTGATCAGGACTCCCACACCCAACAGCAGGGTGATCAGGACTCCCACACCCAACAGCAGGGTGATCAGGACTCCCACACCCAACAGCAGGGTGATCAGGACTGCCACACCCAACAGCAGGGTGATCAGGACTCCCACACCCAACAGCAGGGTGATCAGGACTCCCACACCCAACAGCAGGGTGATCAGGACTGCCACACCCAACAGCAGGGTGATCAGGACTGCCACACCCAACAGCAGGGCTTACGCTGTGCAGTGTCTGTAGCATGAGCTGCCAGGTGACCCCTGCTAGCTAACCCTAACCCTAACCCCTGCTACAGGTCGTCTTAATAGAAAGCTGTCACAGAATTTGTCCATATTGGTTAGTAACATGTGAAGGTCTGAAGGACTTAAGCAAGGATTTTACTGATAATCAAAGGGTTAAAGTGTTTGAAATGTGGATTTGATCCAGGTTTGGGTTTATACCTCTGTGTCAACTCTCCCTGACAGCAGGTCCTGTTTCTGCCTAATTGTGTAATCTGAGATCTGCATAAACAATGCCCAGGGCCATGTGATATGCCGTTTCACATTTAAGCATCATTTCAATGGAAATGGAATACACCGCATTATATTGCAATAAATTAATTTATTCGAAAGATGGTAAATATATTTCACTACAGTGTTACTCAGAATTGTTTTTTTCATTTTTTAAAGTGTTCTTAATCTTAATGTTGTGATCTTGAGCAAATACTTAATTTCAATATAGATAGAACCTCAGATGCAGAACTGAGAAACGTAAATGAAACACAAAATCAGACGTTGCATTTATGCGTTTTATTGCGTTTATTTATGAATTCTCAGTTTCAAACACTGTGGCAAAGAGCACAGGCAAAAGGGTAGACATAAAATTTAAATCATATTTTCTTTAAAAGTCACAATTCCGATTAAAGATTCATTAGACCTGTAGTTTTTCAGCAGTATATAATATCCTGTAGTTTTTCAGCAGTATATAATATCCTGTAGTTTTAGAGCTGTATATAATATCCTGTAGTTTTAGGGCTGTATATAATATCCTGTAGTTTTAGAGCTGTATATAATATCATTTTATATTTTGAAAATGTGTGACATAATAATCCAAGTCTGCACATAGTTAGTGAAAATATGAGTATTTTGGTTTACTCACTCTTAAAATGATTTCCCACATGCTATATGTCTTTCCAAAGACAGCTATGATGTGGATATTCTGATGGGGCAATACATTACCTTGTGAACCCCTATGTCTGAACTGTATTTCTGTGCGATGAACACTGCTCTATATGATGAACACTTCTGGTTTGGATTAATACTTTTGTGTTTGATGAACACTTCTACATTTCATTAACATTTCTGTTTTTGATTAATAATTCTGGTTTTGATCACTACTTCTGCATATGATAAACAGTTCTGTTTTTGATGAACACTTCAGGGGAGGTGCAGGGATGGGGTTTGATCGGGGGAGGTTAGTGGCAGTTGAACACTGGCACGGGTACGCACACCGCAGAATGAATTAAAGGTGTAAAGGCTTTTGATGCTGCCTCGTTTGTAATTTCAGCATTAACACTTATCTCAGAGCCCATTCGATTGAATGAGAAGGGTTTTTCAGAGGAAAGTAACTTGATTGAGAGAGATACATAGAAAAAGAGAGAGCAACAAAGACAGCAAAATGGAGAGAGACAGAGATAGAGAGAGACAGAAAGACAGGGGGAGGATGCACGCAAAGCATTCAATGCCATAAAAAGAAAAATCTAACCTGGAATTCCTGTAAGAATTTGGCGAAGATTATTGGAACCTGGAATTGAACCAATTACTCTATATAGCAGATGGCAGTGAAGTGTGGGGTCCACTTACAAAGCAACACTTTCTCAACGGGACAAACACCCAACTGAAACCCTGAATGCAGATTTATGCAAGAACATCATACATGTACAAAAAAAAACTAATTAGGCACCTCAACCATAATCCTAACTAATCAAAAGTAAAAAAGTAAAAAAAAATTATAAATGCAGAAAAATGTAGACAAAAAACAGGCTCAGTGAGAACAGCCTGGCCATAGTGACTCACTGACAATAGCAGACCTGGGGCCTCATTTATAAAACTTTGCAAACTTTTGTAACTAAATAGTTATGTATGCCAAAACCTACTGTAAGTCTTCATCCCCTAGCTGACGTGTGCAAGTCAGCGCGTGTGTTGTTACTAGGCAGATGAACATCTGTCAGTTATGGAATGATTGGAGCAAAGAAAGAGATTAACATTAAAGTAAATAAAGCTGAGGTGATTTTTATTCTCAGGTTAACAATCTAACTTCCAATGTTTCTGAATCAGTAAAGTGTTGAGTTTAAATGAAGTTTGTTGAAACAAAAGTTTGGGAAAAGTATTTTCAGACAACCCCTTATGGTGAAGACACACTGGAAGCGTCGACGCCGGCTGGCGAAGCTGCCTCCATTCATTTTGAATGGGGAGCAGCGAAACACTCGCGTGGGGCACGATAGGACTACAGGCATTGAGCGGCCAACCAGCGGAGCGTCAAGAAGAAGTTGGAATCAGTGAACTTTGACCCGGCCGCTTGGAAATGCCACCAAGCAGCAACCAATCGGATGTCACAACATCACATTTTCACTCCGCAGGTACAGTCAAATGCATGAAATAAAATGAGGAGGAACTTATCATTGTTGCAAGCTTTGATGAGATTTATGACCCTGCTCTGCCATTACACAGGGATAGTGACAGAAGAAACTTTACCTTTAAAAATATGGCAGAAATCATTGGTGTTTCTGGTGTGCAAATATAAATATGTATAAACAGATCTCCAGCAAGATTATATCTTACATTGATATCGCCTAATGTGCAATAACAAGGTTTTCAACGGATATTTGACTTGTCCAGTGTAGCTAGGCTATTGCCCCCCCCCCACCCCAACATCATATAGCTAACTTGTAATTAGCCCACCACATTAATCAGAAAACCAATGAATAAAATCTGCCAAAATAAGATTGTATGTCATTCGAAAGATGCCTCGGAGAATTCATCTGAATGAGACAGAGCTGGCACTTCCACACTCCATCTATTAACGTCATCACAAGAAAAACGCTTTAAAGCTTGTTGTCTCTAACTAAAACAGTGGTTATTACCAATGAATGTATATATACCGATAGTGTGCTATTTACTTGTTTCTGGTTATCTGTGGTAGTGAATAAAAAATGGCGACTCCTGAGTGAATGTACTAGAGGACATGCCCACAAGCGTCGAGCAGTGGCAGGCAGCAGCGGCGCCAAGTGTCTTCACCGTTATGTAATATTCTGTAAATATGGCTCCTTCATACAATTTACACCTCTTTCTTGGTCATATTTTAGACCTCAGGAATGCAAATAAATGGTAAAAATTTACCTAAGGACCAGCAAACTCCACATCAACCGTACTGTTATAGTTAGTATAGAATGTCAGTTCTCTATATGGGATAATATATATGAAGCTGCTGGATGGAATGTTGACTTTTAATCGTTTCCAAAGTATTCCCAGTAAATTCAATTTCTATTAATTCAATTTTTACCTTTTATTTGTATTTCTCTTGTCTTACACATCAACAAAATAGTTTAGTCTAAATTGGGTGATGGGACCTATGTTTACGGAATATTTTATGAATCCTATCAAATTAAATCGTTAATTATTTTCATTTTTAGAGATCATATTTTTGTCCAACATAATGTTGCAGGAGAGTTAGATAATATTGCTTTGTAACAAGATAAACAATTTCGGAACAATATGAGATGATGGGTGTCGAAATCCACTCTTCTGTGTGCATTTTACATGGAATGACCGACACAGTTAAAAAAGTAAATATACCTATCTATGCAGATAAAAATATGACGTTTTATCATCTTTACTAGGAATGAAAAATGTTAGAATAATGCACAGGAATGAACCATACTTTCCAAATGTATAATATCGTTTGAAATCACCCTCAATAATTTGTGTGTCTATGTTTCCTCTGAGAAGCATAGTTTGGCGAGGCATGTTTTAATAAACACAACTACACACTACCTACTTCACTTGACTTGTTCAGGTTAATGCAATTAAAGACGTGGTTTCTGGGATTATCAGATCGCTGCTCGCCAGCACTTTTCGATATAAGTTTCTCTTTAATGTACCCAGTTATATTTAGCCCTAATTAGAACTGGGATTCAAATTCATTGATTTGTTTTTGTTGTTACTTTCAGGGTTAGCAAACTTCCTGACATACACGACCTCGTCCCTGAGATAGCATTTTATTAGTCGGTACTGGGAAAGTTTAACATTATCGCCAAAGATATTTCTGTAGCTATGCTCCTATATAACGGTTAGGTCAGGCTGAGGTGATTTTTGTAGTGTATCGTTACCCTGAAGAGTGAACTTCTTTGCATCTCTGCACGTCTCGTATTTCTTATTGGAGAGAAAGAATAAAATTGCAATTATTGACAGCATTTCATCATCTGTCAATATTTATGTCTGTTATCACTCAGCATTTACTGCTAAGTCTTAGTAAGTTAGCTAATCATAGTCATATCAGTAAACACATAGCTAAAAGGCTAAACGAGTTAGCAAACTTGAACAGTTCTACTCCATACAAATACAAATTTGCGAAGATTGCAGTCTTAACCAATGATAATACTAATGCAATTAAAGAAATACTTAACTGAGCTGGTTTGGGTTCCATGTTTTCAGGCTGAAGTGGTGAATGGCAATCTCTTTGTAGAGTAAATTCTGTGGTAAACTTGTGTACAACTGCAAGCGATTTAATCTCCTAACGTTCTAAAGGTTAGGTCATCCCGGTGTCGTTATAGCAACGGATGCTATCAGCTGTTCAGAACTGTTCAGAATTGTTGCGTCAGCCCAGAACAAATTGCCCGGCCTGAACTTTCTGCCCATGACAGTTCTATTTTAAGTGGACTTTATCCGCCTAACTGATAATAGAAGCTCCCTGGTTTGCTGCATGCATCTTCCATCCTTTACATCTCGGAAAAATTTACCTTATGTACATTATTTACAGACTGATCTTGACATTGTCGGGCTACTGGAGGCCTACCCACTGGTTATGTTCAGATTACATTTTGTACCCAGTCAAGCCTTCTGATGACACGACCGCTGCAACTGCATCTCCTTCAGCTGACCTTGCTCTCTACTGTGTCTGTTTCCATTTGTGCTTCGACTGACTGCACCTCTCCTGACATTGTGATGCGGAGGCGAGCTCCGACCTGCAGCAGACCCTGAGACCTGGCTGGATTCACCTGCCAGTCGTCTGCCCTTCTACACCCTCCTTCCCCCTCCACTGTAGATGCACCTGGATTTGGCAGGTTCTCTACTGAATCTCCGCTGCCTTCATCTGCCCCTTTTAACCTCCACCTACATATCTGCACTTTGTTTGCGTTCCCTTACAACCTGAAAAAAGCTCAGAGCTCGGTGAGTTAACAGAATCTTACATGTTGTGGGTGGTTTTTGGTCTCTGTTGTCAGTCTTGCCATGCTACTTGATGAACTACTGCAGTTATATTCAGCTGAGATTGTTTTCAGGGGTTGTTTGTTATGTTTCCTATCATGCAGCATAGTGTAAAGTTTCTGTACCTATCTATGAGATCCATAAGTGTAGTATAAATTGGAACGGTTCAGCTTCCTTCTGTTTGTGCTGAGTGATATTGATCATTTTCTTGGTACTGCTTAAGCAAGGCAGAGAGTAATCCTTTCTTAGCTACCCTGTCATGCTTCTTGTTGAGCTATTGCAGTTGTATTCCACTGGGATTGTTAGTGCTGAGTGTTATTGATAATTTTTTTGGTACTGCTTATGCATTCTGTAGCCGGATCAGTACTGCTGCAGTCGTGGGCTGGACTAACATTACGCTCTCTTATGCATCAGACACCATATTTGTCTGGTTTCATTAAATAATTTCATGTTACTCAGCTGATTTATCACTGTTTATGTCCGTCATGAGTCTATCATGTGTGCTTCCCAAGCTAAAGTCATTCGTCATCACCACTAATTATCTTCCTATTCAGCTTGCGTCTCAATTTTAAGTTTAACTCCCAGTTTCCCCGCTTTGTCATTGTAAGCGGTAATTTCATTGCCAACCATTGTCCCGATTCTGTTCGTTTTCAACGTTTTCTAACACAAAATCGATAACATGAACATTCTACTTTAATAATACGCTGTGTCATACATCATTTTCGTTGATGCATAGTGCTAACACTGTAACATAAGGGTATTGCATTGACAAGCAATTAAGGCTTATTTCTTTAATCCATTTACGTGCCCTCTCTTAGTACAACTAATTTACCAGTATCATATTTCAGAGTTTGTGCTCCTTGCCCCTTCATCAGCTGCCAAACATTCCCACGGCTCATATCCACATTTCAGCTCCTGCCTATACATAGCTAAGTACCATATTAGGTCTTCCCAGTGCCTGCAAAATGCAGATGGCACCCACATGAGCCAGGTTCTGCTCAAGGCACATGGTAAGGCACATGGTGACCATTCCCTCACTTACCTCACCCTTACACACTCCAGTTTCCAGTCCCACCTTCCTCTCTCCCCCTGCTACAAGCTACAATCGCATGCAATATGGCATAATATGAATATAGGAGATTTTTCTTCATGACATGCATAGGTATAATGGCAAATTATCTCTCTAATCATGAAAAGCATGAACAATTGAACAAGTATGAGTAACTAACAGCTTGTTAAGATTCTGAGATTGCCATTGTGGTTGGAATAAAAACCAGCATACACAGCTGGTCCCCAGGACCAATGTTGGGAACCGCTGTAGTAGAGCTACTGTGTGCTGTTTTTAACAGCCTCTGCTCCATCAGCTAAGTAGCTGTAAACCAATAATGTTTCATGCATAGAGTACACGACAGTAAAATAATTCATACTAGAACAAAGGAAAAGTCTTCTGTTGTCACTATCATATTTGTTCCTAAATTACAACATCTTCTCCTTGACCAAACAACATGAAAGTTCCCAATTACCATTCCAAAAATATTGACATTGTTCATATTACTTGCAATAAATACAGACAAAACATGCAACTACCTCTGGTAATTCTATAAATGGAATTAAACCAGAGGTGTTCCCACAGCAATGAATCAATAAGATCAATGGCAGGACTGTAATCAATGCCATTGACCTCGGACCCTTGTGTTGATCAACAAGGCCCTGCCAGTATCAATGGAATGCTTCCTCATTGTTCTTCTAATACCCTACAGGACCTCAGCCACTCTTTAGTTTGGGGGCAGGTGACCCAACCCCCTGGCTATTGTAAGTGTCAGGCCTTTACAAGCAGATGAATGGGTGAGTTAGGCTTGCCTCCTTGATTGAGGCATGTAGTAGAAAAATTTCCTGTGTTTGTCAACTCATAACAGCTCACAGACAACCACACAGGCACCCTCACACAACAGCACACAAACACAACTACATGCATGAACACGCAAACACAACCACACACATCAACACACAGACACAACTACACGCATGAACACGCAAACACAACCACACACATCAACACACAGACACAACCTCACACAACAACACACAAACACAACTACATGCATGAACACGCAAACACAACCACACACATCAACACACAGACACAACCTCACACTACGACAGACAAACACAACTACACGCATCAACACGCAAACACAACCACACACATCAACACACAGACACAACTACATGCATGAACACGCAAACACAACCACACACATCAACACACAGACACAACTACATGCATGAACACGCAAACACAACCACACACATCAACACACAGACACAACCTCACACTACGACAGACAAACACAACTACACGCATGAACACGCAAACACAACCACACACATCAACACACAGACACAACCTCACACTACGACAGACAAACACAACTACACGCATCAACACGCAAACACAACCACACACATCAACACACAGACACAACCACACACAACAACACACAAACACAACTACATGCATGAACACGCAAACACAACCACACACATCAACACACAGACACAACCTCACACTACGACAGACAAACACAACTACATGCATGAACACGCAAACACAACCACACACATCAACACACAGACACAACCTCACACTACGACAGACAAACACAACTACACGCATCAACACGCAAACACAACCACACACATCAACACACAGCCACAACCACACACAACAACAGACAAACAATCACACAGTAAAACACACAAACACAATCATAACTTCATGCATCATCATTGGCAAAATATTTTGCAAAAGTGTGCATTATGGCTTGTGGAAAATAGTTTGAGAAGGAAGTCAATGGATTCTTATTCTTATGATGTACTGACGCATCAATTTTCAGACTTGGATCATTGTGTAACATCATTTCCAAAATACAGGATGCAGCTCGTAGCAAGTGGGTGTTTAAAACACATGGGGCTCCAGAGCCAAGCAAAGGTCCTTCATGTCTCTTGCAATGGCAAAGCTGGGATGGTGGTGTTGCTCGATAAAGCCAATCAGAAGTGACCTTTGCAACAACGGGACTGCATTTCCTGTAATTTGAGAATAAGGTCATCAATTTTAATACATTCTGCTGTTACTCACATAGTGATGTTTTTCATACAAAAAAAAAAACAAAGTGCTTTGGATGTAATTCTCAATAACAAATCTAAAAAGGACAGTAAGTGTCACTTTCAGACTGAAAAAAGGACATCATTTCTACAATACGATAATAAATAAAATGACACAACCTTATATGTTGTCAAAAATGAATGTAGTCAAAAATATCTACTGGTTTTCCTCAAAATCTGTTTAACTATAAAACTTGCTCTCAGGGGCATGTCACTCTATATGTGAGCTCAGGTAGAAAGTGGTCCTGAACACTGATGATTCTGGCTTGCTCCTTTTTGGAGAACTTGAAAGTGTTACAACTTCCCCATGTTACCATTATCCTCCGTCTCCCCTACCTATACTCACAGACTCAAATCAGCATCCAACCCTCCAGGTAACCTTGTGGCTTCAGTCCACACATGGATGGGCAGCTTGGGTTATTTACACCATTATTAACACCATGGAACCAACCAAAATAAACATGTGGTTGGGCATCTTGAGCAATACATGCTGAAATAATCATCCAAAAGGGATTATTATATGGTCATGTTTGTTTTGTCCCCTTTTTGTAACCATGAATGTGAAATGGATGCATGTGTGTCTTTTGTGTCCTATCTAAATGATTGTACATCTGTGATGCAGAACACCTGCTGATTGGCCTGACTATAAATGAAGGCTGGAAAAGAAGGTGGTGCACACTCTTTTTTTTTTTGCCTTCAGGAGCCTGAATGAGTGATGCCACTTTTTCCTCTATGACTGATTACATGTAGTTTGTTTTTGGTTAGACAGTTTAAGATAGTGGAGGATATTTAGGCTGTGGAAGACTTTTTTTGTCCTTTATGGGGGCTCTTTCGAAAGTGTGAATGTTTGGTTGCGTGGCTGCTTTTTGTCTTTTTGTCACGGTTTGCGCTTAAAGTTGGTGTCATTTTTCCCCCCTTGCGCTTGCTTTGGTGTAAAAGTAATTGCAGTGCATTTTGTTATTGATATTGGAAACCTGTTTGCTGTTGCTTTATGCAGGTATTTTGTTTGCCCCTGTGCTCCCTGAGTGGAGTTTGTAGAAGATGTAGCTGTTTTGCAATTTGATTGCTTTGGAATGCTCTTTTGTGCAAGAGTTCTATTGCCACTAATTAATTGATTTGGGCTTATTGTGTTTGTTTGGAAGTTTCTGCATCACTCCACTGTGGCTTTGAGTCACAAATTTTTTTTATACATGCTTGTCTGTAGTATTTTTATTTTGCTTTTTGATTTGACTTCTTTTATAGAGAGGGCTTTGGAGGTGTTTGAGCGCTGTCGAAAAGGGCATCGTTTGTTAATTGCAGACCATTACAAGGTGTCTCCTTTATACATCTTCTGTACCATTGGTTGTACATACTGACCATAATAAGATTTTTTTAAGGTGTGAGCAGTCAAACAAACAGCATTTGTTGCATTGGAGCCTGTTCCTGCAGTCCTACCAATTGGAGATCTGACATCTGCCTGGACGACATCTGCCTGATAGCGGATGCTTTATCTTGTGTTTAATGTTTCCTTTTCTTGACTTAAAAAGAAAAGGTTGTATTTTTGGTCAATACATTTTTGTATATGTATTGTTTTAAGGGTGGGGGTGTTATATGGTCATGTTTGTTTTTTCCCCTTTTTGTACCCATGAATGTGAAATGTAAAATTGTTATTGCTCAACATTGTGAGCTTTGGTTTTTGACATGAAATAACATCCATCTCCTATTCCTCACCAGAGACAGCAAATGCAGCAGGAATGGAAACGCTGCAGGAACCGGAATGCAGCAAGAACGGGAACGCTGCAGGGATGGGAATGCTGCAGGAATGGAAAAAGCTCTGAAATTTTGAATTTTTTGTCTAATGTTAGCCCCTTTGATAATGAATAGGATGTGTGAAAAGGACCAGAACAACATAAAGCTTTTCACATAACTGAGCCGAACTGAACCGAAGGAACTGGAAAGGAGATGTTCTAACCTTGCCAGGCTGATATATAAGTTTAAAGCTGCAAAATTACAGAAATCCATTAATAATGTAGTATTAGTTTGGTTCAAAAAAGAACTCACATTCTTTATTTGGATATTTCAGATTTATAAATGACCTACGCTGAATGTGTGTTGTATGTGGCCTAGGTCTGGATCAGCTGCATACAGCATCATTGAATGGGCAATCTGTGTGTAAGTGTATGCAGATGGCAGTCTTTCCCTGTGCCCTGGATCAGATGCTCCTCCCTTGCCCCTACACACCCCTCCCATCAGGAAACAGGGCCCTTGGGAAGGGAGCAGGTGACTGCACTGCAAGCCTTGGGAGAATTAAATAAGAGCCAATCCACCCCACACAGGGTTTAACCCTAACCCTAACCCTAATCACCCAACACAGAGCTCAGATTAGAGTTTAACCCTAACCCTAACCACCCCACACAGAGCTCAGATTAGAGTTTAACCCTACCCCTAACCACCCCACACAGAGCTCAGATTAGAGTTTAACCCTACCCCTAACCACCCCACGCAGAGCTCAGATTAAAGTTTAACCCTAACTCAATCCACCCCACACAGGGCTTAACCCTAACCCTAACCACCCCACACAGAGCTCAGATTAGAGTTTAACCCTACCCCTAACCACCCCACACAGAGCTCAGATTAGAGTTTAACCCTACCCCTAACCACCCCACACAGAGCTCAGATTAAAGTTTAACCCTAACTCAATCCACCCCACACAGGGTTTAACCCTAACCCTAACCACCCCACACAGAGCTCAGATTAGAGTTTAACCCTAACCCTAACCACCCAACACAGAGCTCAGATTAGAGTTTAACCCTAACCCTAACCGCCCCACACAGAGCTCAGATTAAAGTTTAACCCTAACTCAATCCACCCCACACAGGGTTTAACCCTAACCATAACCCTAACCACCCCACACAGAGCTCAGATTAGAGTTTAACCCTAACCCTAACCACCCAACACAGAGCTCAGATCAGAGTTTAACCCTAACTCAATCCACCCCACACAGGGTTTAACCCTAACCCTAACCATAACCACCCAACACAGAGCTCAGACCAGAGTTTAACCCTAACCCTAACCACCCCACACAGAGCTCAGATTAGAGTTTAACCATAACCCTAACCACCCAACACAGAGCTCAGATCAGAGTTTAACCCTAACCCTAACCACCCCACACAGAGTTCAGATTAGAGTTTAACCATAACCCTAACCACCCCACACAGAGCTCAGATTAGAGTTTAACCCTAACCCTAACCACCCCACACAGAGTTCAGATTAGAGTTTAACCCTAACCCTAACCACCCCACACAGAGCTCAGATTAGAGTTTAACCATAACCCTAACCACCCCACACAGAGCTCAGATTAGAGTTTAACCCTAACTCAATCCACCCCACACAGGGTTTAACCCTAACCCTAACCCTAACCACCCCACAAAGAGCTCGGGAACTATTATCGTTACTTGTTTGCTTCTGAGACAGATTGTGATAACATTCTTAGAGCATTGTTTCAGGCAAGATCAAAAGTCAAAGAAACTCTTTTTCCAGGGAAATGGGTTTTAAGGTCCATGAAGCCGGACAAATGTGCTTGTTGTGAATGTTTTACTGTGATGTTGGGAGAAAAACCTGGGTATAAAAATGGTTGAAAAGCTGTAGGTCACCAATGTTCCTCAGCCTACTCATTCCCTTTGTACATTCCCAGGTCTTTGTTAACACAGGTGTCATGGTCATTATGAATACACAAAGCCAATATGTCTGAATCCTCACACAGGATTCCATGGAGGTTGGCTGATAAAAATGGATGTGCCATGAATCATTTGGCTTCTTTTCGGTTTTAAAACAGCAAATACAACTTAACACTATTATTTTTATCTCATGTTTTGGATTGCGAGAATATTTTGTCATATATAAAACAATGACTTTGCCTTCTACTCCTCAAAAATATGTTGCCTGTGGATGAAGGTGCATAGCAAGGACTGGTGGTTGGAAGTTGTTGTTGAATGAAGCGTAGTTGGTTCATTTAGCTGTGAAAGGTGGTAGGGAAAACCGTGGCACCTGATGCAAAATGGAGCGTAGTTGGTTCATTTAGCTGTGGACGGTGGTAGGGAAAACCGTGACACCTGTTGAAAAATGAAGCGTAGTTGGTTTGTTTAGCTGTGCACGGTGGTAGGGAAAACCGTGGCACTTGATGCAAAATGAAGTGTAGTTGGTTCGTTTAGCTGTGCACCGTGGTAGGGGAGATCGTGGCACCTGATGCAAATACAGTCAGGGCTCCCATTCCCCTCATGATGCACGTTGCAACAGTGCTTCACAAGCTTGGGAGCTGTGCTGAGTACCGTCATGCATACAATCAATTCAGTGTGCACAGTAAGAAAGCTAGCCTACCTGTTTGGCAAGAGCATGGTAGCAGGGCTGATGAAACACCTCATAAGAGCACCCAATGAGGAAGAATTGCTGCTGATTGCCCATGACTTTGAGGCTGCCTATAATATTCCCCAAATAATAGGACTGATTGACGGCGAATTTAAAATGTGACAGGCTACAGCACACGCACCAACCACCTAACTCCAAGAAGCAATCTGATCGAGTATTTACATGACTGCCCATTGGAACAGACTACATCGCCCCTTTCAATCCGATTGTAATGTCATTCTGATCAAGGTCTTTACATGAGCCATTCTATTCCGATTAAGCCATCAATCTGATTGCAATCAGATTACTTGTGTCCATGTAAACACACCTAATGACATGTGGTCAGGGTATAGACTACCTAAATTCCAGATCGAGCAAAAATTACAGTATCATCCTTAACCCCAACACCAACCCAGTTGCAGTTGGTTAAAATGAAAAATACACCTTAAGGTAAACATAAAAAAATTAAATATAAATTAAAACAAGCTAATCTGTTCTTAAAACTGACAAAAACTAAATTGAATCAAAATTAAATAAATATGTATATACTAAATATGTGAGTCAGGAGGGGATTAAGGTGAAAACCAATCTGGAATGCATTCCCAAAAACAGAATTAGGGAGGAGCTCCCAACGCCCATGAGCTACTGCAATACGCCCATGACCTACTGCAATCAGAAACAGAGGTAGGGAGCTCCCCACGCCCATGACCTACTGCAATCAGAAACAGACGTAGGGAGCTCCCCACGCCCATGACCTACTGCAATACGCCCATGACCTACTGCAATCAGAAACAGACTTAGGGAGCTCCCCACGCCCATGACCTACTGCAATCAGAAACAGACTTAGGGAGGAGCTCCCCACACCCATGACCTACTGCAATACGCCCATGACCTACTGCAATCAGAAACAGACTTAGGGAGCTCCCCACACCCATGACCTACTGCAATACGCCCATGACCTACTGCAATCAGAAACAGACTTAGGGAGCTCCCCACGCCCATGACCTACTGCAATACGCCCATGACCTACTGCAATCAGAAACAGACTTAGGGAGCTCCCCACGCCCATGACCTACTGCAATACGCCCATGACCTGCTGCAATCAGAAACAGACTTAGGGAGCTCCCCACGCCCATGACCTACTGCAATCAGAAACAGACTTAGGGCGCTCCCCACGCCCATGACCTACTGCAATCAGAAACAGACTTAGGGAGCTCCCCACGCCCATGACCTACTGCAATACGCCTATGACCTACTGCAATCAGAAACAGACTTAGGGAGCTCACCACACCCATGACCTACTGCAATACGCCCATGACCTACTGCAATCAGAAACAGACGTAGGGAGCTCCCCACGTCCATGACCTACTGCAATATGCCCATGACCTACTGCAATCAGAAACAGACTTAGGGAGCTCCCCACGCCCATGACCTACTGCAATACGCCCATGACCTACTGTAATCAGAAACAGACTTAGGGAGCTTCCCACGCCCATGACCTACTGCAATACTCCCATGACCTACTGCAATCAGAAAAAAACTTAGGGAGCTCCCCACGCCCATGACCTACTACAATACGCCCATGACCTACTGCAATCAGAAACAGACTTAGGGAGCTCCCCACGCCCATGACCTACTGCAATACGCCCATGACCTACTGCAATCAGAAACAGACTTAGGGAGCTCCCCACGCCCATGACCTACTGCAATACGCCCATGACCTACTGCAATCAGAAACAGACTTAGGGAGCTCCCCACGCCCATGACCTACTGCAATACGCCCATGACCTACTGCAATCAGAAACAGACTTAGGGAGCTCCCCACGCCCATGACCTACTGCAATCAGAAACAGACTTCGGGAGCTCCCCACGCCCATGACCTACTGCAATACGCCCATGACCTACTGCAATCAGAAACAGACTTAGGGAGCTCCCCACGCCCATGACCTACTGCAATCAGAAACAGACTTAAGGAGCTACCCACGCCCATGACCTACTGCAATACGCCCATGACCTACTGCAATCAGAAACAGACTTAGGGAGCTCCCCACGCCCATGACCTACTGCAATCAGAAACAGACTTAGGGAGCTCACCACACCCATGACCTACTGCAATACGTCCATGACCTACTGCAATCAGAAACAGACTTAGGGAGCTCCCCACACCCATGACCTACTGCAATACGTCCATGACCTACTGCAATCAGAAACAGACTTAGGGAGCTCACCACACCCATGACCTACTGCAATATGCCCATGACCTACTGCAATCAGAAACAGACTTAGGGAGCTCCCCACGCCCATGACCTACTGCAATACGCCCATGACCTACTGCAATCAGAAACAGACTTAGGGAGCTCCCCACGCCCATGACCTACTGCAATACGCCCATGACCTACTGCAATCAGAAACAGACTTAGGGAGCTCCCCACGCCCATGACCTACTGCAATACGCCCATGACCTACTGCAATCAGAAACAGACTTAGGGAGCTCCCCACGCCCATGACCTACTGCAATACGCCCATGACCTACTGCAATCAGAAACAGACTTAGGGAGCTCCCCACGCCCATGACCTACTGCAATACGCCCATGACCTACTGCAATCAGAAACAGACTTAGGGAGCTCCCCACGCCCATGACCTACTGCAATACGCCCATGACCTACTGCAATCAGAAACAGACTTAGGGAGCTCCCCATGCCCATGACCTATTCTTGGTAAAGGGAACTACGTAAAGCTATGCTATCAGAGTAACAACCAAGGACTGAGATTACTGTGTTCACTCAAACAAGAGCCCTTTACTGGAGTGGAGAAGAGAGATCAGGAGCAAACAGGGGTTGTTGTTGTTGGTGATAGATAGACCTGTTGGAAGAATTTTTAAACGGTGACAAATTTTACTCAGGATTTACACACAGAATAGGACATACACCATAATCCATTTCATTACTGTTCAGAGAAGGTTGTAGAGAGGTTAGGGTTAAATATGGCACACTGACATATGGCTCTGAGGAGCCATGGGTGTGGCTGAGAGAAGCAGAAATCAAACAAATCACATGCTTTTCCTAGTCTACAAAGGCCCATTCTTCAATCTTCACAGTCTTCACAAGGTCCTCCCACAAGCTAGAATCATGCACAACCTTCTCCAAAACCCAGAAACAATGTTGCAATATTACAGTAGCTTTGTCACGCTGGTTAATGCTAGCCCCATTTTTGCTCTGGCTTAACTCATTTTTTGATATTTCTGCAACTCAAATGCTGTGAGGTGACAACAATAGCATTCTTTGAACACTGCAGGAAGGAAAGTGTTGGTTAACATGGGAAAGAGCCCCCAACTCTACTTCCTTATCACTGACTTTCCACTTCCTCTTTTTTCCCACCAGGGACACCACACCCCATTAATGCCCATTAATGTGAACTACTATTTTGTGCAAAACTATGAACAAGACCTACTAAATATATTGTTTCTTCTCTCAAGTACTACAGTAAATAATCATTAGCACAAAGTTAATTGTTCAGATTGTCTTATTAACTGGACAGATGAGGGCTAGGTTATCTTGGAGGTTCTTGTGGAGTGTAAAACAGGGATTGGATTGCTGGACAGACTGCACACTGTTGCCATTTGAAGTCAAGCATATTGGAAGCCAGCTCAGAGCATAGCGACCCAATTTTATGTACTACATTTCTCATTATTTTTGTGCACAAATTAAACAGGTACGGATAAAGTAACAGGTCCATACAGACAGGTCTTCTCCTAGGTGAATGTTCATTTATGATCTGCTTTCAAATAATCTTTGTCCCTGCAGCTGTCTATATAAGTGTGTCTTTACACTAACTACTTTTACAACAGTATATTTCCTGCATTTTACACTGCCACCTGGACTGGAACATGTTTTTCATAACAAGCAACTGTCACAAGTTTACAATCTGCAAGAAACCTCTTAATTTAAACAAACAGAAGAATGTTCCTGAAGGAAAGAATATTCAAATGACTGTCTTGAAGGGAGAGTGAAAGAAAGAAATTATGGTTCAGCGGGAAAACCTTTATTGCTTTTTGGGTGAGCGGAAATTAAATCCAGTCAGACTGAGTGAAATGATATATTTGAACAGGAGCAGTGCAACCAATTCCATAAATCTGACATCCTATTAAACCCTACTGGGGAGGGTGAGGCTGGGTGTGGCTGAGGAGGGGGTGGGTGGGCAGAAAGCTTGAGAGCTCTCTAGGAGGGAGAGACAGACAGACTGACAGAAAAATTGTCAACGGATGGCTTAAAGCAGGACTAAAATTTCTCTTCATTGCACAGAGTGAACCAAAATAACAAAATGAAACCTGTATATGATTTTGTCCTAATTTAATTTTACCTAAATGAAAACCAAACTAGCTGATCTCCCATAGTTACCATAGCTGCTGACTTCAGGAAGCTGAAGCTGTGAGCATGTTATTCTTCCAATTCATGTGATGACAATGTTTTCTTCTTTACACGCTGCCTATGTTGTCTGAAGATTATAGAAGGCCAGCATATTCTCAGTTCGTATATCCAGTCTGGTTCCAGCCTGACCAGGCATGGTTGCTAGATAATGACTAGACCAATGGTACTAGCTTGCTTATCCCTATCAGCGAGGCTGAGTCAACTGCTGACTCCCCTATGCAGACCTTTGGCCAACAAGAATGTGACCAGGAATCCAACTACTGATTGCAGGGCTCCAGGTTTTCTTTCAGGACATGCGTTTTTACAGCCTGAGCTACCAAAAGTCCCCTATGTAAGAAAATTTCAATTCAGTCAAACATAAAATAAAATGCAGAAAAGTGAAAAGGTAGTGCCTGACCTTTGAAAAAAAGACTTTTATCTCACCCGGTATAACCTCATGCTGTGATTTTGTCTGTCTCTGAGCTAACCCAGCCCCCTGACCAAAGGCTGTGCTGAGGTGCTGGCTTTTTCATATTATTTAACTGTAACAAATCCAGACGAGTTCTATTGAAAGAGGGAGCCACTTTCCTTAATCAAATGGGCCCATAAATTAATGCATTAGAGGACTGCGCAGGCGCACGTCATAGCAGCTTCTGTGCTCTGCTGTCAATAAACAGGGCCACATGCCCCTCCCAGAAATGCCTGCAGGCCATTACTGAGTGCAGAGAACCTTAGGTCCCTTCAGTAAATATGAATTACTACGTCTAGCTCTGCTGAGTCATCCGGCTGTACGGGCCTACCAGTGAGATCTGTTTTGGAAATGACTGTCGCAGAAACAACATCACTGCAATGCAAAACCCTGAGAACAAAGTCAGTGAAAAACTAAACGCTAAATATATCTGAAAGACAAGGCCGGTTGTGAAAATTTCATTCTTTAACAGTGTTCTCAAACTGACCGATTCACCATGTTAGGTGCAAATGGGCACTGTGCACACCCGGGGTGGGGGGGGGGGGGGTTTTTCCTTTTTTTTTTTTTTTTTGTTGCTGGGGGGGAGGGGTGTTCAGTAAAAATAAAACGAAGATAGGCCTATCAATAAATGAGCTGTGTAAGACTAGATAATAAATGTTTCATTAAGACAAGGTCCAAAAATCATTTAAACAGGATTTGCATTGTGCATTAAGGTCATTAGAAAAAAAATATACAAACACGGATTTGTTGACTGAAAAATCTGTGCGAAAGAGGAGGACCACTTTTTATTACAGGCTGGGTAAACTTCTGCACCAATGGTAACACAAGACATTTATTATTATTTCCTATAATACCACTGAAACTACAGTGCACTGCAAACAATGTGGGAGCATAATCAGTGAGAAAAATACCACAAAGCTCAGGTATATGGTAAGGTAAGCTAGACTTCTGTCAAAAACAAAGTCAATGTTCCTTCTATTATCTAGCTAGTGGGACAGCTCCATAATTCAGGCTGCCGCTTACTTCCCTACCATAGACACTACGGGTATACCAGTATACAATATTCACAGTTCAGTGTGTTCCCCAGTTTTGGTGCCACAGTTTGGTATGTTTTCGGTACAGCAGAGAACACAAAAAGTTTAGAAAATAAAATTTTTGTCGTTTATTTTGAAAAATGTAAACATTCAACAGTGGCTCCTTGGCCACAATTCTGACTGTAACCGTTAAGGCACTCTAATGGTAACATATTGCCATTAAGAAAAAAAAAAAATAATGCATGCAATCAACAAAAATGTCAGTAATGCTCCATCTTAAGCATCCTTTGACCTGTTGATAATTCCTGAACAACAGCAACTTCCGCTCGTTTATACAGGGCAGACACAATGAACTGACCGAAATGCAAACATAAAGGCACATTGTAGCAGAACTCAAGCACTTTGACCATATGCTTAAACTCACCTTCCTGTCTGTTTTTGTCTCATTCTGTTTATCAACATATTCAGGTGATGCCAACCTAAAATGACATGTTTGAAGTGTATCCACAGACATACCCGACTTCAGCTGAGCAATGTCGGCATACAGTTTGATCCTAATTGCTGTCCATTTTCGCTCTGGTCTCTAATTTGTATTTACCATACAGATGGCAGCAACACTTCATAAGCTTGGCTAACCAGGCTAAGACGACTACCATGCTGCAGCTGATAGAGAACAACTTCTGCACTGACAAAATATCCTGGGTAAAACTTGCACTGTAGAATTTATGTTCCGTCCACACAAGTAGTAGACATAAAAAGACTATTTTGACACTTATCGTTTGGGTCACAGGGTGTACCGAACCGAGGAAGTAGCATAACGAATCGAACATCCTGTACCCAACAGTTTGGGACATATGCTCGTACCATTACACCCCTTGTAGACAGCATGCTTAAGATACGAACAGGGCTCACTCTCCCCCTTGCCATTTGATTTTAGCAATTTATTACGCTTATAACTAGGATATGCAATAATATAGATAATGCTTGATAAATCACTATAATGATTGATTTTAAAAAATGCAAATTGACTAAAATTACTAAAATTTGACAAAACAAATATGTATTTTAGTCAAAACACTAAAACTAAGTCTAAATCAAAATTACCTGCCAAACATAACACTGCTTTATTCTCATTATATTTCACTCTCACACAAACATACACACACAGTGGCCGTACATGTGCATTTTTTTAAATTTACCCCGTGTATTTTCTTTCAGCTCACTGTAAAGAATTTTGAGCTGTATTTCTGCATTAAATGAGCAACAAAAATGAAACTGGAGAATAATGCTCCCCCAGGTTATACATGTCTGCCTTTAGAATGCTCAGCACTTTGAAGACAGACAGCTGTCAATTTTCTTAATTCAACAACTGAACCAGAAGAGTAATTAAGCCTCACCCTCATCATGCTTCAACAGTGCAGACTAATCACTTTTTTACCAATGGTGTTCTCCACATACATACACACAGTATGCAGTATGCTGGTTTAGTAACAAGTAACACAACCCAGCATAAAAACATATGTTGACCACAGAAAAAAACAGCATAGTCACACAGTGCATTAAGACCACAGCCATGTTGTGTCTTGCACCTCTATATATTTAGGAGTATAACCCTTGTGTCCTCTGTAATTTTAATTAAAACTTTTGAAAAATAAATTGCAATTCACTGGAAGATATTTGCAGATACCATTCAAAAATGCATCAAGAAAATTTTAAGAAATCAAACCTAGCTAATCAGACATAGAGGCATTTGACAGGGACACACAGGCATGTTTTATTATTAGAAATGATGGAGAAGGGTTATTTGACAGCATATAGTCTGAATTTGACTTATATATAATCTTTTTTTATAATATACTATATAATCTGAAAAATGGAATTGGTATTCTTTTGTTAATCCCTCCCTGGAGAGCCAAACCTAGTACATTAACACATGTTAATATGTCTATGCAATTATCATGTAATATCATGTATAACATGTTAGTATGCAAGTCTGTAAACTAGTATGTAAAGACATGAATTTAATAGAGTATCAGTGTAAACTCATAAGTATTTAATGAAGCACTGAATTATCATGCCATGGTCATAATGATGTCAAGATATGCATGAGTGAGGCATGGGAATATTCTGTTGTTTTGTTGTAGGGATGTTTGCAAGGCAGACCTTGCCAATACTAGCCATGTTTCATATGGAAAACAAACACCACTGAGTGAGCTCTTTGTCCTCCAGCTTTTCTGAAAATTCACACAGCCCACTCCAGTCCCACCCTGTTTTACCCTGGCTCATGCACAACCACCTTATCATTGCATGCTCCATAACAACTTGAGATCTGGTGGAGTTTTTCAATGGACCTGTGTCCATCATCCATATTGAAAACATTGGTAGAGGTTCTTTTCTGACAGATACTATGTGCGTGCATGGTCTGATTTCACACAGCATGATCTGGTATCCTCATGTAACATGGTCTTATGTTTCTTGCTAACATGATCTTACTACATTTATCTACATGAAGTGTGTATGGAAAGACAATGACTACTAGCATCAGAATAACGGTAATGGTCATTATACAGCACTGAAATACAGCATTCTGTGCTACAGAGGCTGGTGTGGGAGTTTGAGGATGTACTGTTATCAATACCATGATATATTTGCAGGTTTTGTGTTGCATAAGTATATCTAGGAGCAAGCAACCCAGAATAACCGGGTTTAGGATAACAGTCAAGGCACAGCAGTCAAAATACAGCATATTACTGTACCATCACCAGTAATACTAATAATAATATTAATAGTATAACTGCTCTGCCATAAGCAATAGAGCATATTGCTTGTTGAAAGGGCTGGTGAATTACTCATTGTTTTAATTGGGCAGTCTTGGAGCATACATTATCTTACTTTTTTGCATGATTATCACCAGGTGTTTTAGGCCTGGCACTTGAATATTAAGAAAATATATCTCAGTATTTAACTCAACAAGATGATATATTTTGTTACTATAAATATTTAAATGTACAATGGACATCTAACAACAGTGTCAATAGTCTTATGGTGAAATATAGATCCATCTGGAGTCAATGGGTTTGGAAACACATAATTTTGCCAAGGAAATGAACCAGCCACAAATAGTCAAAAACATGGGATAACTTCCAAAGTCTGCTGGAAGGTGTCCATGATACCATCTTGAACCACCTTCAAAAAGCTGACTGGAGGTCACTGCTTTGCTTTTCAGAGCAATTCTATTAAAGGACAATGGATCTGTGTTTCAATGTATTCCGGTTCTAACTACTTCAAAGTTTAGTTTTACTTTACATATTGCATTATAACATCCTACAGCATTCATTAATATTCACTAATCTTTTGTTGGACATTTTCATTCTACCCTCCAACAACAGTATGTTGACTCGCCAATAGTTAAATTAATCTGCACCTTCTGCAGGTTAAACTCAAGAAATATTGTTATCTTTTGAAGTATGATCACTGGCCTTTATTACATGCTGTGCTGGAACTGAAACGTGTATTCATTCTAATGATTGTATTAATCATACTGAACTTAACTCAGTCAACATGATGTAAACAAAGAGAATGTGTGAAATGGGATTAAATGATCACCAGTGAGCACAGGTTAAATGGCTCTCTCGGTAATCAGGAAAAAAATGAGAAGAATAAATCCTTAAATAAGTCCTTGATCACTTTGAAGGTAAGATTTCACTTTCCTCAATTTCAAGCACCAATAGCCCATACAGAAAACACAATTCCACATCTGAAATATCACAAAACATGCATGTTTATACCTATGCAGTAAATATAATATGCAATCACATTATATCCACGTGTGAAACATGTAGAATAGTTGTGAATTTCAAGTGAATTGTCCAAAAAATGTGATTCAAATTTAAAGAATTGATGGGATTTTCCATGAGGGGGGTTGTGCCTTAGTGAGGAAAGGTTAATATCAGTGTCTTAGTGAGGAAAGGTTAATATCAGTGTCTTAGTGAGGAAAGGTTAATATCAGTCTCACAGTTTGTAGGGAGGTGATGATGATGTGCAGCCGACTGAAAGTGCACACAAAGCATAACTATGATAGGCATATGATTTATCTACAAACCTCTGTACAAAATAACCTGATCAGTAACTATATATGATCGGTAATCAATGTAATGATTAGCAAATTACAGGCAAGCTTGTACTGATATAATGGGAGATTACACACATAACAGGTCTATTATCAAAACATATGCCTGATATGACAGCCTGCCTTTGTTTCCTTCAATTGTTTTGAAAACAAAAAAAAAAATCAACTAGAGGCGCTTCAAAAGCAAGTCTGGTAGCAAAGGGAATGCACTGTAGACTCTGAGGGACAAAGGACCTGATAGTGCAGGACATACATCTTTAAAAGAACCCTCCCCAACAGACATATCTGCTCTAGAAACCAAAATAGCCATTATGCTGACAATAGAGTGGGTTAAGGTTAGGGTTAGGGTTAGTTTAGCCATTAAGCTGGCAATAGAGTGGGTTAGGGTTAGCTTAGCCATTAAGCTGGCAATAGAGTGGATTAGGGTTAGCTTAGCCATTAAGCTGGCAATAGAGTGGGTTAGGGTTAGGGTTAGCTTAGCCATTAAGCTGGCAATAGAGTGGGTTAGGGTTAGCTTAGCCATTAAGCTGGCAATAGAGTGGGTTAGGGTTAGCTTAGCCATTAAACTGGCAATAGAGTGGGTTAGGGTTAGCTTAGCCATTAAGCTGGCAATAGAGCGGGTTAGGGTTAGCTTAGCTATTAAGCTGGCGGTAGAGTAGGTTAGGGTTAGCTTAGCCATTAAGCTGGCAATAGAGTGGGTTAGGGTTAGCTTAGCCATTAAGCTTGTGATAGAGTGGGTTAGGGTTAGCTTAGCCATTAAGCTGACGATAGAGTGGGTTAGGGTTAGCTTAGCTAGTAAGCTGGCGGTAGAGTAGGTTAGGGTTAGCTTAGCCATTATGCTGGCGATAGAGTGGGTAAGGGTTAGGGTTAGCTTAGCTATTAAGCTGGTGATAGAGTGGGTTAGGGTTAGCTTAGCCATTAAGCTGGCGGTAGAGTGGGTAGGGGTTAGGGTTAGCTTAGCCATTAAGCTGGCAATAGAGTGGGTTAGGGTTAGCTTAGCCATTAAGCTGGCAATAGAGTGGGTTAGGGTTAGCTTAGCCATTAAACTGGCAATAGAGTGGGTTAGGGTTAGGGTTAGCTTAGCCATTAAGCTGGCACTAGAGTGGGTTAGGGTTAGCTTAGCCATTAAGCTGGCACTAGAGTGGGTTAGGGTTAGCTTAGCCATTAAACTGGCAATAGAGTGGGTTAGGGTTAGCTTAGCCATTAAGCTGGCAATAGAGCGGGTTAGGGTTAGCTTAGCTATTAAGCTGGCGGTAGAGTAGGTTAGGGTTAGCTTAGCCATTAAGCTGGCAATAGAGTGGGTTAGGGTTAGCTTAGCCATTAAGCTTGTGATAGAGTGGGTTAGGGTTAGCTTAGCCATTAAGCTGACGATAGAGTGGGTTAGGGTTAGCTTAGCTAGTAAGCTGGCGGTAGAGTAGGTTAGAGTTAGCTTAGCCATTATGCTGGCGATAGAGTGGGTAAGGGTTAGGGTTAGCTTAGCTATTAAGCTGGTGATAGAGTGGGTTAGGGTTAGCTTAGCCATTAAGCTGGCGGTAGAGTGGGTAAGGGTTAGGGTTAGCTTAGCCATTAAGCTGGCAATAGAGTGGGTTAGGGTTAGCTTAGCCATTAAGCTGGCAATAGAGTGGGTTAGGGTTAGCTTAGCCATTAAGCTGGCAATAGAGTGGGTTAGGGTTAGCTTAGCCATTAAGCTGGCAATAGAGTGGGTTAGGGTTAGCTTAGCCATTAAACTGGCAATAGAGTGGGTTAGGGTTAGCTTAGCCATTAAGCTGGCAATAGAGCGGGTTAGGGTTAGGGTTAGCTTAGCCATTATGCTGGCGATAGAGTGGGTTAGGGTTAGGGTTAGCTTAGCCATTAAGCTTGCGATAGAGTGGGTTAGGATTAGGGTTAGCTTAGCCATTATGCTGGTGATAGAGTGGGTAAGGGTTTGGGTTAGCTTAGCCATTATGCTGGCGATAGAGTGGGTAAGGGTTAGGGTTAGCTTCAATAGCCATTAAGATGATGATAGAGTGGTGGTGGGGTGGGGGAGCAGTAGCCCTCTTTAAAGGATCTGAGCCAGGAAAGTTATAAATGAAAGAAACCCGTGAAAACATACACTGATTTTTAGACACAAAAGTTTCATTAGTGACATGCAGACAGAACTGAGCTGACCTACTGCACAGTAACAGAGTGCTAAGAACACACTGCATGAGGAACTTTACTCAACTTCAGTCTGTTCTAAAGCAAAATGGTTCTGGTGTCCACAGCAGGACAAATATTTTGCTGCAGGCAGTTAGATAGTAATAGCCTATCACACCTCCAAACAGTTTTGGGTTCATGAAACATTTCTCTCCTGTTTCATTGTTCATCTGCCCTCCCCCAATAGTGAGGAAAAAGAAAGAGGGAGATTTCTTGGTCTTCTTTTATAGGGAAGGTGGATAGGGAAGGTATTATGAGATATTCAAAATGTGCATACTCTGAACATGTCTGCCATTGCTGTAATACATGGAACTGCTGTTTTTGTTAGCAAATAAAGGCATGTCTATCAAGATACATACTAGATATAGATTCTTTTTTGCGCAGGGGTGTACAGGTGGTGGGCATGGCGTTTCAGTATTGCACGCAAGTTTCCCCAGCCAGAGGGGCAGTGTCTCATACTCAGCATTCATTCAGCGCTCCACTTCCTCTAAACTGGAGGAGTACAATCATCTGGTTAGATCTAGATGTTGAAGCACTTTGGCCTCTGATTACCTTCAAGACTCCTCTGCTTCCTCTTGGTATTAATGCTGACTGCTTGACTCTGTTAATAAGAGTTTTTTTTTTTTGCTTTTTTGTTTTATCTTGTTTTGTGTCACTTATGTCATTTATAACTTTTTTCTCCAAAGTTGCTTTCTTTGCCAAGTATCTTGAGAAAAAGTTAAAGATCTTTGTGAGATTTAGGAGAGCAGCACAAATAAAATGAGTATTGGATGAAAAGATGTGATGATGCCACAGCAAAACTCACTTTTAGATTTCATTCAAGCAAATATGTAAAAAAAAAGGCAGCAGATAGTGGTGACGTAAGAGTTTGTGGATCTAGTAGGAATAGTTGCACCCCACTCGGTTGCTTAGCAACACTACACATAGGATAGATGATAGATATGCAACATCTGTATTATAGTTTGTCATAATAAGTGATAAATCATTTCAATGGGCAGGCAGGAATTTTACGTTTACAGACAAAATAGCCACATTTACACTTCCTCTGAATTGTCAATTTTTTGACTTGTTCAACACTATTTTCAGACTAAATGATGTGATTTATCTCAGAAAACATCAGGATGAGCCAAGCAGGCCTTTAAGGTGAAGAAACGACACACTGGCCTGGTTTACACTGGAGAGTGCGGCTGTGCTCTTGGTGGGTAGGGTGGATAGACTCACTGATACAGTTTTTAGGGTAAATGAAGCTGTAGGCTGCAGTTGTGTAGCAGTAGTCTCAGGCAAGGTCAGGCGAGACAGGTGACATGGAACACAATGACATCAGGACCTCCCACTGTGCCTGCTACCTCAGGTATTCTCTGACTCAGCACAAACCCCCCACCCATACCCCCCCCCCAGCTCACCGATCTCCCTTCCCTCGCCCTCTAGCCCAGTGACCATGCTGTCCCTTTTCCTGGGCTCCCTGCTGCTCTCCTGTGCAGATTCTCTACACACTGAGCGAGTGGTACAGCTGGCAGGTGCAGCAAGCAGTAGCTGTAACCTTCAAACCCAAGAGTGACTTGTCTGGTCTGACTTAGTTCATTCAGAGACTAGAATAAAAACACTGACTAATCCAAATGACTGAAGTTATTTACTTGTGTGATTGTGCTTTTTCTGTCTCCTTACATGACTTTTATTTGGTATGATTGCAAATTAAGTGACATGATAATTGCCATGAATCTCACTCAATACCTTCACTAACCTCTCTCTTTTTTGTACTCTCTCTTTTCACTCCCACATCACTGGCACTGTACCTACAATTCATAGG
Source organism: Albula glossodonta (assembly GCA_019788955.1). Classification (NCBI taxonomy): domain Eukaryota; kingdom Metazoa; phylum Chordata; class Actinopteri; order Albuliformes; family Albulidae; genus Albula; species Albula glossodonta. The sequence continues at coordinate 31,656 of JAFBMS010001232.1, forward strand.
CCTCTCAGAACTCATACTGAAACACTGCAGCAGATAATGGATATGTAAGCCTTCAATATATGCATTATTGACATATTTCAGAAACCAAATGCCACACCTGCAGTTTGACTCCAAAGCGCTGAAGCATCCTGCAGGTGACAGCAGCACACTGTTGGCCACACTCCTATGGAAGCAGAGGGCACCATGCTGTACCAATATGGGACAAAAGCTTGTCACTGAGGAGGAAACCTGCATAGTACCTTTGTTCATTTTGTGGTAGGAAAGGATACGTAACTGAATCACTAATGTACCTTTGTTCATTTTGTGGTAGGAAAGGATACGTAACTGAATCACTAATGTACCTTTGTTCATTTTGTGGTAGGAAAGGATACGTAACTGAATCACTAATGTACCTTTGTAGACTAGTTAACACATTTTTTCTCCAGAGAACAAAAACTCTAACCCCTTTTAAGCTGAGCACAGCCTGCAGGTATACCTCAGGTGTGATTAAAATGGAGCAGATGGGGTCTGGGAGGTGGGGGGCTCAGTGATGCACGATGCTCCAGCAGCTGAAGCTGATTGTTTGAAAGTGTGGCTCTGCAGCATTACAACAACAACAAAAAATAAACAAAAAAACAGAAACCAGCCAATAGACTAGCCAGCTACTTTACACCCTAGCCATTAAAAACAGTCCCACAGACATGGGTGCAGCATTGCGGGTGCGGGGGGGGGGGGGGGGGATCTGGGGGCTTCCTCTCACACACACGCATACTGTGGCCCCTCCCACACCCCATACTGGTGTGTGTGTGTGTGTGTGTGTGTGTGTAAGCATACCTGTGCACCAGTGTGTGTGCACCTGACCATGCTGAGCCTGTGCGTGCGTGTCTGTGCGCAGGGGAAGGATATGTAAGTGTCCTGACAGCTTGGGACAGCCCTTGCATGATAGCAGAAGAGCTGTATTCCTTTCCTGCTCCTGATTCCTCTCTCCTTACTCCCCAAACCCCCTTTAGCCTCTTACCTTGCGCTTGCGGTCTCGGGACCGGTTCCTCTTCCTATTCCTCTCCTCCTCCTTCTCCTTCCGCTCCTGCTCAGCAAGTGCCTCTAAATCCTTGTTCTTGCGGAGATGCTTGGCGGCTTGTGCCATGGTGCTTCACTGTTGCTGTGGAGGCCCACCGCTGTGGCTTGGGGGTGGGGGGGTGTGACTGCGGCTCTGGGGGTGACTTAGTGCGAGCAGTGAGGGGCGAGCGATCCTGAATTGTGCACAGCGCTCAGCTGGGATACGTAAGAGAGAGAGGCTGCTTGTCCACTGCCTCTCTCCGCCCCCTTCCTCTCTGTGGCGGTCCCAGGCTGCAGAGCACCTTCGCTTCACTGGCAGGCTCTGAATCTCTCTTCTCTCTCTCTCTCTCTCTCTTTCTCGCTCTGTGTGCGTTCTCTCTACCTATCTCTGCTCTGTCTATCCTAACACGTTACTAGAAGACTGTCTACACTGAGACTGCCAGCCTCTCTCTCCTCACTTCCTCTACTCCAGGAGAGAAAGAAAAAGGAGTGGGAAACACAGAAAGCAGAAAGTGAAACCTCATCAGCCACTGCATACCAATGAAAGCCTCCGGGGTTTTGGTCTTCTTTTTTCTGTGCTGCTCACTGTCTCCCTTTCACCCTTCCTTCTCTTTTTAATAATTTGGTACACGCAAAATGTCCCTCACCTCCTTCTCCTCTTCGCTGTGTGCTTTTAGCAGTGCATACGCCAGTGGAGGTTGAGGAGGGAGCTATGATGCTGAAGAGAGACTGCATTCATATCTACAATCATTCCATCACTTTACTTTCCACTCACACTTAAGTGAGCCGAGCAGAGCAGTGCGGCTCTCTTCCTCGGGCCGTCTTCCTCTCTGTAATCTGCAGGCGCAGCAGAAAGCGACAGAGATGCCGGTGCAGTATTTTAATATCCACAGCCTCACAGCTTTGGATGGCTATACCTGCCTGCTGCAAGTCCTTTCTCCTTCCCTTCCTTCCTCTCTCTCTCTCTTCCTCCCCCCTCCTCTCTCTCTTTCTCTCTTTACCTCTCTCTCCCTCCCTCCTCCCCTCTCTCTCTCTCGCTCTCTCTCTTTACCTCTCTCTCCCTCTATGGCTGTCTCGCTTTCCCACCCTCTCTCCCTCCCTCTCTCTCTCTTTCACTCTCCCACCCTCTCTGCTTCTCTCCTCACCTCCCTCTGCAATGCTGCTGAGACAAGCAAAATATCCTTTAACATATCTGTCTCTCTCTCCTTCCCTCTCTCACCCTCTGTCTCCCTCTCTCCCTTTATGTTTCTCTCCATCTTTCCCTCCATTTGTGTTTCCCTATCTGAAATTCAAAATATGCTTTATTAGCATGAAAAGAGAATTGTGAGCTGCTAAAACATTAAGATATAATGTTTTAGCCAATATGAAGAGCACCCCCATCCCCACCCCCACCCCCACCCCCACCCTCATCCCCACCCTCACCCTCACCACCACCCTCACCCCCACCTTCATCCCCACCCCCACCCTCACCCCAACCACACCCTCACCCCCACCCCCATCCTCACCCTCAACCCCCACCACCCCCTCACCCCCAACACACCACTCCCCCCCCACCCCCATCCATCACCCTCACCCCCACCTTCATCCCCACCCCCACCCTCACCCCCAACCACACCCCTCACCACCCACCCATCCTCACCCTCTCCCCCCCACCTTCACTCCCAACCCAACCCCCTCACCCCAACCCCAAATCACCCCCCCCCATCCCCTACCCTCCCCCCCAACCCCTCCCCCTCTCACCCTCACCCCCACCCCCACCCCCATCCCCACCCTCATCCCCACCCTCCACCCTCACCACCCACCCTCACCCCCACCTTATCCCCCACCCCCACCCTCACCCGCAACCACACCTCACCCCCCACCCCCAGCCTCACCCTCACCCCACCGGAGCCCAACCCGCACCCCCACCCCCGCACCCCACCCAACCCCCCCCAACCCCAACCAATCCCCACCCTCACCCCGCACCACCAACCCCACACCCCCACAGGCAGCCCCCACCCCCACCCGCACCCCCAACCAAACCCGAACCCACACCCATCCTCACCCTCACCCCCACCTTCATCCCCACCCGCATCCCCACCCTCAACTCACCCCCCCACTGACAATCCCACCCCCACCCTCCCCCCAACCACACACCCCCCAACCACCACCCTCACCCCCATCCTCACCCTCACCCCACCTTCATCCCCCACCCTCACCCTCACCACCCCCCCTCCCCCCACCTTATCCCCACCCCCACCCTCACCCCAACCACACCCTCACCCCCACCCCCATCCTCACCTTCATCCCCACCCCCACCCTCCACCCCAAACCACACCCTCACCCCACCCCCACCCCTTTTTGTAGCAACTTGACTCAGTAGCATGGCTGTGGTCAATGCTTAACCCCTCCTAAAGAAAAGTAATCTTGACCCCTCAGCACTAAGCAATTCCAGGCCAATTTCAAACCTCCCTTTCTTTTGTAAAAATACTTGAGAAATTAGTATTTAAACAGCTATATGATTACTTACATTTCAGCTGTATATTTGAGAATTTCAATCTGAGATTTCGTTCTCACCACAGCACCAAGACAGCACTAGTTAAAGTTGTCAATGACCTGAAACTGAACTTGGATGAAAATAAACACTCAATATTAGTGCTTTTAGACTTAAGTGCTGCATTTGATACAGTAGATCATGACATCCTTGTTAACAGATTAAAGAATTGCGTTGGCCCGTCTGGCTCTTTTTAGATGGTTTAGGACGTATCTGTCTGGCAGAGATTTTTTTGTCTCCCTTGGTGACCACGCCTTGGCTAACACTAGCACTACATGTGAGGTTCCTCAAGGCTCCATTCTGGGACCTCTGTTGTTCTGTTGTATATGCTGCTGCTGGGAAACATTATCAATTACACGATTATACATTTCATTATCACCCAATGACATCAGCCCTATTGATACACTGGTTCAATGCATTGACCATATCAACTCTTGGATGTCATGCAACTTCTTGCAATTGAACAAAGATAGACAGAATTTTTAATTATAAGAGCAAAGGTCCACAGAGAGACACTGTTCACTAACTTAAAATCTCTGCCTCAAAATGTCAAGCCCCTCACAAATAACCTTGGCATGCTTCTAGACCCTGGGTTGAATTTGAAGTTCACACCCGTAATGTCGTTAAAATTTTTTTTATCATCTGAGAAATGTTGTTAAAGTGCAACCATTTCTCTCCCAGGCAGATACTGAGAGATTTATGTATGCTTTATTACTGCCAGGCTTGACTACTGTGATGCTGTCTTTGCTGGTCTACCTAAGAAAGCTATAAATAAGCTAGTTAATTTAGAAGAGCACACATCTTACCTGTCCTGAAGTCCCTGCATTGGTTGCCTGTCAGTTTTAGAATAGATTTTAAGATCCTTTTATTGGTGTTTAAATCTCTTAATGGATTGTTGTGCCTGAATACTTGTCAGACTTGTTTTTAATCTATATCCCCCTAGATCGCTCAGGTCCTCTGACACTGGCCTTTTTGTTGTCCCCAGGGTGAGGACAATGAAATACGGGGGGCAGCATTCAGTGTCTATGGTCCTCGCCTATGGAACAGTCTACCACAAGAGCTGAGGGCATCACAATCTGTTAACCTCGTGATAATTTTGATCCAAATAACACCTTATGTCTGAAGTTAAATTTTGTTTGTATAATTTTGGTCTATATGGGGATTACTTTGAGATTTCTTCAAAGAAGGAAGGGCACTTCCCGGGGGGCGGCTTTGTCCCCTTTGAGTTGCTTTCTTGGTTCTCCTGTGTGTGGGCTATACAAAGTAGCAATTCACTGTAATCAGTTTTCCTCAATGTTGCCCCAGCCTTGCAGGGTTTTGTTTAGTTTATTTTATATATTTGACAACCCCTCTAAACAAACATTTTTCTTTCTAAACATATGAAGAGGCATTTGTTTCTTACAAAAAAGAGGTTGTTTTTCATGAGACAACTTATTTTCCCAATTTCCTTTTCATTTTAGATGTTTGGGAACTGATTTTGATTCCTCCCTGATCTCTTAAAGGTTGTGATTTCAGTATTGCCGCAATCAGTAACGGCACATCAGCATGGAACTCTTTCTCCCTGTCCCTGTTTGTACTTCTGCTGCAGGTTCAGGTTGGGTCTTGCTGTTGCATTCCTGAGGAAGATGTTTCCCATGAACTGTTTGAGTAAATATCCTGCTGTTTAAATAGATAATGTGTAAAACAGCACTCACTCTTTGCCTCCCCTGGAGCATTTTCAGTGGAGATGCTGAATACTAGTGATGGTGAAATTGAGGCTTCTGAAACATTTGAAACAATTACTTCATTACATTGCATGACAATAAATTACATTAAATGCATTTATTAGACACTCTCGTCCAGAGTGACTTCCAGGGCAAAGTGCATATGAATGGTACAGAAAGATTAATTTGTAGGGGGGCTGTGGGTGAAATAGATCAGGCTGTTTTTGTCAGTAATGCTGTCTGATGCTATGTTTTGTTTTTGTTTTCCCTGTCCATGTGCTTTTGTTTTCATTCCCCCTTGTGTCTGCCCCGCCCTCCTTGTTACCTTCCCAGTTGATTACCCATTTGTTTTACCTGCCCAATTGTGCACCTGTGTCTCGTTGGCTTGTTAGTCTGTGCATTTAAACCCTGTCTTGTGTTTGTTCTGTGTGAGTTCGTCTCTGTATTCCCTGTGATCAGTTGCGCTACGAGCCTTTCCCTGTTCTGACCTGCCTGTTTTTGATTCTTGCCTGTTTACCCGATTTCTGATTTTTGGATTGTGTCTCTGCCTGATTCCTGTGTTCACCTGGTTCGGACTTTGCCTGTTTTTGACTACTGCTTTGGATTCTGTTTTTGCCCTGACACTGTGCTCTTCTGGTTTGCCCTGTGCCTGTTTTGACTCTGTTTTTGGATTTGCCCCTCTTAATAAACTCTGGTTAATCTCATCCCTGTCTACACTTGAGTTCATACTGCGCCCTAACAGTTTATTTGAAAAAACCATGGACATTCTTTTTTCTTCTGATTGTCAAAACAATGCACTAAAATGCAGCGTTTTCAGAGAAGCCCAGTTGCAGTGTTTGTGTCAGTTAATAAACATTGCTTGAGTGAGCAAATAAAGTTTTTTGGTGAACCTGATGGAGTTTCATTATTTTATATATTTATGGTATTTAACATAATATGTTAACGGGTCGGGTCGGTATGGCATTAAATTAGTGCTAATGTCGGGTAGCGGGTCAGTTGCAGTGTTAAGTACTGTGGATGTGAGGCTGGGGTGGGTCAACAAAACAGGACCCGTACAGGAGATACCCATGCTGATGGCTACTGATGAAGAGCAGCAGATAGAAGTAGAGGACAATAGAAATTTAGATATACTTGGACCAAGCAAAGGTTGATTCGGGGCCACTGACATGGTGGGGGAAAAAAATTAGGAACACTATCCTAAGCTTGCCAGAGCAGCTTTTTTATTTTTTTAACAAAAGGTTTTTTGTATCATTTGTTTTATAGGGTTATTGTGTTGGGGTTTCATGTTCATAATTGTGTGATGTTATACTGTGTTGAAATAAATTAGCAAAATGACTTCTTACTGGTTGTTCTGACACGTTGAGAATCATTACCGTTTTTGCCATTAACATTGTCGTTAACAGGCGCTCGCTTTGTGTGCCGCTTGAAAATTTATATATTTAAAGACTCATCATTATGGTTTTGTATTTCTTTGTAAAGTAGCACAGTCTTAACAATATTACTTATTACTTTCTTTCTCAGCCCAGGAACTCAAACTATTCTCTGATTCCCCAGAAATATATATATATTTAAAGAATATTAAATTAATATAATAAACATGTGACGACCAGTCGACTAATGGCTTGAACTTACAGCTACTAGTCGACTAGGAAAATCTTTAGTCGGGGGCAACGCTAAAAAATTATTATTCTATTAAGGAGAAATATAAATAAACAACTGCCTAGGTTAAAAACGAGTTACAGTTAAAAACCGAGTACAGATAAGTGCAAAGAAATTACGAAGAGCAAGTGATGGGTGGGGAGAGGTGCAGCCTGAAGAGGTAAGTCTTCGTTATGCGCTTGAAGGTGGCCTCTGCTGTTCTGACCTCCAAGGGAAGGTCATTCCACTACCAGGGGGCCAAGACAGGCAGCAGACGTGACCTGGAAGTGAGGGAGCGGAGAGGGGGAGGCATCAGGCATTCAGAGGTGGCAGAGTGAGGGAGGGGTCTGGCAGGGGTGTAGGATCTGATGATCTTCTGGAAATATGCTGGAGCTGTCCCCTTAACAGCCTGGTATGCTAGCACCAATGTTTTAAATTTGATGGGAGCGATAACAGGCAGCCAGTGGAGGGCAGTGAGCAGGGGGGTGACATGAGAGTGTCTAGGGAGGTTGTGGATGAGATGAGCTACAGCATTTGGATGAGCTGCAGGGGTCTGATGGTGGACGCCGGAAGGCCAGCGAGAAGGCAGTTGCAGCAGTCCAGGCAGGAAAGAACCATTGCTTGCATCAGAAGCTGAGTAGAGTAGGTGGTGAGAAAGTTTTCTAATGCTACTAGCTGTTGATGTCAGAAATTAGTTCAGAAAAGTTTGAAATTTGAGAAATAATATATGTGTATTGAGCTAAGAAACTAAGATTAATATTTTGTCCAGACACAGAACAAGATGACATCATCTAGTATGCACAACAAACCAAGCAATTACAAGCTGTAACTTGCAAATTTCCTGAGCCCAATAAAACAGGCTCAAAAGGTATCACACAGAGATACAAAACCTGAAGTCAACATAGTACGAATATCTACCACTGAATTTAATATTACAGCCAGTGAAAAGTATGAAAAATTAGCTATTTTCAAACATTACTACATGATGAAGGATTAATATTTTAGTATATTTTTAGGAGTATTTATATATCTGCAATGAATATGAACATAAAAAGTTAAGGAAATTAAAATAATCCTTCTTGGGAAAATATTCAGTCAAAATATCTATAAAAGTTGTTTTTTCAGCTTCGAAGCTATATTTAGCAAGACCTCTGGCACTCAATTTTTTTTATACAGGACCAAATTACTTCTAGATGTGATAAAACTATATTAATACTACACAGAATCAAAATGATTGCAAGACAGAAGGGAAAGATGAAGGCAGCCAACTTGTGACCACAACTTCTGGGAACTCCTTCAGGACTGTTGGAGAAGCATTCCAGGTGGCTACCTCTGGAAACTGGTTGAAAGAATGCCAGGAGTCTGCAACACTGTCATCAAAGCAAAAGGGGGCTATTTTTGAAGAGTCTAAAATGTAAGATAATTTTGACATGTTGAACACTTCTCTTGGTTGTTGCAAAATTTGATTTGTATTATTTAATTGCTTTGAAGTCTTCTTGCAGCTGTAATGAAAATAACATAGCTAAAATAGAGAAAAATGCATTAGAAAAGCAACTTTTGAATGGTCCTGTATATCCTGGAAACATTTTACATAACATTCTGAGAATGTTCTGGCTACCATAAAGTGTTAGCTGGTGTGTATCGATACTAAGTATTTAAAAGGTCTACTGAAGTAAAAATATAAAAAAAACGTAACTAGAATTCAACATCAGGAACACAAACCAGCTGAAATTTTAAATAATTTATACACAAATAGTATGTTTCAAACGACATCAGAAGCCTTTGGATGTTTACTAGGCTAGAAACTCCTGATAGTGTGTGCTTGAGTGCTTTGATATTGTTCGTAATATGCAACATCAATTCCACACATGATTTTTTGTGATTTTATTCACCTTTTTTTTTCTGATTCACTGGGGAATTTTCATGAGAAACTACAACAAACACAACAGACAAGAAATAAACATATTTTTTGGTGAGTCACTGTTTTTACACAGAACATAATTAACTTTCTTCTTAAGAACATAAGAACATATTATGATGAGAACAGGCCATTTGGCCCAACTAAGCCCTGCATTACAATTTAAAGAGTATCCAAAACTGCAAGTCTGGACTTGAACACAGCTAGGGTCTCTGCCTCAACTACATGACCTGGCAACCTATTCCATGTGTTGATAACTCTTTGTGTAAAATAATACTTCCTCACATCAGCGCGGAACTCACTCTTAACTAGTTTCCATTTATGTCCCCTTGTCCTACAGACTGAACTCACCTTAAAAATGTATTGCAGTTAACCTTGTTGAGTCCTTTTATAAATTTAAAAACCTCTATTAAATAACCCCTTAGTCTCCTCTTGCTCTGTCTAAATAGGTTAAGTAACTTTGTCTTTCCTCATAGCTTTATATTTCATGCCAGGAACTAATTAGTTGCCCTCCTTTGTACTTTTTCAAGAGCCTCGATATCTTATAGTGCGGTGCCCAAAATTGCACACAGTATTCCAAGTGGATCTGACTAAAACATTGTATAATTTTTAATATAACCCCCTTAGATTATAATCAATACTTTTGTCTATATATCCCAGCATCCTGTTGGACTTTTTTACTGCTACAGCACACTGCCTAGATCCTGTTAAGCTTGGGTCAACTATTACTCCAAGTCTTTTTCAAATTAAGCACATTCTAGTTTACTTCCTCCCATGAAGTAGTCTTGTCTAAGGTTCTTATTTTCCACATGCAAGACTTTACATTTTGTTAAGTTGAATGTCATCTGTCAGGTGTCTGCCCACTTATGGGTGCTGTTTAGGTCATCTTGTATTACCTTAGTTGATTTGATACTGTTGGCTAGACCCCTAGTTTTGTGTCATCTGTAAATTTGTCTATTTTAGTACTAACCCCTGCATCAAGATCGTTATGTATATAAGGAATAGCAAGGGCCCAACAGCAAACCCCTGCGGGACTCCACTTCATACAGGACGCTGCTCTGAAACAATTCCTCCCACAGTTACACTCTCTGCTTTAACCAGACAGCCAACTTCTCACCCACTCGGTGATAGCTAATGAATTCCGGCAGATTTCATTTTCACTATGAGCCTCTCATGCGGAACTTTGTCAAATGTCTTTTGAAAGTCTAAACAGATAATATCATTAGCTTGGTTTGCATCTAAACATGCTGTAGCTTTCCTCAAAAAAGTCCAGGAGGTTTGTTAAGCATGACCTCCCCCTGCGAAAACCATGCTGGCTATCATTTAAGATACCATTTTGTATCCAATAATTTGGAATAATTCCAAATTGTTCCTAATGATTGATTCCAGTAATTTACATGTGATACAAGTTAAGCAGACAGGCGTATAATTTCCTGGATCAGTCCTATCTACTTTCTTGTTGATAGGTACTACACCTGCCTAGCTTCAGTCATTTGATATTCTCCATATCTGTCAGAGGCTTGTAGACCTCTTCCGCTAGTTCCCTGAGAACTCTTGGATATATTCCATCGGGGCTTGCTGCCTTATTTGTTTTAAATTTTTGAAGTTTATCTAGTACTTCTGCATCATTTAAATCAATATCCTCCATTAGACTCTGAGAACTGAATGCACCTGAAGGCATATGAGAAAATACTTCCTAGTGAAACTCTCCACAAAGTAGCTGTTTAAGGTATCAGCAATAGCTTTTTATTGTAAACCATAAGTCCATCCTTGTTTTTTAAACCTAATCTCGTCCTTAACTATCCCTTTTCGACTGTAGTATTGCAAAAAAACTGGCAATTTTCCTTTATTATTATGTTTGAAGATCCTCTCCAATGGATGTTACACTATGTTTTGCACTTTTTTGAGAAACAGAAATAGGCAGGGTGTGGACAAGAGGGCAGAAATGTCCCTTACAAAATATCTATTCCAGGACAAAAAATGCAATTGAATTGCAATTGCACCCAACTCAAAATGAGATTAAATTCATCCTTGGAACATTTTATATTAAACATACATCATGCTCAAACCTACTGCAGGACAATACAGGCAGGCAAAGAGCAATGATAATGACCATCGCTCCACAAAACCGGCAACACATGTACAATCTGAGTCAATTTTGGTCGTGAACCACATGGCATAAACACCAATTAATTTCTTTCCCTCTTGAGGTAATCTCAAGTACTCATTGATTGACTTGGGGGTTTTCCAATTCCAGTTTGAGGCTTGTGTTTCTGCATATGTTTGTGAAATGAAACCAAAAATCCTGCAGTTGAATTCAAATGCAAATGTATTGTTCTATAGGCCAGTGGGATATTTTGTACAATGAATAGTATGTAAAAATGTGAGCTGTATTGGATGGATATTTTTTCTAAAGCAATTCTGGTGAAGTATCCTTGCTCAAAAACACAATGGTGGTGACTTGCCTTGGAACCTTTCAGCTTCTTAACCATTGCATGTGTGTGTAGGTGTGCATGTGATTATCATTGTGTGTACCTGTGTGATTATTTTTTTTTGTGCTTGCATGTGTGTGTTGTGTGTATGTGTTTGTGTGTGCATGAGTGTGCATCATGTGTGAGGGTGTATCAGTGTGTGTGTATTAGGGTGGTCCCGTTACTGTGTGTGTGAGACAATTTCATGTGCTGCACCTGTACCCTGAGGGAGTGGGGCATAAGTTGGGTGTCTTTGATTTGCTTCAAGACACACAAGCTGTCTCTATCACACTTGGGTGTGGACTAAAATGGTGCCAGACTACATATTTAAGAGAAAAAGGGTACGTGTCAGTATTACCACCTGATTCTGTTTTGGTTTTTTTCTGTTCCCTGTCCAGGTGCTTTTGTTTTCATTCCCCTGTGTTTGCCCTGCCCATCTTGTCCCTGCCCAGTTGATTACTCATGTTATCACCTGTGTCTGCCCCGCCCCCTTGTTCCCTGCCCAGTTGATTACTCATTTGTTTCAGCGCCTGGTTCACCTGTGTCTCGTTTGCTTGTTAGTCTGTGTTTTTTAAAACCCTGCGTTTTCTTTGTTCTGTGTGAGTTCGTCTCTGTTTTGTTTGATCAGTTATGCTACAAGCCTTTTGTCCTGTTCTGTCTGCCCGTTTTGATTCCTGCCTGTTTACCCATTTCTGTTTTTGGATTGTGTTTTGCCTTGTTTGCTGTGTCTGCTTGGTTACCACTTTGCCTGTTTTTCTGACTACGTCTTTGGATTGTGTTTTTGCCCTGGTTGCCGTGATTTCTTGGTTTTGACCCTGTGCCTGTTTTTGACCCCCTGCTTTTGGACTTGTGGCAATAAACTTCAGTTTATTTTTACTCCTGCTGCATCTGAGTTCATACTGCACCCTGACAACATGAAAAGCAGAATTATCCATTCGCTGGCATTTTCAAGATTAAGAAAATTTGTAAAATTTTTAAAATCAAGGAAAATAAATTGACATTTTGACAGTCTTTTGCACTATGCTCTAATTGCTATACCTTGCTGCAACTGTATTTATGGTTGTGGCAAGAAGCTTCATTAGTTCAGCGAGGATGTTTTTATGCACTGGGGTAATGTTGTGAATAATGAGCTTAATAAATCATGGGTTTGATTGTGCATAACAGGCATAGATCCAACAGTGTCATATTCCATTGCTTTTAGAAATGGATAATGTTTTTGTGCCTGGCTTATTGCTATTTTAATGGTACTGCAACCTTAAGTGGATTGACTGGAAACAGTACCTTAAGTGGAAACTGTAGATTGACTGAGGAGGAAGAGAACCAGCTCATGTGTGAGGTGCAAATCTGTGAGCAGAGAAATTATAGAAACAGTAGGCAGCTCCCCAATGTGAAGCAAGGCTATCCTGTAACATTTCCAAATAAATGCAATATTCACGGGACAATATTTTGGACATATTCTCAATCAAACAATCTTTTCAGTTTGCTTACCAGGCAATAGATAGGTCCAGATATTTGTCTGTTATAGCCTAGCATTACCAACATGGTCTTTTTGAAACAGAAGGCATTTAAAAATAGTTCAGATATTTGATCTGTGTTATTAAGTTTTTGCTGTAAAATGCAACTTATTGAACATATTTATATACTGTCTATTTGCATGTTGATGTGTATTTCCATGAAATAAAATACAAATGTAACCAGTTTTCATATGTCAGCACTGCCATACTTGTCCAGTGTCACATTTTAACCCTTGACTGTCAAGGGTTTGACAACAGTGACAGAAATAAAGTAAAGTAAATGCAGTATTTCTATAAATAAGGAGACCCTAGTTATCGCTATATTATGACTAAACATTTGTGGCATGTTGTTTTTTTTACATATCTTGATATACTCAACAGTTGTCTTTAAACCACATGAACTTTTTATTTTTATTCATGTTTGTACCATCCCTGAGGGTGGATGTGCATTGTGTACCCACATATATACGCACACATCACTATAAGGTGTTGCCACCCTGAAAATAGCAATGATAA
>JAFBMS010001233.1:0-44971 GCA_019788955.1 Albula glossodonta
AATATTCTGGTATTCGCACAACTCCTCAAGTTTTCGTCTTGAGGATTAGATAACGTCAACAGACCTAACTTTTTTTTTCCTGACTTCAGTAAAAAAGTGTAGTCCGTAGGGAAACTGATTAGGATCTCCGCTGCTCTTAAGAGTGTTTGTTAAGCCGTGTAATCTCATGCCTCAGAGAAGAGCATTATGCTCTACATTTTTTTATTCTTCTTCTTTGAGCTCAGGAAGCTGTTTCGTCTCGCTTGTTTTTTTTCCCTCTCCACAGTACCAGCTGGCTTTTATGTTTTGATATTCTGAATATGAATATGTCTGCTAGAAGAAAAAAGGTTTGTGTGTGTGTATTTGTGTGTGTATTTGTATGAGTCTGCAGGCATGTGTGCATGTATTTGCAGACAGACTTGATATGTCAAGATCATCTCAAACTGTAGACAAAGAAAGAAAGAATGATAATTTTGTCACATAAAACAAAGCTTTAATAATGTCATGACAAGGGCCTGAATGAGTGTACCTTTACCACAGCTTGTCACCATAAATTTACCGTAAATACCCTAATAGTAAGCCACTCACCCATTGCTTTCTTTTGGAAAGTGCTGTTTACTGTCACTTGAGTTCTCTGGCATGTTTATAGTGGTGTTTAGATTTTCCTAAATGAACACACTTGAAAATAACTGCATTTTCTGTAACGAGGTACAATCCTTTAAGTAAGCACTGTTATCGATTTCCATGGTGTAATCTGTCCTCCATTAAAAAGATGAACACTGTTGGTAAAACTCACATGAACCTGGACATAATATAACAGACAACCATAAGGCCTTGATTTAAATTAGACAGCTCTTTTGGAGTTTGTTTGTTTATTCTTTATTTTTTGAACAGTATTTTCTCACAAGTGACTTCTCATTACAGAGCAGATTCCAGACATAACTTTGAATGCTCTGCTCCTAATCTGTTCCACAAACTGGAAAAAAGTATATGCTTAACATATGGTACAGAGGACTGCAAGTCTCCATGACTATGATGCCACTAATTTATGTGTGTATATATAAGTCATGTTTATGTTTGCATTTCACCCAATGAAGACCAACATGGTTGAAACACTGACATTTTGTTGCTGCTGAAATGTATATTTTAGGAGCACCATGCTGTGCAAAGAGTATTTGTCCCTTCTTCCTCAATTTGTAATTTCTGGGTATAATTAAAGACCTGTCCCATCACTACAGTGCCTTATGCCATGATATAAATTTGCAAACACACCCAGTAGGGCATGTGTACCTCAGTAGCCTTATTCTCTCTCCGAGCTCTGCCATTGAATTTGCTGGAGGGCAAAGTAACTGAGATATGCAGATCGCAGGTGCCTCATCAACCACAGGGGGTGCTATTGAGGTATTTATGTTGGGAAGACTATTGTAATTGTAACAGTCTGCACTGTGGAGTGATGAATCAATTTAAGGACATACTATTGACTTGTACCACATCATGAAAAATATTGTGGAGTGCGTTGTAGAAGTGGAGATTGATCGTTTGGTAGATGACAGCTGCACTGTTGTTGCATTTGCATGAATGCACACCAGTTCCACATAAAGATCCCACCATTCTTGCACATGGCCTTACCCATTGGATAATCATGCTGCCTAAAATTATGAACTAAATTGGTGACAGATAAAGATGTAAGTAAAAAACAAACTGATAATTTATACACATTAAAAAGATTTTGAATCACTGAATCGTCCATTATTTCTGGCCATTGTCCTCTCCCTGACCAATGTTCTCCTCTAAAACCCCAGTCCCACCAGTTGGAATGACTGCCTAATGTCACCACCTTCTCGTCATGAAAGAGTGAAGACAAAACAAAGGCACGTCTTTGCAAAGCACAAGGCCGAAAGCCAGACTTTAACTGTCAGTTCAAGAGAAGAATCTACGGCTTGCGTTCAGAAGATTATATCCTTCTCGCGGAGGAATTAGCGCAGCTCATCTTTCTTATCACCGCCTTGAGTGTTGCCATAATAGAGGACCAAGATTTAATCTTTGCAAAATAGCCGTGAGACTAAACACGCCGGTTGGATCTGCTCTCTTGCAAACAACCACCTTGTAAAACAATTGGCTGACATTCCCCCCCACACCTTAAGCCACAGCCTTTCAATTTTTGATTAAAAAAATACAAAAACTGAGCAGAATCACCAGGGAGAGACTGCCGTTGAACAGCTCTTCCAGTGGTGTCACTAACAGAATGGCTGCAAGAAGAGAGGGAAAGAGTGTGTGTGTGTGTGTGTGTGTGTGTGTGAGGGAGAGAAAGAGAGAGACAGAGGCCCCAGCACAAAAAAAGAAATTGCAAATCCAAGATTCCTGATCCAAACTGTTATTATTTTTGACACAAGCCATTTACAATGGCTATGAAGGTAGCGACGGAGAATGTAATATTGATTGTACGCCCTGAGGGCTCCGCTACCCTGATTTCAGGGCCTCATGTGCCTCCCATTTGTTTATTTTTGCGGTGTTCCTTTTTGCTTTTTCTTTTCCCCGTTCCCCCCGTTTTCATGAACATTTACTCTCGAGTCAATTTATTCTGTCAAATTTTGATAGGGTTGGAGGTGTTCTCGGGAGAAGGCTCAGAGAATTAAAATGTCTTGCGGAGTTAGGTATGGATGAAGAAATATGTTTAAACCAGATGGAGATGCATGTATAATTATGGATGGGATTTTAAGAGATGGATAACATATTAATTGCTGTCATTAGATATTCATAAATCATTTTTGTAGTTGCTGTTTCGAAATTCATGCCATCTTCTAATTACCTAGTGTTACGAACAAAAGACCCACTTTAAAAACAATGCTGTCACAGCAGAGCAGATTGTTACTGCATATTTGGGCTTTGCTTTTACTTATTTTATTGTTGTTGGGAATGGCTATGGGAGAAAAACATTTGTGAAAAAAGAGAAAACTAGCACTTGCTGTTGTGTGTGCTTATAAAACATTACTAATTGAGTTGTATTTGTATGCACTGCCAGCATTATGAGGTACAGGGAGTCATTCAAAGGATTTTGAGACATGAAGTGAAGTGCCATTTCTGTGGCCAGCAAAGACTAAGAAGGGCTATTTTCAGGGACTGCTCTTCTCTCATTTCCAGCCATTTCTCATAGAAAAGTGAGCACAATACACTTTTTTATGTGTAAGACAGATAGCTGTCCAGTTAAAAAAAAATTTTGTCCATGTGACCAAACTCCTGTGCAATATATCATTGTATGCACACAGGAAAATCAGTTAGGGCCCTACAGAGACTTTCATATTCATCAAAACACACTGTGCCTCACATGGGTGCATGTGTTCACCTATTTTGTCACCTGCATTCATGTGTTTCAGGTACTCGCTTTGGCTAATGCCAAAGAATACATGCTGCTATAACACGATGATTGGACGAATGTGGTTTCTCCTTCTCTCAAAACAGGTTAATCATACTCTACAATGAAGAACTGTTGGTGGAAAGCTGATGTGTTGCTTACACAGGAGAGAACATCATTACTCAAACTTATAAACTCTCAAACTCACTTACAATGCAATTTTCTGACCTATTTTTTTATTTCTTAGGTTTAACAGTTTTAGGCTCTGTTGAGCATATCTCTTCTCTAGTTACCATTACTGCAGTATGGTTTTCCATTAAATGTTAAAAGAAGCGTGGACACAAATTTTAGGTTTTACTAAAATACAGGGAATGGAATATGTAGAAATTTGGCCATTCGGTCATTTTAAGTGCAGCAAGGAGAAGCTGTGTCAGGATAATGCTATTCAAATTATAAATATTACATTAATGCAGTGTCGCCTACCCCCATTTTAAATTGTGACAACCATATGTGTATGCTCTGCTTTATGTTTTATGTATATATGCTAATATGAATGTTATTTGCCCTTACCAAGGAGGAGAAAAATGGTTTGATCCATGATCAAAGGACCAATAGGGGAGTTTGCCTTTGATCCCTGTAGACAAGTGTGACTGTTAAGTAATGAGAAATTACTGACTTTATTGTATATTGTATTGTATTACATGTGATTTGCTTCACATACTACCCATATAGTCCTCATTGTTTGGACATTTGGACAAGTCCTTGCTCAATAGAAATAACAGTTTAAAAACATCAGTTTTTACTGTCCCGCTGCATGACTTTCTCCATGTGCAACCAATCCCAGTGTTTTGGGATTGGTTGCACAATCCGGAGCAAAACAAAAGATGGATACCTAGCCACCCTTGTTTCTGTCCTCTGTACTGCCTACTCAGTGTGCCAGGAAGCTCAGATGTGGTGAAGGATATAAACTTTGCGGATCCCTTTGTTTCCTGTTCGTGGGCGTCCTTACCTGGATTTGTGTTGAAATCAAACGACTTGCTGAGTGTGCGCCGGAAGCCAACAGTCCTTCTACGGAACAGAGTGTCTCAGGAGTGAGTGGAGTGTTCTATGAGACTGATAGAAATGTACAGCATGAGAAGTATAGGCTGTGTTAGTATACAAAATAAACAAATGGAAATAAGTAGGAGAACAAGTATAAGTAAATAAGGTAAAAATAGACATAAACACAGTAGCCTCGTCTGAAATGTAATATAGAAGGTATTGGGTGGCATATGAAGCTAAAGCAGTATCTGTACAGAGTGACTCACCCCAACCAAATCCTAACAGGGCCACAGTGTCACCCAGGATTTTGATCCGTACTGTACACCCTACCTTATTAAAAGAATAATAGTAAAATATAGGCCTGTTTAGTGAAATAGTGGCTATGTAAAAATCATGTTAAAAGTTTCTGAGAACCAACTTTTATGAAATATTTCCACAAAAATGTTGTGTGAGAGTTGGTTATCAGAACATTTTAGCATGATTTTTACATAGCTTGTAAGCTGTTGGCTGAATGGATGGGAGCACTTAGGATGGAAATAGAATCGGCAGTCCAGTGATTTCATTTCTGAACACACAGAAAACTGCTAGCAGTTATTACACTCCATGGTCTAGTGGTACTCTTTTTCAGTTAACTTTAAATCGCAGTCAGCACCCTCTATAGATGGTGGGGGTGTCCAAAGTTTTCGAGGCCATGACCCACTTAATGAAACAAATACATCTTCTGTAACCCACCCTTATTAAAATAGGGATGACAAATACGGAATTGCAATGATTTAAAATGTGGGTGCAACCTTATGGTCTCTGCACACCAGTTTCAGAGCAGCACTCTGAGCAAGAGGCTGAACCTGCTGAGCTTCCAGCAGTGTAAGCAGATCAGCTGTAGGTATAAGCAGGCTTTGGACACACCAGAGCTAGGCCTGTTTCTCAACATGGCCGACCACAGTCGTTCAGGAGTTATCTACCGTTATTGTCGTGCTACGTTACGCAATGGAAAAAAAGATGATAATCTGAACAACAGGGAAGAGAGATTGGGCTGTTTTGGTTTACTTGTGAATGGCCCGCAGAAGAAAAGGTATTTCAGATGTAAGCCGCCGTGGACTGCTTTACGGTAACTGTTACATTATAACAATAGCCCTGGTGATTTCCAAGCAGTGCAAGTCGAGGCCAATAAAGTAGATCGCACAGCATGATGCACACAGAGTCTATGTGAAGCACAAGAAAGAAAAGATCAATAATTAATGCATATCTGTAAAGAAATCTAGAGAACATAATCTTTTCCCTCACAAACAGACTAAGTTGCTGTCAAAATTCTGACTAAAGCATTCATATATTTTTCCAAAAAAACACATGATGTTTAATTCTTGTTGATCTGGCTGGTTTCAGTGAACAATTTCATTCAGCAACAAAAGTAGCAGACTTTTTTGGCTGTTCGAGAGTAGGCCTTGGGACCCCAACGCCAGAGTGAACCTATTACTGCACCTACTTTGATCTTCAGCACACATGCAATCTCTGTCTCTATTGGATATCCCTAAGAAATGTTGTATATGCAAATAACTCTATAAAGATTACCTTATGTTAATATCAGTAACTGCAGTTGCAGATCAAAACACTTTTTTAAAACTTTTTTAATCAAAAAGAGCTGCATAGTTCATATATTGAATTAGACTGAATGTATTAGGACTGCTTACATAAGTAAGCACTAAAAATCATACAAACTTAGTGTCTTTAAGGACATATGCAACTTCTGTTTCACTACAGTCAAGCAAATAAATCTTTAGGAATGTGTTCTTTCCATTCTAAAATAGGATAGCATATGCTGTCTGTCTGTTTTGATTGTATTGCCTATTTGATTGACTCCTGGTCTTAATCTGTGGCAGCCAAGTTTTAATATTCTTATTTTTTTTGTCCTTAAAAATTGTGTCCTCTGAGATCTTTGGTCAAACGCTTTCAGGGCCAGGATTTATGAAGTGACTCAGAGTTGTCGGCCTGATTGAGGATCATTTTAGCTGTTTTAGATCATAATGGAGGCTAGGATACGGAATGTGAGAAACCTGATCCTAGCTCAGCCCTCCTACTCTCAAAAAAAAAAAAAAGCCCTGGTGTCAGTGTGAAATTAGATTTTTATGTAATTACCACCTGTGCCCTTTAGCTCAGCTGATAGAACCCAGGCTGGAGATGGCTTCCCCAGCCTTCCTTATTAATCTCCATAAAATCACAGGCTCTGCTGGTTCTCATACGAGCTGGGGGCTCACTGGGAGAACCTGGCAGCACACCACACCACACTGCACATAAAAACAGCTGGAGTCCGCTCTGTGTTTCGGTGGTAGAGGAGGCAGCGAATCAAAATGCAGAAGGGAACAATCTTTTGGTAGGGGGGCGGGGGCACACACTCTCAACACAGGTTGTGTGTATACCTCCGAGTTAAGGAATTCCATATATTTTTTTTAAGTTATTGTTTTTTTTTTTTTTTTTTGGGGAGGGGGGGGGTGTTTTTGCCAGTTGCCAGATGTTGCAGGGTACTGCTTCCACCTCCCCTCTACTCATGAAGCAGTTCCTCACCGTTTATAATGTTGTCCCCTGTTGTCCCTTTAAAAAAAAAAACACACTTTTAACAGAGTTGGAGTGCAAACCCACTGCATCTCATATAAAGTGGGTTTATCCAGTAAACTCTGAGTCACCCTCTGCTTAACAGAAAACAAACCAACAAACAAACATCAAACTCAGTGTAAAATATACAGATAGACACACAAAGCAAAATAAAATAAAAAAGACAGATAAAGAAAGGCATTTGTCATTTAAAGCATGACACTTGATTTAACTTTGTTATGCGTCCATACAAGCTGTAGAGAGGGAGGCCTCTTGGGTTAAACAAACCAAAGTTGATCTGCGCTTAAATTTATAGCAGCTTGTGTATGCTTTTTGGCCCTCTTTACAGACAGTAACTGCAAACAATGGCAGTTTATTCCCCTTCGAATGCCAAAGAAGCAGGAAAAAAACTTTTCACTCAGGTAGCAACATAGTAATTACCCTGTGGAATGAAATGGCCATTTTATTTCCAATGAGCTGGGATGGAAAAACCCCTCCATGTTAAAAACGGTCATGGTAAGCCAAATAAAAGCTCTAATGTAATAACTAATGCAATGGAAAGTACTCCAGTTTGTTACAGAAAATATTTAATGGGTGCAATAAACATGTCTTCAATTTATTAAGTGTGAAATGAACACAATGTGACTGTTTTTTGTTGTTGTTGTTGTTGCTCAGTACTCAGATTGTTGCTGTTTAATGGCCGTTTGCACCCAGCATATTAACATTATACAAGGGTTATTTATTGGCACCCTGAAAACGTTTGTTTCTTAGCGATAAAAATGCTTAGATGGCTTAATAATGAGTAGCTCATCCAGATAGCGGGCTCCACAGCACAAACTCAATGCGAATATGCGTCATGCGTTTTCTTCCCTCAGTGAGTGAAAAGAATAAATACGATAATGTTAAAGGCTTGCCTCTCTGATGGCTTTGGGCTCCCCGCCAGCGTCCAGGGGATATAATTAAAATCACAGACGCAGCCGTGAACGCTAATGACCCAGTCATCTCCAGACCTTTGGCGGAGAGAATGCCAGACTTCTCCAGCGGAACCAAAAAACCGCAGTTCATAATCCGTTCGGGAGGCCGATTCGTCACCCGGTCTGTTTCGGAGGCCTGGAGGAAACGGCAAATTGCCATGGCACCGACACAGGCGAGCATGTGAGCGGTATCTCTCTGCATCCCAGTAGCAGGACGCATCAGATCATGCTATGGAAATTACTGCAGGGGGTGGCCTGGAAAAAAAAAACATGAACACGGATTAGAGAGCATATTCATATTAACATTCAGCAAATTTTGCTGTAAATGCTTATTATAACTTCAAACAGTACTGAAGTTTGACTGTTGCATGACTAAAATGATTCATTTGAATTATCAATATTGTACTTACAATATCGTCAGAGTTCTCGAATTTACACATAAACTATCGGTCTGAAAAAATCGAGAAATGTGTTTTGAGTGGGAGCACTTGGACAGGCTCCACCCACCTGCTATGGAGCTCCTATGCAGCCTGTTCATAAAAAGCAAAGCGCCTCTTCCAAGAAATTTGCCAAACTTTTGTAATTTACGAGTGACAGAAAAACATACACACGTGGGACTATCTTCCATAAAAATAAAACTCTCCTTGAGAATTGTTGGGTCAAGGGTCCCACAGATGTGAATTCAGCACAGAACCTTTTGTGTGCTTTCTTCTTAGCCAGTCATAGTATTTCAGTAATACTTTGTAACAACTTATTTTGAACATTTTTTTCTTTTATCCCAATTTTAAAGGCTATAATTGCAAACATATCCAAATGCTAAGCGTCCTAAGACAATTCCCGGAAGATACGTACTTGCATACCAGCATCAGCATTTCTTTAGACAATACAAAATACCAGCTGAGCGTTGTGCCCAGACAACTGCGCCACGAACTTAGACGATGCAGGCAGATTGAATGGGAGAGGCTCTCTGTTAAATGGAGCTAAATGAAACTCCCACCCTCCTTAGGCAAAGCAGAGGCCGGGGGATTTCCAGCCTTAACGTGGTCAGGAATCGATTCGCACCACCCGGGAGCCTGCAGAGTCTGAATCAGTTTCATCGCGCTGTGAACGCAGTGCTCATGTTCAATGTTCCATAGGAATGTTTCCTGTTTTCCTGCCACATTGGGTCCCCTGCTGCATGTGGAGTCTCCCGGATAAGCCCCCAGAAAGTCAAAGGCTACGGTTGATTGGGAAGAACCCCGAATTCCCCTACTGCACCACCCCCCTGCCCAGGACCAACCACAATATCCCCAAAGGCCACCTCCCCCATCCAGTTAAGGGAGTTCAAGCCCCCCAGCTCTGGATATATTCAATGGCCTGACAAGTTTATGGAGAAAAAACTGCAACAACCACTGCTCCTGAGGTTGTGGTTAGTTTTATTTGTTTATGCTCTGTTCTGTTTTCCACTTGCTTCTCTTCATTTCCTTTTCCTGCACTCAGGAATCACTCTGAATCATGTTCCAAATTTCCGCAGAGGGCCTTGGGATTGTTTCTTTCTTCATTCACGATAATAGAATAATATATTTTACTTTGCACAGTTATCGTTTTATTTTGCATTTGTATTTCTATATGACATGTTTTGTCTGTATCTGGATGATTATTTGCAGCCTTTTGACCTGGTCTCTGTTGAAAAGAAATGCTATTCTCAATGGGACTATGTAGATAACTCAAGGATAAATACATAAAATGAAATTACAGTATGAATGTGAAATGTGCTAGAATAAGTAACTTGATTGATTAACAACAACTTTGACTCTTCCATCGTAGAACTTCACTGGCAGCTTTCGAGCACCGCTTAGAGAACATGTCCTTCCTGATTTGTGCCCTCTGCAACATTAGAGGCTCAGTTTTGAGTTCCTTATGATCTTCATTATCAATACCCAATGCCTCCAAGGCTTCCTTCTTTATAAAGGTAAATGGCTGTCAAACATTACATGCTATCAAACATCTCATTGATGTTTTTGAAGGACCAATGGGTCTTTTGTCAACCTGACTATGCAATATATATAACTTTTCATTTTCTGGTCTTAAGCTGTCCTTGATAAGCATGGACATTGTGAAAGACACCAAGATTCCCTGCATTTCAAATAATAATAGAGGAATTTCAAAAGAATTAAAGGCAAGACCTGAATACATGTACCTACATGCAGGTACTATTACATGCTACTATTGTGGCTTGGGTAGCATTGCTGTTGTATTATTCATGTCTTATCATCTCTAAATGATGTTTCAGTCGGTAATCCCTTGCATGGAGAAGACCCCCCCCCCCCCCCCCCACCCCTGTAGGCAGTGCTATTGTTTGCCTCCCGTGTACATCTTTGTGTGTGTGAAGGTATCCCATCAAAAGCATGTTTGCTTGTGTACTGTCTCACGCAGGGTCAAAGGTGTTCTGAAGAGGAGCCGAGTACAAACTATGTCATGAAGGAGATGTAACTGGGAAACCAAGTTCAAAAAAGAAAAAGATATGAACCAGGAAGCTTTTAATCGCCATTGCTGTGACACTGCATATACCAGCAGGAGACTTAACTCCATCACCCAAGACCTTGCCATCGTGGCACAAAACGTTGGCTACGTATTGAGACGAGTAAGACTAAGACTCAGGTAAGCAGAAAACACCTTCCCAGCATTCTCAGTGGTTCATGAGGACAAATGCTATCCACACAATGCCATAGGAGGTATGCCTTTCACCTTTGTGAACTGGTAGCCTGTTGACCCCGGGCTCATTGTTGGAAGGAGAAATTGCAGCTGTAACCTGCAAAGCCTTGGCCGATCTATCTGCGCGTGGTGGAGTTAAGCCAATTGTGCCTTACCACTGCAGATCTCAGTCACAACTAGCTATGGCAGCGCTAAGTTTTGCCGCACTAACATGAACTTGTGATGTCTGCTCTGTGGGGCTTAGTATGCACTTGCTGAGAGAATTTTAATGTAGCCACTCATGGGTCTAAATTAAACATAAGTGATATTTTTTTTATATGTAAAAAAAAAATCAATCAAGGTTTGTCATTAACTTTTGCTCTCAATTAAAAAAAAACAGCATTCGGCTTTTTCTCTAAATGAAGTTTAGCGAGTTGATTGTCATGACTGCTGAACTTGTCAAACTGTGTCAGTGAAGATGAAATTGACTGCTTCTATTTAGTTGTGAGTTAAGAACCAGTGTTGATTGAATCCTGGCCTTGATTGAAGTCAAAACAAGAACTTTGGGAAATTGTTTACCCTGATTGAATGGGGTTGCTTTGTGGCACTCATAGAAATTCTTCATGCTTTTTACTAATGCATTTTATTAGGACCGTGTAGATTTTTTCTGAAATGCTTGTTTTCATGTGTAGAAATTCAAAGAAACGGTTACAAAGCATGCATGTATTAAATGGAGACCATGCGCATGACAATTACAGTTTGTTTTATTGGAACAAATGATTTCATATTTCAGATTAATTCTCTTCCTAGGATTAATATAAACACAGAATCCATTCTGAGTGATCAAGTTGGCATCCTGAACCAATGTACACATATCTGCAATTTTGGGAAGGTAAGGTGACATTTTCTCCATCGTCAGAACAAAGTGTGCTGGCTGTACAAATTAAACTAAATGAGCTAAAAAGATCAAATTAGTTTCTGAATCAAACAATGATCAGGATGTCAGTACAGCTTATCTGTAATGTTTGACCACCATTTACATTTAGTCTGTGTAAATGTAATTCTTCACAAACACAGTTTGACAGGCTAATTTTGGTGGTGACTGAGCTTACCAAACAAGTTTTCTAATGGCAAAAAATTACAAATCATTTTCATTTTAATATGTATCACAGTGAATAGCTTGATGATTAATAAAGAATTTTGATTGAACTGTACATTTGTCAAGCAGCACACGCGACTTCTCAAACACAATCGAACAGCAGTGTCGTGGCCAAACAGTCGCAATCGGAGCTGCCTCCGGCACTGTCCCCTTAATGAGTCTCTAATTGGCCCGTTCTCCCAGCTTTCACTTCCAATCAGCATTTACCGCAAATCCTCTGATTGGCTGTAGGCCTCGCTGGTAGCTCTGTGCGCAGCAGCACGGAAAGACAGCCGAGAAGTGATTATAGCCGGCCTGTGGGAAAAAAATGATTATTAATGTGGAAAGGAATGCAGATATTTCTACATATTCATGTGTCTCGTGTCAGGCAGGTTGTACCCAAGCACATTTGAAGCACGATCGTATCTTGCTGTGTGCCTTTGGTCATGCTCTTGAGGATGAAATATATGCACTTCCAGACCTTTCTGCTGTGGGTTAAAAGTTATGATTCTGCGTCATTGATAAGGATTGTGTCAGTGCATTGCAGGTTATGTTGATTTACCGGTGGTTTCTCTTATTAGTCAGGATTGCATGGGAATAAGGTTTCAGTCACACATACTCAAACATACACAAACCACAACACTGACACACATGCATAACAAAGAGCTACACTGAATCAAATGGACATCATACGCACACACACACACATAAATATAGCCTCAAACCACGGCATGTATATACATGAACTGCACACACACACACACACACACGAAACCATTATAACATAACACCCAAACGCAAACACAATGGTGTGTGAAATCACTTTTTCAGTTCGATCTGACAAGCACAGAATCACCAAGTGTTGTGTAGTGACAGTGTACAGTAATGAGAACGGAAAAGGCATGGCAGCCATAAGATTGTATGTTTGAACCCTGAGTCTGCACGCTGCCCTGCTAAAAAAAAGAGAAAAGATTCAGTATGTTTAAATACATACTGCTAGTAGTTTGGAGTAATATATTTTGTTGCTATTTATTGAAAATTATTTCAGTGTTTTACCATTATGCTGGGGAATGCTAGAATTGTTCCATAGTTAGACTGGAATGTACCTCGGTTTGCACATGTAGTAGACATACTAATGGTTTTGTTAGGAGCCTTCAATTCTCAGTATTCACTCATTAGCTGAGACACCTGTCAATTCAGAAGTTTGAAATATGGGGCGGGGCCAGAGAGAGACGATCGGAAGACACGCAGGTTTGATTGCGAGGTGATTGAAATCAATTAGCCAAGCTTTGTCCATATTGGTTGGCATTTGACAGCTCGTTATACCAAATTAAGTTAATTTATCATATAACATACACTGGAGTAAGAGTATACAGCATCTGAAGCATGCATTATTTTGTTAAACCCTATTTGTCGAATACAAGGTGTAATACGAGTACTGACAAAGATTGCTGTGCTATCCTAGCCTTCATCGCTGGAACTGACGAGGTAGCCTAGGCACTAGCTTAGGTTAGTTGTATCATGGAGCAAGAAATAAGAACACAGGACTCTCAGTGTACTGAAAGCTGTATAATCAGAAGATCCTTGCCGGACGAGAACAAATGGAGAAGTTTGCTTGAATACTGTTTCATGTTTGGGGACACTCTTATCCTGCACCAGCGCCTGTCTCCGGACCTCAGGGTGGACGATCCTGATCTTTCTTCACTCATTGCAGTTGTGAGTACTGCCTGCAAGTGCAAACCCTTTTATTATACTGCTTGTTGCGTTAGCAAGTAAAGCATCCAGTTTGTGTTTTTTGTGCATCCACCCATGCAAGTTATGATTCAGGCCCAAAATGGAGGCCAATTTTATACTGCATTTGTTGTTTAATTTATTTGTGAGTGAGGTGGGCCGAGTGTTGGTGCAAGGTAGAAAGGTAGTTTGAAAATAATGCATAAAGATTTGTTGCTGTTAATATTGCCAAATACACTGGTTAGCATGGACATTTGCTTAATACATTTTAAGTATTGACAATGGTGAATATACTGGACAGTACTCGTTAAGTTACAGATTTGGTTTGCTATTCATGCATTCTTGAACTGTGTAGTTTTGGGTAACAGAATTCAAGACAAGCTCATTTTTATTTATGTTACCCAGTATTTTCAGATACATATTACTCTGTACATGCTGATGCTTGTAAATGTGAACCTCTTATTTTTTTTTTTTTACATAAACTGGTGTGTTACTGTTTGCACATGCTGTGGATTTCATTTACTGTTATTTCTTAAAAGAAATTACAGTAGGCCTACTTCACTCATGTGCAGGCACCGCCAATCCTAGATTAACATTATCGAGATACATTCCAAGTAGTAGCCTATTTGTGAAACACAGTGGTTGTATTTTATTTGGCGCCAGCCAAATGGTGGTATTTACCCAGGTTCCCACATTGAAAATGGACTTCATACTTGCAGCTAACTTGTACAGTATTGACTGGGTCTAGTTCTAACCATATTTACCAAAGTGGTTTAACCTTGCCTTTTTCTAACCATGAGCAAGAGAAGGCTAAACCACATTGGCAAATGTACAGCGTAACAATCGCTTAATGTGTCAGATATGTAAGCTATGTAGCTCACCCTGGGTCATGGTCCATTCAGAGTAAATTGCAATACTAATAATTTAAAGAAAACCGTTCCTCTGAGAAAGAGAAAGAAAGAGATTTCAGTAACAAATCACAAACGCAAGTGTTCTAACAGGACCTGGTGGGACACTGAAATAAGGTAATGGAAAAGCGGCTTTGACTTTTTCAAATTGTTTCCCTCACTCTGAAGTTAAAATTGTGAGACAGTTGTGTGCCATGTTTGTCTGTTTTTCGAACCTCTTCCATGGATAGGCCTGTATCAAACTAATACGTACAATTGGGCCTACATTGCATTTCAGACCACAGGTTGCTTTGGTTTTGTTTGTTCTTAAATTACTTGAGTGTATCCCTTACAATGTACTTCTTACATGTTTGTAATCCATGCCCCTTGATGGGGATTGGAACCAGCAATCTCATGGTTAAGCAGTTTGGGTCTGAATTAAGTAGCAGTAATGGCATGTTTTTGGGGAAACTAAACTCTGAAGTGCATGGTTGATTGCACCGAACACTTAGCAGTCAGTGCGTACAACGGTTTATGTTCTTTAAAATGAACCCTGGTAGGTTAACTCCAAGATGGACCAAACACATACTCCTAGACACAATCAATGTTTGACCTTAACTGTGACTCTTAATTAAATGCTTCAGTGAATTCAGTGACCATTTGTGACAAAAACAGTTAAACTTGCATTAATTTGTAAATCAAAGTTAAAGATGAACACTGATTTAGCCAATCCAGGGGTTAGTCAATGGGCCAGAACTGATTTATAATTAGATGGTAACCCATGTCTCACCAAATACTTTTCCTACCTGCTTATATTCACACAGAACCACCTGTGGCTAAATGTTAAACCATAGCGCATGATTAAATTTCTGCAAAATGTAATTATTAACTTTCTGTTGAGGGACACAAAGGGAAGTCAGTGACAGCACCAGACCTAAAACCACAGTGGCTCTTCGCTCCAGCTGGACCTTAGTTTGACCACGCTTGCACTCAGAGGGTCACAGAAGGTGAGAACGGGGAGCTGGTTATATTTATCTGACCAAGTTTGGATTTGGGTCCGGCCAATTTATTTTATGAGGGCTAAACACAGCTTTTCCATAGACCAAAATGAGAGCTTTATGTCTGCTGCAATTTATCTGTTCTTGCTTAACTAGAAATCTCTGTCTTTATGGCCTGCAGCAGGGAGATAATTGCACAGCTTGTAATGGGATCGTGAGATTGAAATGCTTCTTTAGGCCTGACAGTACCTCTGCACTGTTTCAGACCTGACCACAGATCAGGAGCGTATCCCTCCTCTATTTGAGGACTGACCTAAGATCAGCATCTCTTCTTTTTTTGAGAACTGACCTCAGATCAGTACAGTTCCTTTTCTTGTTTGAAGACTGACCTCAGATCAGTACAGCTCCTTTCTTGTTTGAGGTCTGACCTCAGATCAGTACAGCTCCTTTTTTGTTTGAGGTCTGACCTCAGATCAGTACAGTTCCTTTCTTGTTTGAGGTCTGACCTCAGATCAGTACAGTTCCTTCCTTGTTTGAGGTCAGATCTTAGATCAGTAGCTCTCTTGATCTCAGATCAGCTGTGCCTTCCTCACACTCACCTCAGTTGTGATTCTCTCCTCTCTTTGTAGTTCTCAGATCTGTACAGACACACTTTGGCATTCTTCTGAAGTCATCAGATACCATACCATCATGTGAGAGCTCCATCCTGCTAGTCATGATTTAGTATTTAGATTTTCTCTTTTGCCCTGCGGAGGGGAAAATGATAATATCATATTTACAGCTAACAAGTTTTTGTGTTGATCCATGTTGAGATATTCTGAATTATGGAATGCTGAAGATTTCTTAAAAGCAGAGAGAATCCAGATTCCTGTCTGTTTGAGTCATCCTGAACATGCAGCTCAGCTAGAATTTCACACCATGTGATATCTTGAACTTTTTTATTTAAAAAGCACCTTACCATGTCATGTAAATGTATAGTTTCATAGTTTACCTTAAAATTATATTTCTCGGAGGCACTGATGTGTACAACATTTTTTTTTCTGTGCAACCAAATGCTTTTACTGGGTTTCGTCTTGTTGAATCTTATGGTGTGCAAAATATCACTGTAAAATAGACAGTCAGCCTAAGACAAACACATGTGGAGTCCTACAAGGCTGTAGAAAAAGACATGACTTAGAGGAGTAGTGGGGGGTAATTACCTTCCCTGAGAAAGTCATTTTCATTGGACTGTGACTTTTAATTGATGACTAAATAAATCTGCTGCAGGAAACAGCAGGGTTAGATGTGGTGGGGTGGGGGGGAGAGGGAGGGGATCAGGAAACCCCCCAAAAAAACGGTCGGGTCAGAAATGGACTCCGACGGAAGGTAGCAGGAATGTTTGTTCGAGTGTTTGAAGGCCGACCTCCCTGACAGAGAGCCAAGAATGTGAGAAATCCGAGTTGTGTGGGAGAGGAGAGGACAGGAGACGGAGCGAGAGAGAGAGTGAGAGAGAGTGTATGTAAGAGAGCGAGGGAAAGAGGATGAGTGAAGAGCAGGCAGAGAGAGAGAAATAGGGAGAAAGTTCCCGTTGACCGGATTTCTTGGTATTCACACTGCCCTCTGCAGGACTGCTGACCGCAGAGTGATGATGTAAGCAGAACTTGGTCCTCATCGTCCTGCAGTTGAGCAGGACTACAAGCCTGGGTCTGTGCTCTCTTAGCATCACCACGGCTACCCAGCTCAGACAGTCTCTGTCTGCCACACACGTATAATCATTGGACTGTTTTAAATTCATTATCTCTTGATAACATAAAAAATGCTTGAATGCTTTTTTTGTTGTGTCTGCCCTGTGTCTGTGTATGAAGAGAGAGTGTGTGCTTGTGTGTGTATGAAAATTAGTCTTTATGGATGTGCTTATACATAAATTTTAGTTTGTGTGTGTGTGTGTGTTGGGGACCATCAATCAGACAATCTGCATGCATAAATTAGTGTGTGTGTGTGTGCATGCATGTGTACGTCTAGGCGGGGGGGTGGGGGCGGACGGAGTCTGCGGCTCTGCTCGGATTAGCCTGCAGGGTCTTCTGTGTTAATTGAACTAATTATTCTGTTAATTGGACACGCTCAATGTGCTTTTTGTCTCCCAGCTCCCCATCCACTCGCTGGTTCAACAATGGCCTCTTCTACACTCTCACTCCCCCATCTGTCTGTCTGTCTTAGAGAGGTGAGACTCTGTACTAACCGCTCCAGCTCTATTCACATGCTCACAAAAAAGGGTTCTATCTCAGGCCTGCATTTGTACCCTGGGGGAACCCCTAACGGTTCTCCTTTGAGGCTGGTGTCTCAAAAGGGTTCTATGTGGAACCTTATTGTGATGGCTCTTCAAAGCACCCTTTACAGATATCAGCAAAAGTGGGTACGTGGGTAAAAACGTTTACACTCACACATAAGCATAATAATGCATAAATATACCCAGACACCAACACCGTAGTAATATAAAATTTTGGCAGTGGTGATATTATAGAATCAGCAGTTGTGCTGTATTGAATCGGCAGTAGTGATGGCATAGCGATGGAATGGAATCGGCAGTAGTGATGGCACAGCGATGGCATGGAATTGGCAGTTGTGATGGCATGGAATCGGCAGTAGTGATGGCATAGTGATGGCATGGAATCGGCAGTAGTGATGGTATGGAATCGGCAGTTGCGATAGGACAGAGTTAGCTGTAGTGTGATATAAAATAAGCAATAGTGATATCTAGAATCAGCAGCTGTGCGGTAGTGGTGTGGCAGCACAGTATCAGTAGTTGCAGTAACAGTAGTGTAGCTGTAGTGGCCTGAGTAGCAGTGAAACAAAATGAATTGCAGCAGCATGGTTTCCTCTCCTCTCCTCTCTGTGGCTGAGGCTGTGAGGGGAGAGCAGGGGCGGCAGCTATGGGGAGTGGCCTGGAGAAAAAGGAAGAGGGGTGGGGTTAGAGAGGGGGGCAGATTAGCAGCAATATGAACCTGCCCTGCCTCCAGCCCTGCCTGGCTACCGGAACCCTCACCCTGAAATTCAACAGGGCGGTCACCCACCCACTCTATGACAGTCTTACAGTATGCATACATCGCTAGAACAGTCACCATAGCTTCTCTCATGAGAACATTCCAAATACAAGCATGTATAACTGAATCTGGCAACAGGCACTGACAACAGCTGAAATGTAATCAATTCACACAGAGGAAGGCCTTTTTTGTAATTAACCTACATGGGGCGGGGAGGGGGGTCATCTTATCTACTTAATTTTAGCACCCTGTGTCTCACACATGCTTGAGATATCATTACCACCAGCATACTTTCTTAGGATAAAGTGTTTACCACTTAATTGTAAGGATTTGTGGGAGAACATCTCATTAAAAAGCAAAAAGGATTGTAATAAATTTCCATTTCAGGTTTTGTGTGTGTGTGTGTGTGTGTGTGTGTGTGTGTGTGTGTGTGTGTGTGTATGTGTGAGAATGATGTGGAACAATGAGTTAGCAAAGAGTTTGAAGGCTTTCTGCCTTTGGTAGTTTTTTTTCTACATTTTGCCTGAGGTTTAAAAGAAAAAGAGAAATTAGACTTTAATCATGAGCCATGTGCTATTATACGTATGCAAAATTACTATTTTTTTTCCAAGCATCCATTACATTACAAACAATTGATTTTTTTCTTTCCACCCCTGCCTAAAATACCTATTATGAATGTATCATAACATGCCTGCAAGGGTAAACAAGAAATTACTCTTTCTAGTGATTAAAGAAACAAATGAAGTAAAAGAAAAAAGTATGAATGATGAGATGTTGTTGGTTTGGGTGTATTGACTCGTTGCTGTTTGTCACGTGGAGATGTGTGCGCCGCGAGTCGCTGCACGGATTGTGCTCAGTCATCGAAGCCGGCGGGGCGGAAGCTGAAGGCGTGTCTCTCACTGCAGCAAGGCGTCTGCTACAGCTACTGTCACCAGTGGGACCGATCTGCTCTCCTACTCTCTCATTCTGTCTCTCTCTCTGTCTCTCTCTCCACATCTCACACCCTCCCTTTTCCTCCTCTCTTTCTCATTAACACTCTCTTTCCATCCATCTCTCACCGGCCCCCTCCTCCTCTTCTCCATTTCTTTCCAATTTACGCTGCACTCTCTTTCTCTCTCTCTCTCTCTGTCTCTCCCTTTTTGTCTCTCTCTCTTTTGCGGCTGATTTCTCTATCTCGCTCTCGTCTCTTCTGTCTGCCTCATTCATTTATGTCATCTCTCTTTCTTTCCCCCATGTCATGTTCCTCTCTCTATCACCCACTCTCCTTTCTCTCACATTTATGCCCTTTCCCCCAAACCCCCCCACACCCCTTCTCTCTCAGTGGAGAGTAGAGGTGGTGTGTTGTGGTCTGGGTATAGGGGTCAGCTTACCGCCTGCAGGCAGGGGGGAGGATGGGGGGGAGGGGTCCCTGAGGGAAATGGGGTGGATCAGTGTAGAGGATTCAGGAGGGGTCAGCATGACCGCAGCCAATCACAGCAAGGAGACAGCAGCTTATCTGCTCTTTGGGTCTGTGCTCCTGTGCTGTGAAACCATAATGATTTCACGTGTCACAGATCAAACATGAATTATTATTATACAGCATTGTGATTATGCTTATTATCCAAATGAGATCATCATAGACGGTTATTAGTCATCAGAATATCCAGGTGATGACATTATTATTATTATTATTATTATTATTATTATCATTACATAGTAATTTGTTACACTGGATTTTGATGTAGATGCCATCGTGATGTCCTGGTGAAATAATTTTGAATGGTGTTCTAGGCTTTTCTCCACACCTAAAAACCCGTTTATCAGTCTGTTACACAACAGCAAATTCCCCTCCGCGCGCTCCCAGATAAGAGCGGCAGTCTGCGTCTGCTCATCACCAGCTGCCAGACCCTCGTGGCTTTGAGGTCTCCAACGAAGGCCTATCGATTTCACTGACCTTGCGGGACAATGACGTGACATTTCCCCTGTTCCGCCGTGCTGTCTGTCCCAGTTCCTTCACATCTACTCAGCCGCCCACCAGTATGTCTCGTCGTCCATTCTTGCTGCAACGGTTTAGCGTACTGGGGAAATGTTTCATTATGGTCCTGCGTGTTGTGTTGTATATATGGATCGGGTGTTATGAAATCCTATGGAAGGACCGCATATTAAAGCAATGCTTAAGTAGTTTCGCACTATCACTTTAGTGTATTCACATTTCTTAACCTGTATAAGTCTTTGAAGCTTAAAATCAGCGCTAGCCACCAGTACATCTCAAAATAAGTCCTGTATATAAATGTATATGAAATATTCTTATCAATTTTCTCATTGTTGGTGATAAAATTAGGTGTCATTTAAACACAAGAAGCATGTATGTAGAGATGAGACACACTGAAGCATCTCTCAACCATGACTGAAATGATAGGCGGTTGTTGCTGCATGTCATTGCATTGTGACATCATCTCATTATGCGCATGTGGGAAGGGAAGTTATGAACTTTTCATTAATTCAGTACCAGCAACATTATGGTTGCTCCAGCGCCAGCTGTCCTATGATTAACTCGTGTATTTAGTTCTGGTTACTTATACAACTTAGAAACAGAAGGGACCGCTAACGTGATACTGTTATACTGCAAAGGAAAGCTTGGTTGAATCTAATCTTTTAATATATGTAGGGTACCATAACAGTAGATCTTGTTCTGTTTGCAATAAGCTGCATGAGTGTTCGTGCATGCATTCTCTGTGACGTTATTTCAGCATGCATTTTAATGTTCTCTCATTTTAGCAGAGTGATGCGTGCAACTGAACGAAACTCTTAGAGAGAAAAAAGGCTGTATGTCAAGATCACAAAATCAGCTCTCTGTGTCCCTCTGGTCTGTATTTCCTGGAAGAACATCAGCTCCAATTAGAGGAAGAGAGTATCTGATGTAGCTGAAACCATTTTTTTTTCCAGTCAAGTTTTGCTTTTATTTATTAATAAATGTATTTAAAGCGGAGCCCTTAGTCAGGGGGATCTCTGAACGGGCCACATTTATTTATTCTGAAACGTCGGCCATTCGGCTCCGCGGACCGAGATTAATTCTCTGGCTCTTTGGGCCCCTCTGGCTGTGTGTGCGTAGGGTCAGTCGGGGTCAGGCTCAAGCCTTTGCCCTCGTTCTCTTTTCTCAAAGTTAGCGGTTATAGGTTTGTCTTGGATCCGACACGGTGAGGGCTTATTCTCTCGGGCAGCTGCTCCTTTTCATTCCGCACCACATAAAGACATCTCCCACACCTCGGCCTGGTTTTAATTAAAAACAGCTGAAAGCTCTTTTAGAGCAGCGTTTAGGGCGTTTTTTTAGGTGCTCTATAAAAAAAAAAACAACAAAAACACCAGCTCTAAATTTACCAATACAGCTCTCATTATAGCGCCTCATGTTTTGGCATATCTGTTGTTTATCCGTCTTTTTTTTTTTTTTTTTTGGACTTCCAGATTAGTCGGGCCTTGAAGTCATGGCCACCTCTTTGTACGGCCGTGGTTTGCGTGAAGCCGAGTCATCGGAGTTCTCCTGTGACACGGCTAAAGTAAATTTAAAAATAGATTGAGTTTTGAAGTAAATTTCTAGTGAAAGTTGAATCGAACTTTCACTCAAGAAAGCAGTAAAAAGTGTTATATACTCTTCAAAAATGCATTTGCAGAAAGCACGACCCTCACCCTAGAGTTCAGTCTCTTGTTTTGTTTTGTTTGTTTGTTTTTTGGCATCATCGAGCGTCAGCTTTATCGCCAGAGCACGTAGGGCAGGGGACCCGAAGCAAGAACAAACACACGGACGGTCTGTATTTGTTCTGAGCTCTTTTTCCACGTATTGCGGCTTTACATCTGCCCTCCACTGCCGTCGGGAGATTTATCCCCCCAGAATCCCGAGAGGATGGACGGGTTTGGATCCACGCCGGTTAGCCACATCATTTCGTGATTTTTTTATCCCCTGTAAAACTGCTTCTCTCCAGTTTCGAAACACTTTGTCTGGGTAACGGTAAAGAGGAGATGTTATCTTTAGGAAATGGGTGTTCATGTTTTTCAGGGAAGGCTTTCTTCCATTCAAATGTCACAGAGCTTTCTCTGAGCAGATGAGCCTGCATGTAATTAGCTTATCCACCTGAACAAATAAGCAATATGTTTTGGAGGCTCAAAAAGGAAACGCTGCCAATCAAATGTTTCTCCTAATATCAGTCCAGCTGTGCACTTTTTTTTTCATTTGGGATATGATGCCTGTAACCATTGGAGTATGCTGGTGTATTTATAGATTTTATTTTGGTCGCAACTAAAAACACAGGATGCCATAACCTCTATGTCTGAATATCGCTCAAATGTAAATTTGGCAGCTCTGACATTAAAATTAATTTCAGGGCCATCACAAAATGGCTGGCAGGTAACATCTCTTTGCCTCAACATTGTCAGTGTTTATATCCAAACACCTCTTTCAATCTTCATACAAAAATATCCACCATTTGAAGAGGACCATAAAAGAGGATTTTCAAGTTTCTTGGGATTTGGAACCAATGTCAAGAGAATTGGCATCAAATGTGCATTTTACTCCTGCGATGTCATTTCACCCCTAGCCACAGAGTTGCAGTTCTAACATTTCAAAAACTTTCATTTTCAAAATGCATGTAATCTCACAGCAATACTTCTTATTCATATGCAACCATAATACAACAAAATGTCAGTGAGGTTTTCCAGTGTAACAGGGCTGGATCCAGAAAAAAAAGCTTTATTTTAGAATAAAATGGTTAAATTGCATCCCAATGTAGGATGAATGCAGCATAGGCTATAATTTTAGTTTTTGGGAGATTGAATGGTGTATTCATGCTGGATAATACAGGTGCATGAGGGGTGACAGTGAGGGACGGTTGAGGATTTTAATGTATTTGCATAAAAGGTCCTCTCTCTGCAAGCCAGTGAGGCATGGCCAGGAAAAATACCGACTCGTAGGCCCCTAACAGCAGGAGAGAAGGAGAGAGACAAAAAAGAAATCCCGTTCTGACATTTCATACTTGATTGCTGAGATTTACGTGTGGTAATTATGGAGCTGAGCCTGCCAACCTCGCGGAAGATCAATTCTTTCAATCAATTCCACTTTTAAGAGGATAGCTGAGATTACTAGGATGTGGCCGAATGTGAACAGGGGACCGTAACGCTCTTAATAGGTCACTAAAACGCGTGTTGCGAGCTCTGTGCTCATCCTAGGGATGAATCCTCTGAGAGAGCAGGTTTTCAGTTTATTCCTTTTTTTTTTTTTGGAAGGAGGGTGGGTGTGTGAGGGTTGCTTGGGAGAACAGTGGCTTCTCCAATCTATAGTTTGTGTTTTTGCCAGTTTTTTTTCTTTTTTTTATTATTATTATTATCTGCAAACATTTCATTGGCTTGTATTTAAACAATCAATAATTTCTGTTGACAATCAATACAAGCCTTGTGCGGGTCTCTGGTGGAATAAACGGCTGCGTTTTGTCAAAGGGCAAATCGCGGCGTTTGGATCAGGGACAATCCCATGACAAGTACCAATTAGGCGCAGATATATGTAATTTATAGGAATGTACGTTGCTCGAGCAACAAATAAATCTCGGTGAGCCCTCATGGAATATATTTGTTTTCCATTAGCGATGTCTGTCCAGCCATTTTATGTATGATGTAGTTTTTACAGCCCCTATCTGGCCTGTGAAAGACCAGCTCTTCAACAGGCGCTGCAAGGAGGGAACTAGCTCTAACGAGCGTCACATTTAATGTATGTTTCAATATCAGACATCTGACATGCTTGAGTGAGTGTTTGTATGTTGCAGGGGTACAATGGGATCGTTGAAATGTTTGTTCCACATTTCACATTGTACAATGGATGCTAATTGGATTACCAAATTTTCAAGTTGTGCCAATATCATAATACAGCAGTTACGAAAAGTGTTCGTTCACTGTTTTAATATCATTGTGTCATCCCCAAATGTACATATCTGATCTACTGCACCACTGTAGGCAATCTGACAGTATAAAAATGGAATTTTAACATCTCATTCAGGCTCAATATACAGTACATTAAGTTCAAAATTGGACCCCCAGGCTACTGGGTGACTCATCCTGTTAAGGCACTGTTCCAGCATTTTGGTGGGACCTACAGTCTGGACTGTGTGGTGCTTTGTTTATTAAGTGTCTGCCAGGGTAGGAGGGGTTTCTTTGTCTCTGCTGGAACTCTTACTGCTTGTTGACTGTAATTTGTTGAAAGATATACCTTTTACTCCACTAATGTTTACGATCTAAAACTGTTACATTATGAATATCTGTATGGCTAGTGGGATTTCCAGTGTTCTGGTTTTTCATCTCTAACAGCACCTACTAGCTATGTTGCTATCTGCAGTATAGCCCTAGTTCAATTCCCGTTTCACTTTAATGAAAGAAACATTTGACAAAGAGGTAAACTTTTGAAGTTCTATCGAAATTGTACCTAACATATTTGTGAGGACCGCCCATTTTCTGTGATTGGCCAGTGAGAGACAGAAATAATGTTTGACATAAATAAAAAGTACACGGGAGCGTTTTTGGACTGATATCACAGCAATGAGAATTATCGAACTGTGTTCAGAAACATAGAGGGTGGGATACCATACGTTTTATCCAACTGAAGCACTAGCTGTTTAATAAAATGTTGTTCTCCAATATCAGGGGTGAATCCCGGCCAGGCCGCTAATGTCTAGTCCTCCCGTGCAGTCCCACATAATTAGCTTCCAGAACACCTGGGGAAGGAGCATTTCTCTCAGCAGGGTGTCTCCCAAGTCATTACCTAATAGCGACTCCTGGTTTACAAGGCACCTGTGGTCTGCCAGCACCAGAATACACTGAAGGTGCCATCCTACAGCACAAGAACGACACAGCTCAGCTGGTGGACTGGAGATAGAGTATCCAGATGTTGTGAAAGAGAGTTGTGTATTTGGAGCCTTTGTCTCACCACTGATATTTTAGAGGGCATTGGGAGGACTTCTGTGTTTCCGTAAATGACAAAACATAGACTGCTTTAGCAAATCTGACCCGGTGAATCCCACAAGCTCTGGTAAAAGCTGGATATCGTGAAGCATAAAAAGCAGAAGAACGTAAGTGAGCGTTTAATTCTCCCTCTGAGTTTTATTAAGGTCCTCCACCCCTGAAGGTTAACAGTTAAAAAACCAGATGAGTTCTGCCCTCCTTCCTTCCCCGTGAACGTTGTTCCTCGTACGTGGCCGTGGCCGGCAGACGTGTTAATCGCGGTAATCAACGAGTCCGCCCAACATTTCTGCAGGAGCCCATCTGGAATCGGGATGTCGTCATGAATAGCCGTCTTGGGGCTTTCTCGCCCCCTTATTTTATGGAAAGCTCCAATCATTGGCAGATGTCAAGACTTGCCAGAGATGGAAGACGGGTTTTTGAGGCTAAGCTCAAGATAAAAACGGAGGGGGAAAAAAGAAACTGATTTTTTGTCTATGTAATGACTTGTATCTGATTAAAAAGCTGGGTATGGGTGGTGGGGGGGAGCCGGGCTTTATTTGGTATTTAATGTTGTCATACTAACACGTTTGGGCTAGGCGTGCTTTGGAGAAACGTGCAGATAAAGGTTGTTATTAGCATGAAAAAGGGGGCGCGCCGACAGCCGTATGTATTATGTATTCAGGGGGCCTGAAACGCAGCTGCCGTCACTTCAGCTGGCCTGTAATCTTTTGCCGTTGTGTCCCCAGCTGCTTGGTTAAACATTTCCAAACCAAACGCCGGCGCACTGCGTGTTTGGGGAGGGGGGCGGGGTGCCCAGGGTGCACGCAGCCAAAATGCTAAAGCCCACACGGCCTGCCGGTCAGTGCCAGAGAGAGATTTTAGGCAAAGGAAGAGAGGATCCGACTCTTATTTTCTGTTGTCATTCTTGAAGCGCAGCATATCTCACAAGGAAAACGTCTCATCCGCTACATACTCAACAGTCGCATTGATTTGCAAGTTAGCGCCACTAAGAGTCATTAAGCTGTCATTTCAGTTCCTTCGGGTCAAGGCTGAAAATAGTCTGTTTCTGGATTACTTCTGTCTGCTCCTCCTCGTGTTTTGTAGATTTGGTTAAAAAGAGCCTAAATTTACCTCTGTACTAAGCATTTCGATTTGGATTAGAATGAAGAAAATGTTCTTTACCAGACTGCATAGCATCAGTTGAGGTTTACTGAATGTGAAGGTAATACTAGAAATGATCATGAACTTAAGTCAATCAACCACCACTCCTATGGATTTATAAGGCAACAGATGAAGCAATTTTTGAAAATCTCTTTGTTCTCCACATAAGCCTTTGTTTTACTCAGAATCATAAAACTGCCCGACTTTGTATGATAATTTCTGCATGGTGGGCTTTGTGACAAGATCTTGTGTCAAGTTTGCAGAACTGAAAATCGCAGGATTTCACGAGCAAACCTTTCTTGCCTTTTTTTCCTGCCTTAGGAGGAGAATATTCGTCTCATTTTCGACGTCTTCCCTAAATCCCTGTAGTGCAAAACACATTAACTGAATTTTGAATGTAAATGTCATTTAATTAAACATTGATGTCTCCAGATATAATGATTAGCTACTGCTTGGCCTGTACTGTGAATAACTTAAAGTTATGAGCGTATCAGTTTGGACAGTGGTGAAATAAAAGCATAGCACAGCTAAATAGGTGGGCGGCTGCTTTCCTGAAGAGCTGGTATGCCTACAAGTTTTGGTATTAATTACCTTGGCTTACCATAGATAAGTAAGGGCTTCCAAATTCATAAATAATTAATTATTTATGTGAGTCATTTAATTATTTATATGAGAATATTTACAATGACATCATGCAAAGACTAGAAAGGCCCTGGAAGCTGAATTAATTCAGTTAAGTCTAGAAAACAGCACTGACTACATTTTCAGATACGTCATTGTTCAGTTTTATCTATTTGTACTTATGTGAATAGCGTTTTTACTCTTTACTGTATTTTATGAAACAGAGTGTTTATTTTTTTTGAGAAACTAACTTTTAAGGGGAACCAAATGCAAAGTGTATGAGTTATCGCTAATTATTGACTCGATAAACTGTTTTGCTAGCATTAGTGTTAATTGACCATATTGAGTGTAATTCAAAGTTTTAGCCTTACTTTGTGAGTTGGCTAAATGATTATATTTTAATAAACTTGCAGCTTTCATTTTTATGGCATTGACACCAACTGTTTAAACCATTTAATTCTTTTTAATAAATTGCTCACAATCCCAGTGGAAGCCCAGATGTATGTTGTTAATGAGCATCCATGAAAACCCCTTTAAGAATGGTTAGTTCCTCCAAGTCCCGCTGTTCGCTGCCGGAAATTGACACAAGGATACGGATGAGTCACCCGTCTCTAGTGGCATGGTGGTTCGTTTCTCACAGCAAGCAGCTGGCATGGAGGACAGCCTATGTTCCATGAGTGAGACTGGCACCATGACACCATTAAATAGCATGTGTCTATGTTCTGGAATAACCAAGGTAACAGGCAAGACAAGATGGAGAGGGTCAAATGTTTAAAGGGGTAATGTCCTTGAGTGAATGCACCGCAAAGCTGACTGGCTTTTTTTTCTTGTTCCTTCTTGTTTATCTTTGTACACCCCCCCACCCCCCAAAACCCTCACCCACCCTGCCCTCCCTAGCATGGCTGTCCAGTTTGGGATACAGCCGGTAGTGGGAGGGTCTGGATCTGCAAATTAGTCCACGCAGAGCTGTAAATCTTCCAGCGTGTGTGGGCTTGCAAGTGCTTATTTTTTCTTTTTGTACCTTTTTTTTTTTCTTTTTTCTTTCAGCTGCTTGAGACTGAGCTTTATTGCAGCGCGACTTTCCTCACTTAGTTCAAATAACCAGAATGATTAACCACAAGCAGTCATTCAGTGCTTTGAAGCAAGTTGTACATTTTGCTCGGCAGAGCTGTAGTTTTTTTTGTTTGTTTTTGTTTTTGATTGGCTGTTGTAAATGGGAGAGTGATAACAGAATCCAACTCATTGGCCTCAGTGTGTATTTTCTAGGCCTTGTCTTGTTAAATGCATCATAAATTACCAGAAAACATCATCTCCTACACCATACCATACACACTGTAATGATTAACTAGGTTTAATACTGATGCTCAGCTGTTTTTGGTATTTATTCAGTTGGCATTGATCACATTGGTGAACTGGTTTTGGTATTAGTATTAAATCCATACTTACAGTATATTGAGGGTGAACTTATTTTGGAGTTATCCTGAACTGGTAAATGTATATCCATTTGTATGTGTGTCTATGTCCATTTGGGTGTCTGTAGGCCTTACAGCATGTATGTGCTTGCTTTGTGTTTATGTCCATGTAAGTAGTATTGAATCTTGGGAATGTGGTTAGCGGTAGAGTGTGAGGCCATTTTATGGCGTATAAATGTATGCATGAGTTATCCACAACTGAAATAATGCGTCTCCGAGGATGAGCTGCTCCTGGCCTCATTACAAGCATATGCTTAATCACAGTGCCAATATTGATTAGAGTGAAAGGGAAGAAGAGCGCTCTTCTGTCAATACCACAAAAAAGTATACTACTCCAAAATGGAGCATCATTCAGAAGTCAATCAAAGGAGTCTGTGCTGTCTACTCTGCATGTAAGACAGCTTCTAAGGGTCATTATTTGGCAATATGTA
Organism: Albula glossodonta; assembly: GCA_019788955.1. Taxonomy (NCBI): domain Eukaryota; kingdom Metazoa; phylum Chordata; class Actinopteri; order Albuliformes; family Albulidae; genus Albula; species Albula glossodonta. The sequence continues at coordinate 29,019 of JAFBMS010001233.1, forward strand.
GAAATTAACATATGGGGTAAACTCAGTGCTGTTATAGGCTCCTTGTCTGCTGGGATTGAAATAATTCTTGAAATGTCTGAACGATTTAGGCAAGCAAGGTCTTACAAGTAGCAAGCTAACATAGTCGAGTGGGAACTGTCCTTTGCTAACCAAGTTACAGCACACATTATAATGCTTGACTGACGCTTCATTGCTGACTGTCGAGTCCTCTGTTCTGTAGCCATGCCCTTGGTCACTTTATGTATCTTGCCATTACAGCCCATGACTGCAAGCCACCCTGAATGAGATCATCTGTCATAAAATCAGTGGGAGGAGTAAACATGGAAAAGATGGGGGAGGGGGGTGTGGAGGGATGCTGAAAATGGCATGATGGGAGTTTAAGTATGTGGCCATTTGTACCTGTGATGAAACCAGTGTAGGAAGTTGGATGAAATGGTTGTCTGGAAGTATTTCACTGAATCCTTGCAAAAAAAAAAAAAAAACTCAAACCATAGCTTCTACATCTGCCCATCTTTTTCTCCTTTTGTTGTCTGTCTCTCCTCCCTGAATCTCTGGCTCTGATTGAGAATCTCTGTGCAGCTTGCAGAAGTTGGGCCATTGTATCACCTGGACTCCAATTGTGGTTCTGGTCTTGGCATAATTGCCAAATAGAATAAGGTCCCTACTCAGTGGATAATCAGCAGAGAGGATTGGGGGGGGGGGCTCTACTGACGGATATGAGCGGGCTCTACTGATTATGGTCCTCTCTCGTGTTTTACACACGAGGCCCATAAAATCATAGTTTATGGCTGGCATTCTCTCTGATTTTTTTTTGTTTACTTTTTTACATTCTAATTTGGCATGAGTTAATTACAAGCAATTAAAATCATGAATGATACATCACCACAGCTGTGTTGCCCTGAACGCGTTGAGGTTCATTATAGCTGATGGTTATTTCAGACACCCGGACCACCCATTAAATTATTGTTTGTCAAACCGAACTCTGCATGTAGTTGTAGGTAAAACTTGATTTCAGTGCAAGTTATGTGAAATTAGCATTTACATTTTACATGGGATACTAAGTTCTAACCTTTTTTGAAAACCATATTACTGGAATTTATGTATATTTGTTGGAGTATGAAAAGAGAAACCCCCACCATGAAGCCTTTTCACTGTCTCTAAAAAGAAAAAATACATTATGAAGTCTGCACTGTGCAGTGGCTGTCTCATCCTCCTCGTTGGACAGAATCAAAATGAACCTTGGGGGATGTGTTTTATGTGTCCGAACCAGTGACTGGAAAGTTGCTTAACGAACACCGATTTTACTGCTCATGGAGCCCGCTTCATCGGATGGTCGACAAAACCCTGCTCCAGGCCAGCGGTCAAGCAGGGGTTCATTTGGAGTCATCCGTGACGCCCTGAGAGGAATTCCAGGGGCGCATGGCCTCAATCACACAGCCGCTAAGCCTCGGTGCCTTGGGTCCAGGCCGCGTTACCGTTTGATCATCCCTCCCCTGGAGTTCAGCGGAGTGTCCCATTCACCTCTTAGCCCCTCTATCCTTAAGCCCTGAGCCAAACCTCACTGCTCACCATGGTTGTAATGACAAGAGGAAATGAGGGGAATTTTGTCAACTAGCAGCTCATCCAGGGTTATCCCCTGAGCCAAGAAAATTAGCCCTGTCTGGGGAAACCATGGCTAGGATCCTCGATCCGTAGGCCCAGCGACAGACAGAGCGTGCGAGTCTTCAGAGGAAAAGCCCCATCCAATATAAAGCAGATTCGACAAGGCGACTGAAGACGGAGAACAGAGGGCGGCTGATGGGGGCTCCATCCAGTCCAGAGGATGAAGCATTTTATCTCAGCTTAAGCTGCCCGAAGTAGCCAAGCGTGCAGTTCCACCGGAAAATTTGTGTGGAGGATTTCAGAAATTGGCCTTCAAAATCTGGTCATGAACCAGTATAATGCATCAGCATTATGGAAGACCCTGGAGTCCAGTATAGCTTTGGCCAATATAACAGCATGGCCAGATTGTCCATGATGTGGTCGTTATTGTATTTTGATGAGTCGATAATGAAGAGCTAAACACCTTTACTAAATGTGCATTACAAATGAGTGTTTTCCACCTTGCTCACCAACATCACTGATGAACTTAGCAAACAGTGCTTGGCAAAAAGATTCTCCCTCTTATTACAAAATTGTGGATCACAGCTGTGTCTTTAATTTCCATTGACTGTATAGCCAATGAGAAATTTTTAAAAGGCCAGGTTCTAGCAAAACAGTTATCACTATATTAGCCCATCCTGTCATTTAATGTGAGAACCTGTGGTGTCATATGGCACCACATCACGCATTTATATGATGCCAAGTGTAGTTTTGTCCCAAAGGTTCATCACAGATGATGCTCACAAATACCAGAACCGAGTACAGGGGACACCCTCAGCTTTCAGCATTGCCTCCTTCCAAAGCATCGCCCCATTGTCCCAGCTCGTTTTGTCCAGCATGGAAAAACGTAATTCTCCGAACGAAGAGCGGCTGGAGTTGAAGGGTTGAGGTTGTGTGCCGAACACGCTCAGCTTAGCTTGTCGGTGAGCGAGGTCCATCACGGCAGGTCTACCACGTTGTTGTTTCCTCTTCTTCCCTTGCTTGCTGGGCTCAGAGCAGGCCTTGTTTCCTCCCTTTGCGTGGGTGTCAGAGTGAGAATCGGAGCTTTCTTAGCCACACAAGGCTGCACATGGTAATTAATCCTCAGGGGCTTGGAGAAGGTGGGTTACAGCTCTAAGTAACGCTCCTCTTAAACCTCCCCCCTCCTTTCCTTCCTCCCTTACTCCCTCCCTCAAAAGCCCACCCCAGGCTGTGGGAATTTTCTTTAGTCACACTCGGCTTGGCAGGTAAACAAGGCCAAATGGAATGGAGGAGGGCAGGGAGATCGAGCACAAACAAAAAAAAAAGGACATAAAATGGACAAGTCCTGTCATTTCTGGCAAGTGGCTCCACACAAACCTCATCGTGGGTCCTACAAGATATGGTTTTGGCAGATCAGACTGGCATTTTAGTAAATGCTCTTCATTTTGGGGATGGAGGGGGTAGTTTGATATAAGAACACCACCTGTACCCACGCCTCATAAAGTCAAACCCCGAACTGTCTCCCCAATCCAGATCCGACGTTGAAAAGGAGGTCAGCTGTGAAAGGCTTATGCTGGGAGACTGGAGGAAGGCCCTGTTGGTCTGTCTGTCGGTCTGTCTGTCTGTCTGTCTGCAGGAGAGCAGCAGAAACGGGTAGAAGCGCACACAAGCTTCCTTTTTAGTGTCCACCTAATCCTGACACTACATGGGGCTTCATTGGTCTTTCTAACAGCACAGTAGTTGTGCCTAAAAGCTCCCTCCTTTGAGGTTGACAAGTGGCTTATCTGGTGTACATCATAAACACTAAACGCCACTCCCGTCTGAGAAAGAACCCCAGGCAGCATGTCCGAAGGCATCCTGTCAACTGACTTCAGAGAATGTGCACTGAAAGAATAGAAACCTGTCATGTGTAAGTGGTAGGAAGCACCACATTGCTTTCTATTACGAAGTTGAGGTGGTACCAAGAAAACCTTGATGATGGCAATCAGGGTGTTAATTAAGGTGCTTTGACATCTATATTAGAGGTTAACAACATCCTGGTCCTCTCCCAAATTCCACCCATTTCCTGAGCAATGGGAACATTCAGATTTTTAGTGATAACAGAAAAAACTGTGTTTCTCCGAGACCCTTGGAAGTGATTCTGTAGACCGGTTTTTTTTTAAAGATCCACTAGACCAAAAAGAGAGGATTGATTTTTCTTCCCCTCTCTGGCCATATCCATTATAATCCACTGCTGTCATTAACGCCCACAATGACATTTGTTACGTATTGATAAATTGATTTATCAATTCACAAGAATTTAAATGAAAGTGAAAGCTGAGAAGTTTAAAGAATAATAATAAACAGAGCTGACTGAAGGTAACTCAGTGGAATCACACTTTGCTCATGTCTTAATGTTTAATTTTTTATGAATGCTCATGTATTTGATTCCTACCAAATTTGGTGCTTTTTTCCTTTTTGGCAAATTATGGCCCAGTTATGCTTCCTCATTTGCTACTGCTTAACTCCATAATTAATTGATTAATTCAAAATTGTACATACTGACAGTCCTCTATACTAACAGACCCCCATCTGCTTCTCCCCCTTCTGTAGTCCCTTTTCACAAATGCAAACTGTCATTAACACCATTTTAAAGACAATGACAGTAATCACAATATTTAGATTACTTATTTCTGAAAGTCAATAGACACAACAGTTGAGTAAATAAATAGACCTATGATAGGTTGGATATATTGAAATAAAATGCTATATATTTAAGAATCTTAATTCCTTGTGAGAGTTCTAGTGTTTCCATGCTGGTTTTGGTAGAGGTAAGTATTTTACAACCATTGAGTATACGGGGTATGTGGGGGAGGCAAGAGCAATTCTTGCAACTGGGCCTGTAGTGATCTTCTTACGCCAATACGTCTTTCTGTTTGAGTGCTACACCATGTTTTTATGTTTTTATACAGTGCTGGAAAAGGGAAATACATTCTTTCTGCACAATCCCAGGCTGCTCTCTGTTTTTTATTATTAATATGGAAAATTAACGAGCAGATGAGACAGATACACTAAACATTTCGCCAAGAAGATAAATATTCGTCTGTGGCCCCAAATTCTACTTTATAACAGAACATTACTTTTGTCCAGAGGGATTCATTGCACTGACAGATATGCAGTGCATGGTATGTCAGCAGTTGTAAGGAGCTTGTATCTTTGGTAATGGTATTTCCAAACCTCAGTGTTGAGGGGTGTGGTGTACACTTTCTGGTTTTTAATCTGACGTTTTATATTAACTCAATTTTAACTGCACTGTTTACAGAGTATTGATCTGTGTTTGATATGACTTGTTTTCTGTTCTTGACTGTGAAGACCAGTTTGAGATGTGTTTTTGTGCAAACAGAAAGAAAAAATAAATTTGTAATGTGTGTTTTTGAAATATTATTATAATAAGCATTTTTCAATTCAGGTCCAAAAATGCCCGGAGTATAGGTAGTGCGGTTTGTATCTTTCAAAACAATACAAATCATATAACACATTGAGGGATTGCCAGCACTTACCTGTCAAATCAGAATAAATCCAGATCAACAATCAACTTAACAGCTTGATTCATCCTAACTTACTAGAAGTTGCTGGATTGAAGGCCAGTGCTTACACTGAGTCCCCTGGAGGAGAGCACTGGAGCATATCTGTGTATCTCAAACACCCTGGTCCTGACAAGACCTATTATTTTACACATTTGTGATTGGACCAGAGAGAACTACCTTAACCAATCACATGCTCTCTTTGTCTTGTGTAGGGTTGCCAGGCTGATTTCAAAATCCCAAACCAGAGAAATGTAAGCCAACACCACTGACAACAATTTATTCTGTATAAAGCCCACCAAAAATAGGGGGGTTGGGGGACCGCTAAATCTTTGTTAAAACAAACCAGTCATTAAACAAACATGATTCCTATTGGCCAGGAATTGAGTACATTTTTAACTCAAAATGCAGACTTTCTCAGTTTTTTTTATTAAGGTTTTGAAAGGATATTTTAAGAAGGAAATAAAAACAGCCAAAAAATACCATTTTATAACCTTATATTCAAGCCAAATGGAATAGCCTAGTCACTAATTATTTTATATGTAAATTAGCGGGCTGTACAAACAAGGATGTTTTTGCTCTCCAGTTGTGATGTATATGACTTCACCTTGAGTGTATTGAAGCATTTGTAAGTCTTGTAGTCATATGCAAACACAATTCACTGAAAAAAGGTGCCACTCTAGGCTTAATCTCCAATGACACGTTGTTTACAACTAGGGTTTGTCAACCAAGCATTATGGTCCAAGAGGTGATACTGGATACTGACTGGAGAAGCATTAACCACTGATTGTTCAAATTCCTCTGTATGTGTCAATGATGTTGGCCTAATGGGGAATTCTGGGATGTGTATGCAGTGTTGCTTTGGCCCAGCTATTCACAAACCAGTCTTTCTGATTTGTTATTAAGTCAATAAAGATTATTGGTTGTTATGTGATTGTAACTATGTTATTTTCTACCAAGAGTAGGGGGGTCAGCAATATGGCACGCATTGGTGGAAAGCTATGTATGCAAGATTAAACCCAGTGCTCCTTAGTTTACCAACCATGTTGAAAAAGGAGGTTTCTCAAGCTTTTAAAGAATTACTGAAAATCTCACTTCCTGTAGGGAGGAAGCTGAGATACACACGCATGAATGGAGACCACAAGACAAATGTGTCACAGAAACATAAAGTCTGCTCATGCTGGCACATTATTGGAGCCTGCCAATATCCAGTAACAACTCTGGCTGTTGACAGGAAACGAGAAGAAATCATCATTTTCTTGAGTCAGCAGGGGGGGATTTTGTTGCGCTGTTTAACACGGATTTACTAATCTGTCTGACTCATTTGTCTGCTATTTGTCATGCGTTATGTGTTTTACTCAAGTCGTTAAAATGTGTTTGTGAACTTCCAAATGGATTCTGTTTTTTTTTCCTAGAGGAAAACATAGCTTACAAGAGGAAATTTTACTGCTGCAGAAATGCATTTTGTGTGTCAACTAATTATATTAATTAAAATTCAAAGCTGCTTGTGATTCAGACACAATTAGATAAATGCGCTTTATGAATATATGAGCTGTAAAATCGTTATAATGTGTGTGGCCTTGGAGTTCTGTGCCATTTAGCACAGCTAATGGCAAAGCAGAGAAGTCCCCAGAATGAAGGGTTTTTTTTTTGTGCAATTTATTTTAATAAGATGCGTTGAATCACTCTGGCGAGCATTATTATGACAATCATGATTTTTGTCATTACCGTCACCATTAAGATAAGCGGCCGGCATGGCTGGGAGGTTCTCATTGTGGACCCGTTTCTCAATTCAGACGGATCTGCAGGCGTGCTAGAAAAGGAAATGAACGACGCCGATCAGCGTCGGTCCGCTACCTGCATGGCTAATTGCTTATATGCATATTTTTTGGCTCATTCGCCTCCCCTCGTAGGTGTTGCGTGGTGTGGTGTCCGGACTTGGGAGATGCGACAGACAGACATTAGCCACGCGGCGCCGGACTTGGCTCACTAGTGCAGGCCACTTCAGAACGCACCCTCGCGCCGGCACCGCAAAGCGCAGTCTGCCAGTGAGCCAGATGCACGTACGCCCCCTCTCGCTCTCTCTCTCCTGCTCTCCGTGTCTTCTGGGCTCGCCAGAGACCCAAACGACACAAGAAAGTGATAAAAGTTGCATGCCGGCGCTGCTGTAATTAAATATTAACTGCACTCCATTTATTTATTTATTTATTATTTGTTAGCGGAGGAGGGATGCTGGTGGGTATTGCTTTCACATTACAGTAAAGTAAAATTTATGAGCGACTTGATTTAGCTTTTCTAGTCTTCTCATTGCCTTGTGATTATATCACAGGATAAGGGCTGCTTTGGGGATGCCAAGTAAAGTACAAAAAATACCTCTTATCTTAACCAAAGCCCCTCCTCTCACTACTACTTCTATCTTTTTTAATTATATATTTATATGCAGTGTTATTATTTTGACTAATTATCTTCATTTCAGTTAAGTCACCCCCAGCTGCTTCAAGAAGTTTGTTTCATTCCAACAGTTTGTTATATTTATTTTTTAATAGGGTCGGTTTGAGCTTGTTTGTGTGTGTGTGTGTTCGAATGTGTGTGCTTGTATCCAATCCTCTGTAAGTGTGCTTTTGGATGCATTTTTGCATATGTGACTGCAGTGTGTATGTGCATATATGCTTTTGTCTGTATGCGTTCTGTGTATGTTTTGGTGGGTAAAACTGCATTCATGTCTGTTTATATATGTTAGTGTGTATTTTTGGTATGTGTATTGATCTTTGTATGAACTAGTGAATGTCCTGTGTGCAACTCTGTGAAAGATTCAATGTATCTGTTTGCCCCTGTGATGTGTGCACTTGCATGTGGTTATCTACATATATCATTGTGCTTAAATATATACTGTCTGTACTGTATCATTTGAATTTGTGCATGATTTTTTTGTGTATGAGTGTGTGCTTGTTTTTATTTGCTTGTTTGTTGCTATATATCTGTATGTATATGTCTGTGCATTTTTATATTTGCATGGTTGCGGTATTTGCGTGTGTGAGCGTGTGTGCGTGGGGACAGGTGTAGCAGGTCTGGTGACACTAGTTAATGCCCTGGCAGGGCTCTTTTCTGCACAGTGCTCTAGAATGTGCAAGCCCTGCAGGACCTCTACACAGGGAGCCGGGCTCTCCACTGGGCCCTGCTGCCCCCGTCTGAGAGGACAAGGGAAGGGGCTCGTTCAGGGTAATTGAATTGTAAATGTGAGGAGGAGGAGGAGGGGGTGGGGGGGTATGCTCCTCACTGGGACAGACAGCAGATGGGAGGCAGGAGCTGCCCTGCGGGACGAGAGGGGTGAGAGAAGGGGGTGTCTGCAATAGACAGGGGAGGGGAACAAGGCAAAAAATGGCCTTTTACACTCAAAATAAAAAACACCCTGGCCTTCATCTTTTCATAGATCCTGGCCTCTATACAAATCCAGAGCTACTTGGGTATTGTGACAGAACATCAGTGCACTGAAACAAAGACCTGTATCAATATAGTTATAATTAATACATTCATATGTATTAATTGTTTGAATGTTTGGGTACTGGAGTGGTGTGGAGAAAAGTTGGTTGAGGTGGCTGAATGCAGCTATTTTTCCTCAGTGTGCAGATTTCTTAATGCTAATCTGCAAAAGCTACCAAACTGTGGCCCCAAAGAACCTGGGAACCATGGATGATAACCATAGCTGGAAGCTGTAATGCTTTCTCAGTTCAATTTTTCACATGTGGTACTTGGGCATTTTAGCTTTTTACACCATCAGAATGTGTAAATTGAGGGGGGAAAAGTCTTCAGAACCAAGTTTCTCCAGTGTGGCTCAGAGGAAGAGACAAGTGATTACATAAGCAGGCCTCTTGGATTTGTCGAGTCAGAGATTTATCTAGAAATGCGACAAATCCTCACACGTAGATGGGGGGGGGGAGAGAAGTCGCGCGACGGAGGTTCTTAGCAGGCCAGAATGTGTGCGAGCCGCGACTGAGTCTGGGGTCATCGCTCAGCTGAGGGGCATGGGTGGAGGGTTGGGGGCCCGAAGGGGGCAGGAGCCAGTTTCGTCGGTCTAGCTCAGAGGAGAATGGGGAAACGAGCGTGCTCTGAGCTCAGGGAATGCTGTCCCACTCTGCCCTCACCAGGAAGAACACGATTCCGGCATCCCCCTTGCGGTGAATTTGTGGGAGGCTCCAGGGGGACTTAGACACCACTTCGCCCCTCTTCTGGCACAGGGATTATACCTTTTCTGCTTGGACGACGCTAATTCCTGAGGAGTCAGCTGTCTGAGAAGCAGGTTTCTCTGTGACCCCTCTTAAGTCTGGACACGCACAATGCACAACCTCCCATCTCATGATCAGCTTAAAGATGACTGTGGGCCCCTGCAGTTTTGGTACCAGACATGATTTACGATTTCTTTTATGAATATGGAACACATACCCAGAAATAAGAAACGTAATGTTCGTAATACAATGAGTGACATTAGCAGCAAAAATAGTCATTCATCAAACAAAATAGTAATACAGAGATGATGACATGACAAAAATTTGGTCTGAGACTAGTCAAAGCAATTCCCTAATTCTAAGCAGCGAGGAAACAGACAAAGATACTTCACATCTGCCTGTCAGTTGGTGAAGTCTTTTTCTTATTATGCCTTTTTTTTTATTTGGTAGTTGGGGGGGGCGGGGCTTAAATCCTCCCAGGCACAGAGTCAATGGCTTGAGGCAAGAAGACATGAGCTTTCTATCGGAACTACACATTCGCTGTTAACTGCAGCGTCTCCACTCACCTGCATTAAATTTAGCTTTTTTTTTTTTACATAACCTCACATTTTAGGCCTGAATGTGCTAATGATTACCCCAGTGCAGTTGTGTGACGGTACTTTATTTACCTCCATGTTCACAAGGTGGCGTTTCCGAAATTGTGCGACGGGGAGATTACCACCGAGCGGTTGTCAATTTCTCACCAAAGCATGGAGTTCCTCAGAGACTTGTTACACAACCTGACTGACATACACACACACACCTAGGTAGATATGGGAGATGCCACACTGACACAAGTAGCATTCCCAGATAACTGAAACCCCCAGCGTGGGAACACACGGCTCTTTCGCGATGCTAGGATCACTGAAAGGGAGCAGTGGAAGCGATTGCTGAAGGTGTTCCGAGTAGGAAAGGGTGACCAAGATAAATATCACTCTTCCTTAAATTCACATGCAAATTTTGCTCACTTATAGTAAAACTGCTAGGCAGATGAAGCGTGAGCTGCAACAGGGAAACCCTGTTTAACCCCATGACCTTTGACACACCTACCTGACTGAATCTTGTTAGCTCTTGTCATTTATATTTCAGTCCGTTTAGCATATGGTTGTAATTCAAACTGTTCAAACTGAATCCCAGGAAGTTCCTTAAGTGCAAAACCAAGTAAATATAGCAAAATACCATGTACCATGTAGTGATAGTCATAGTAAGTGTGTAGTAAGAGTATCAGTATCGTATTTGTAATATTTAGGATAGATGGATATGGGTAGAGTTTTCAGAATGCAGAGGGCGACCCGGCCTGTCTGACAGAGGTAGGTAGGTCATTCCACCAGTGAGGAGCCAGAAAGGAGAACAGGTGTGATCGTGCCATCTGAGCCCGTGTTTTGGCGTGACGTGGGGATTCGTACATGGCAGGAAGCTGGGTTCAGGATTAAGGAACTTCATCCTGAGCATCGGAATTAGGCCTGAGATCTGAGCTGGTTGGGCCTGTTGCTCTGTCTGGAGACCGTCTGTCTGGGAAATGGATTTTTAAACCCATGTAAATTCACAATGGTTTAAATAAAACTGTTTGCTGCATATTGTTTCCAATTCTTTATTTACTTCATGCACGAAACAGACTATAAATGAATGCTTTTTTCTTTCTTTTGTAGGCCGATGGTTATGTACTTATTTAGCTCATTCAGCAGATGCTCTTATGCACAATTACTTACAGATCTGTAGATATTATGAGCAGAGTTTTAATGCAAAATATTGGTAAAATATGGACTTGAATTTGACTGAAGGCCCTTTCAACTAAATGTAGGAAGAATTTCAAGGTCCTCCTAGTTTTTATAATTTATACTTTCATTGTACTGAACAGATATCGTCCATGCTTCCCTGCTAATCAGTACCAGTTTGTGGCTAATACACAATACTCAGATTGGAAAACAGATCTAAAATCAGACCTTGAATTTAGTTTCCACAGTTGTGCATGACAGCCAGAACTGAACTTAATTTTGGCCATCAAATATTTGGTTACAATGAACTCCACAGCTTGCGGAATAAGAACATTTTATGGAACCTAAGACAAGGAGTCCCTTCTTAATCTGCTGCAGATTGTTAAACACAAAACAAATTTTGTTGCAAAACAGAGCGAAAGGTCACAGTGCTAGATTTCTTGGGCTATGCTCTACTTCTCAGTTAATAAGCAGAGACTCCGTATTACGTTGCTGCAAGACTAAGCCAGCTCCGCTGGGCCTGCTCAGGTATAAGCCAACAAATAAATCGGAAAGTGTTCAGGAACACAATGCAGGCGGACACGCGTCTCGGGAGAGCGCGGAACTAGTTTAAATGCGGCTGCCGAAGATTAAGTAGAGATCCGTACACCTCCGGGTGAGAGGATGACTGCATGCAAGTAACGCTGGGAAATTTCCGTGTGCGACTATCACCGGCATGCTCAGGATTCCATGCCCCAAAGGCCGCCTCCGTGATGAAAACCTCTGCTGCATTTAACTTCAGACGGGCTGAGTCCGTACCCAGATGTAACGCCTGCCTATTTCAGCAGAGGCTTCACTTACAAGGCAGGTGCTGCTTTCCTAGCTCCCTAAACCTTGCTCTGCTTGCACTGATTTGTTCTATCAAAAAAAAAGGGTTTCAAGTGTTTCCTTGGGGATGAATACTTCAGTATTTCTGCACCCTACTGCCAATAGGACATATGTAGTGAGAATTCTCAGATGTTTTTTTTTTTTTTTGCTCAAATTGTCATTTAAATACAGAGCAGGACATGCTACTGGGAGCCAGGAGAAACATCCATCATTCCAGGTATCACCCATTAGAGAAAGGGAACTCGGATCGTGTCATAGCAGGAGGGGTCTTTAGCTTTCCTCCCTCGACACATGATTGAAATTCAGCCCAGACCACCACAACTGAGGGAGTGGAATTAATGTGTGATTGATGAGAGAGAGGACATACACATTCGGAAATAATCCACTGCTGAAAAGAAAAAAAATATTAAACCATATTTGTGCATGCTTGCATGCCTCTCATTTTTGGAGTGGTCGGTTGTGATTGTAGGCCGATCTCAACTCTGCAATACACTCCAGTGGTTCAACAACCAAGCAAAAGTGTTTTATTTTATTTTATATATTTTCACATTAAATTCACACATTATCATTACGACAGGAAAAAATGTAAAGAAGCAACGATTAACATTTGAATATAACCGAGTGAGTGAGCGAAAGGGCAATGAGTTGGCAATGTATTTATCTGAGTAATTTTATCAAAGTATTTTTGTCATATTGGTCATATTGGTTTAAAATGCAGGTTTGCTGGTAAACAGGAAACAACAACGATATTTGGGTCCAGGCTTGCTTACCTTGTTAGCACTTAAATTATGTGATACATATTTAAGATTTATGAAACATGCCCATCCTTGTTTGGAAATTGCACCATGCTGGTTGGGAGGGGCAGGGCAGTTCAAACAATTTGGGAACTGGTAGTGAACAGATTTTAAGCTGTTAGAAACTTCTTTGCCTAATGAAGGCAATTTATCTCAGCATTTAAGGTAAAAAAAACACTCCTTGGTTATTTAGTGAACATAAGTAATCATAAAATGCGGGGCTGAGGTGCTCCTTTAAGGGAAAGGTACGTTTAGGTGGGCCTGTTGCATGCTGGTAGCTCAAAGGGATGGTTAGCCTGCTGATCTACCTGCTGTGCTGGGCCCCCATCTAACATGTTTCATCTCCCTGTTTCAGAGGAAAGTAAAGAGCCATGTTAAAAGAAGCACCCCGCCCCCACAGGGGCCATAGGCTTATATAACACCCTCACTTTACATACCTAAACAGAAGGGAGGAAATCTGCAGTGAGCTGGCTGGAGTTAGAGGAGACCAGGAATTCTGCAGTCTCAACCTGCCTGACTCTCTTCAAGGCTTCCCATTTGCTGATCAGTATATTATTTTTCATCATCTTTATTTTCATAGGCATAGATGACTCAAGTCATCAAATATGGAACAGTTAAACTTAAAGGCATCAACTAATTAAGATGAATTCTTACTTTTAGGAATTGGAGGTTGTTTGCTTTTAGCACTCCTGTCTTATTTGATCGGAGGTCATTTGATTTACACAGTTTCTTTGTTGGGGAAGGGTCAAAGGTTTATTGTACATTTAAAAAAAGGAAGACCAGCCACTTGCTCAAATCTGTTACCCAAGCCTGAAGTGCTGTAGCATTTAGCCTGAACACACTTTGCATTTATAGGTCCTAATGTGCAGTAGTGTGCTTGTGATATTTGCTTCTGGGTGTTCAGGTAGCAAAGGTGACCCTTGCTTGGGGGGGATTGTGTACATTTAATGGAGTTTTGTTATGTGTAGGCGCTCAGCTGTGAACGAGCGAGAGGACCACAGAAGAATCACGGTAGCTCCCGTCAGCCGCTGTCATGGTGCAGGTCGAGTTTCCCAGGTGCGCGGGGTCACGACCCACAGAGTGACGCAGGATGTCGGCAGACGGAGCTTCAGACACGGGAGCTCTTTACATCGAGGAGAGGCTGAATCCCTCTTTCCCCGTGACGCTTTGATCCGTTTAATGCAAATAAATCCAGTCTTTGATATTAAAGTGGGAGCTCAAATCTACATATTCACGACATCCCTTCGCCCAACCGACTTCCCAGCCAGTGAATTCATAAGTGCACTTTAAACAGACATAAAAGCTTCACATTTTCAGGTGGTGGAAGTGTCAGGTAAACCTCCTGGGAGGGAACGTGTGCTGTGAAAAGTGAACTGCCGTTGTAGTTTTACTGCAGTATTCCTATCATTTAACATGTATGTGAACTTCTAACCAGGTAAAAGATCAAAGTGTCAAGTGGAAGCATGGCACGTATCTAATTTTCCTCAAATCTTTACAATCAAGAACTCTTTAAAGATGAATACATTGTGTTTAGGTGGACCATAAATTCCCATATTTAGTATGTATCCATCACCTCAACTTATCTGAACCATATTAAGGTTTACAGTCCTCAACAAATCACCACCACACCACTCATTCTCTCCTTAACCAACCACATCTGGTCTACTTTTTCTTACCAATCCATACTGTGAACATGCATCTTTACTCATGCAACAATCTAATCCACATCTATTTCAAAATCACATGCTAACCTCTCTTAGTGTTGAATTAGTTTCTTGCCCACCCCAGCTTTGCAGCGTGTCACAAATCCTGTCATGCATTGCCCATCTGCAGGCCTCTGTCCTCTGTCTTATCTGAGGCGTCTTGCCCCTGAGCTTTTCTACACTGCACTCATCCTATGCCCAGACTTTACTCCCCTCCTGCTCCAGTTTTATTGGTGGAGGGGTCTCCCAGCATCCTCCTCTGGACTTGGTGGCCTGAGCTTCTCACAGTCTGGACCCAAGTCAAGCCAAAGATTCCCCTATAGACCTGAATTCCTTACACTTTAATTACTTTGCCCTAGTTAATAAACCTTTGCCTTGCTCCCCAGTTAACACGTAAGTCAATTATTAATTACCATGTGTCTATTATCACATGTTAATTACAGCCACAATTACAGCAAAAATACATGTCCCTTCAAGTTAGTTTTGGCTTAAAGAAAGTTGGATTTACCGTAATTTCAGAAAGCAATGCTTGCATGTTAATATACATCAATGATCACCTTTAAACACAGTAGTTTAAAAATGTACATCCATTTCACTTTTTACTCAATAGCGTACCAGTACAAAACCGTTTTCTGTGTCCAAAGATCAAAGCAAATGCGAATGATTACAGAGGGTTGGCTGCTCTGTGGTGGGCGGGGACTTGTTAGTGATGTCGAGCCAGATTGTGAGCTTTTGAATTTTTGCATCTTTGACAGTTGTCCTCAAAAAGGAAATCGCATTCACTTCCTCTCTCATTCCCATCCGCTGGAGGAGAAGGAATGGTCTGCTCTCTCTCTTTCTCTTTCTCCTACCTCCTCACACAGTTCATCCTCTTGAACCATTCCCTCCCTCCCTCACCTGGTTCTCATTCCCTTGCTCTATCGACTGTGGGTGTGACCCCGCCGTGGCAGTTGGCTGGAGCATTTGCCGCATGTTTGTATGCAGAAACAGGGCGTTTTGAACGATTTCCTGTCGTTCCTTTTTTTTTGCGGACGTCCTGCTAAGCGGAGTCAGATCTGCGGCTTTCCCCCCCAGTAGGTGGGAGTGGAAACTCGGGGAGGGGGTCCTGCATCCCTGCTCTCAGAGTGACACAGTCTGTGAAAGAACTAAGCTCATAATGTTAAGGTTGCAGGTTTAATTCTCGTTTTGGGTGCAGTAAAGAAATGTCTTAATTGGGAAGGCATTTTAATTCACAAAATCTGGTCAAAGGAATGTTGTATATCCTCTATGATATCACTGTTTTTGAATGGAGATTGTTTGGAACTCAGATGTTTGTAACACTTGAAAGTGACATCCACCAGTTTAAACCCTTTAGAACCTACAGTGGCTTATTAGCAATCCCGTCTCAACACCCCCAATGATAGCCAATATAGATGGGCTGAGTTTTTTTGGGGGGTAATTCTGCTTT